>CP080213.1:0-474463 GCA_019431265.1 Saccharomyces x bayanus | reverse complement strand
TTTATGCCGCTAATTTTATTACCAATGAAGTTGACATTTGAAACTGAACCTGTTGCACCTTGAACAGTCTTAATTCTCAGCCCGTTATCTGAGTTGATAACACGGTTGTTTTGGGCCCAGAATCCGTTGACGACATTGTCAGAACGGCCACCAACAGAGCCTATAGAAATACCGTGACCGTTGTAACAATTGTTGTTTAAAAATTTGATATTTTTACCAGAGTTTACGGCGATACAATCGTCTTGATTATAAACGGTACATCCCTGGATTACAACATTGGTGGAACTGCCCACATCAAACGCATCTGTGTTATGGCCACCGGCAGAGTCACCGGCTTTTATGTCAACGGTTACACCACTGATAGTCAAATCAGAGCACTTATTGACACTGAAAACTTGGTGCGGAGCGTTCTTGATATTCAAGCCGGTAACTTTCGAGGTTCCGGTCAAACCTAATGCCACAAATTTTGGCTTCACTTTACCGGTATCACCTTTACCATCCCACCATTTTGCACCTTGGCCGTCGATAACATGCCCTGAAGCACCAACAACGTTAATTTTTGACCCTGAGATTGAAATCAAAGGACCAGCCCATTCCTTGTATCCAAACGTAGTAGTTCCTTGGAAGGTAACAGTAGTGCCACTGGTTAGACCGCTTAGGTCTAGAGTCTTTCCGGCTGGAACAGTCAAATCTTTAATGATGATGCTGCTACATTTTTTTACGGCCGACAATGAGGACAAAGAAGATCCCGACAATGTACAGGAATCTCTTTTCGATAAAGGAGCTGCTGAGACAGCAAAAGCGTATAAAGCTGACAATAGTACCGAGCTAGCTAAAACCATTGTGTTTGGTAGTCATGAGGATAGATGCTCTTGTTTGTTACAAATTAGTTTGGGTTTTTATACCTGTGTGTGTGTGCGTGTGTGCGTGTGTGTGTGTGTGTGTGACTGACTATGAGACGACATTCCTGAGGCTTCAGATATCTGTTTTATGTCCACTGTACTGTCTTCCTAAGGCGCGAATTGGCATAATATTAAGCGAAAATCAGAGCCCGTACACTTTGAAGTAGACTCGTAGGGCACTGTTAATTGTGATCAAATTCCCATCATTGTGTCACATTGAAAATATGAAATGATGGGCTTTTTTATGCTGATTTTTTAATCAAACGGAATGTGTATAATAACAGTTTTTTTTCTTGTGGAAGCAGAATTTGCACATTATTTTAATGAAATTTTTCATAGTCTTGTATTCTTGAAGAAGAAAAAATAAAAGAAAAAGAAACAACCAATGGTGAATTACTACGGGAGACGCAACATATTTCTTGTTCAATGCACTCGCTAACCTCAACTATTGGACACTTTCGAGCTTCTTGCTACCTTATATCTTTCTCATATCTAGAATATTATTTTAAAAGTTTTCATATCTGTTAATGTGCACTCATGGCCCTAGTTTTTGTCAACGTCCAAGACACGATGAAGGTAAAATGATATTGATGTCAAGTTGAAACTTTCTAATGAGACTGCTACCGATTCGATAAGTGATAGTCAATTTTTATGGATCGTTTAATTATTCAGTCGCCTTACTCGTTAAGTCATCAATTGGCATACGTCGAAGAGACTTATAACTGGGATGCTCTAGCTTCTGTAACCTAATATTAATTCCACATTCATTGATACAACAGCAACAGCAAAAATATTCTACGAGGCTTTAATTACCAATCGCCGCCCCCCACTTAATTTACGTGATACAATAGCATATCACCCATTTCAATCACCATTGCATCAGGATGGAATACATTTTTATCTTTTGATAAGCTGCACCAATCCACGATGTTATCCTATTCTACAACTTCAGCAATTTCACACTACAGTTCTTTACTTTTAATACTTCGGGTAAATCTGTAATGAAACCTACCGGATTGTTTTTTCCAGATCTTAAAACATAATATCCCTCATATCTTAATATCAAAAAAGCACGAACAGATACATGGTTCTCGACAATAGTAACAAGACTCTGGGCGCGTTCAAACTGCGTGAACAAGCCTAGTTATTACAATTATAATAAGCTGTGGTCGAAGGCTTTGATTATATGATTGCAGACCCACAGGACCCTAAATGGCAGCTTATGCAAGACTACTTTTTACAAACCTTGATTTTCATTTCGGCCCGGCGCTACTTGGCGGTTAGAAAGCTAGACGCACCATCAACCCATCGAAGCTATAATAAAGAAAGGAAATACAGACATCGGCCACTGACTTGAACGGACAGGGGCAATGAATTCGGGTACTTTCAACTGCACTCTGCTATTATAATCTATCATCCTTAATACTATATTCAATAACCAAACTCTATTTACAGATTCAATCGCAGCTTCAATAATTACAACATCTTCTACCTTTACAACACTTCGAAGCTCTGTCACACTACGTACTTTTTATTATTACTGCTTACTTAGCCGCCCAGCTAACATGTCTTTCAAGTCTTTGCGCTCGACCGCTTCCCAAAATACGCTGATTAAACTTTGCTTGATAAGCATGTTTCCTTCTTTGATGAAAATGTATTTCATACCTATTAGATTTGGATACTATCCTAATTTAGCAACAACAAGCACATGTGAGAGGCTATTTCTGGATCCCAGAAATAAAACCCTGAGAGCATGGAACCTGATAAAGTAAGACCTGAAGTATGATCGGACATCTCCAAGAGCTGTTGAATGTATAACCAGGTCTTCTTTGAGCGCCCTCCTCGGGTGGGGGATTGTGCTGCCGCATTGAATGTGAGAATGGAATGTCTAGAACTTATCCGAAAGATTGACGTTAATTTCTATATTCCCAGCACGAACGGTATATCCTTTCCCGACCGCTGTTAATATGTCGCTTTGCGACTGAGTGTGAATATCTCTGGTTTTGGTGAGCCGCTTAACAACCCTACTTTCAACACTACCTTCAAGCATCACGTTTTAGAAACTCAATTTCATATTCTAGATGTGTTTACTGTGTAATTATATCGAAAGTATCAGAAGTAGAAGGTAGGCCAGACGTAGGTAGTGTTCGCTTGCAAGCAGCATATCGTACACTTTACTCATCATTTTATTACTTAATAGTCTTTTTCCTAATCTGTACAAACCTTATTTCTCACAGGATATTGTAGTTTCCTTTTCGGGAAATAAAGTTTAATTTCCGGACTCTTCAAGGAAAAAGTTTAATTTCTGCGCGAAATGTCTGCGATCTGTATTAAGACAGAAAAGAATAAAAACGAAGCTCGGATGAAGATGATCAAGAATAAGCAAGGTCCAAGATAGGATATCGTTATACCAAATATCCTCGAAAACCTATAACACTCAGGAAGAGCAAAACATGCCGCATCGGCATATATCAACGCGTCCATGCACCACAGTCAATACTTTCAAGGAAGGGGAACTACACTTTAGTCAGCAGATATGGAAGGCCAACATTACAAAAGAAATTATTTAAGAGGCACAGCATGTGCCACACTCACACATCCGAAACCGTTCACAACCGTTCACAACCCTCATTTTGTAATTGATTGATCACTCATTAAGCATGATGTTATAATGAGTGCATTTTATTACTGGGAGAGTTCCACGGATGCCATTGGTTTACCGTTCCTTTACTGTGACCATTGGGTTAACAAAAAAAAACTCACCGATGTTAGAAACAAACCACATGCTAGGCAATAAAAGTAACCAGTGATAGGTTCTTTGAATGTTGAGTAATCTCGAGTTATGTTCTTATTTCCTCTGGCTGGAGGCAAAGCCTCTTTTAGTGGATTCAAGTGAGAAGATTTGGAAAAAAAACTTAGATCCACATTGTGCCAAATGAGATCCGGATGTTCAGACTCACTTGTTTTCTTGCTAGATGGAGTAGCCCCAGTGGCAGAACTCATGGTTTCAGTTTGATTACTAGATGATTTGGCACCAATGATAGCTGAAGCAAACGAGAGAGACAATGGACTATGAGAACTTGGCGACTCGGAGGATATCGAAGCAGAAAAAGTGGTAGTTTCAGGATTATTGGGATGAATGGTGGAGGTGCTAATGACTTTCGGTTGATTACCAGAAGACTCAGAGGCTGAGCTAGCCGATGGAGAAGCAGATGATCTAAATGGTTCAGAGGACTTAGAGAAACCAGAACTGGTCGTAGTGGAGGCAGAAGAGACTGTAGGTCCTTGATCGTGGGAACCCGTAGTGTAATAACTAATGGTTGAGTCAGCGGATGCGGCGGAGCTGACGGTTAAACTATCAGATGATTTAGAAACGCTGCGGGAAATTGGGTCTAAAGTAGATGATCTGGATGGCTCAAACCATATAGAGGGTCCGGACGTAACCAGTGTAGAGGAAGTGGAACTAGTAACTAAAGCTTAATAGATTGGGTATTTCGGAGTAACGGCTGAATAGGTGAATGGAGCAGCGGATGTTTTAGACGCTCAAAAGACTTAAAAGCGGTCACAGCTAAGGATGTGGTAGATTTAGTAGTAAACTCAGTGAGTGGGATGCTCGATGAGCAGACACATGTTGATGTTTTAACTTCAATGATGGTTTCATCAATTGGTAAACCCTTGGGACCTGTGATAGTAGATGTCAGAGTTCCTGAAGTTGTGTACGCACCGGTCCGTGGTTCTGTTGTAGTGGTGATTATGCCTGCTGAGGTATAGTTTGAAGGGCCTGGTATGGTATAGTTGGCCTGCTCAAGATTCTCTTCAAAGTAATAGACGTAGCCCTCAAAGTCATCATGAATAGCAGTACCATATGCAGAGTCATACTAATTGCAAGTATCTCAAGAAACAGCAGTCCAGTAAACAACTTTCATTGGATAAAAGTAACCGGTATACATATAGACTGAGCTTTCGATACTAATTGAAAAATCTGCGTTTCATAGTTTGGCACCATTGATTGAAAAGCAGGTTGATGTACTAGAATTTTGTTACAATGTTCAAAGGCAGCGTCACCTCAAACTGATAAAATTGCTGTGTCATTCACCGTTGCAAAGCTAAATGGCGTGAGAATCATTTTCTGGCGATGAAAAGTAGCCTGCTATTTCCGCGGTTGCATTTGTTGAAGTAATATAGAAACCAAGGAGGTCATAATTTCAGTAAGCAGATTCTGAGCCTTTCAAGAAATCTTACCGTTGCAGCTATAAACGTTCGATCCCTGTGAAGACTCGTTTTGAATTTCGTGATGAGCCAACAAATGGGACGTTATGGTTGGTGAAGATGTTTGTCTGCTCACTAACGAGCCCAACTTTTATTTATTTGCGCACTTATATGCCATATACGCGGCTTTGGAGTAAGTAGAGAAGTCATATAATGAGTACCGGTAAAAGTTAGTATGCATACCGCTTTAACCTCGATTGTTGGAAAACACTTCTCTGTCTTTTAGAAATGACATTAGCTAGCACTATAGATGTAGAGTTAACAACTTTGGTAAAGATATCAAACCACATATAACGAAAAACGATATTGTTGGTTACAAGTGGACAAACCATCCGGACTGGTCATTGTGCCGCTAAAATTATATAATAGTAAGACAAGGATATTTTTGGGGTGTTGCTGCCTAGAAATCATTGAGGTAAGCTTTCAAATTACTGAGTAACAAAAAAATACTGGCCCTGGGAGTTTACATTGACTGAATATTTCATGCCGTTTACAATATGTGCGGATGAATATGGTTTGGCCCATGCAGCATGAAGGGTTCAGCAGGAATCTGCTGCATGAATTTTTCCTGCGATAGGAAGAAAATTCTACACCGAAGAATCAAAAATATTATTAACGCGTTAAATGCGTAATTTGTGTCAGACATGCCTTCGGAAATACTTTAGGAGGTATACGCTAGCGCTGCAGTATTAATATTGAATACTTTTTAATCGGGACAAGACAGGAATGAAAAAAATGGTAGAATTATTCTACGTCCTAAGAATACCGCTAGTGTAGTAAAGTAATATTTTTGCAGTGCCAGATTTAGGTAGTAACGTGACATTTTTATAAACCGATACAGTTTACTGTCCACTCATTGGGTGGCAACAAACTATCACTCATAAGCATGTAGCAAAATTATACAGGTTCCTTTTGGGCAGAAAACAAGATTGGGCACTAATTGCGTGAAAATAGTACATAACTCTTAGGCTGCAGCTTTCTAGAAGAAAAGAAGAAAGACATTTTAACTCTGATGCCAAATAAGGTTTTCGCGTAAGCGTAAGTGAAGAAAAAAAGAAAAGAGCGAAGAAACAGCCGTAGAGAAGTAAAATTTGCAGCTCATTTAAAAACAAGCAAACTAAACTTGGCGTCGGGAGGTACTCTTTAAGGAAAATACCGATTTGATTTCAATTCTTCTTTTTCGAAATGGTGCCTCTTGAAAGTTTACCATGGTTTGTAAGAGAGTAAAAGTTGCAGGAATTTTCCTTTCAGATTCGCTGTTATAGATCTTAATATTGAAAGCAAATGTGAAGAAAGTCTTGTGCACCCCTTTGTGCTGCAGACCATCGTGAGATATGCAGCTAGCGGTCTTCAAATCAAAGCGTACTTGTTGGTGGTATCGCTGTGCCTTGAATTTTGGATACAGTATTCCTTAGTATATCTGGATCGCGCCATTTTACGAAAAACAGTTGCTAATATAACGTTCACCCTACGGATAACTGTTTCACCATTGAATCACGTAGCTAACGTGACTAAATATTATCACTTCGAAGAGCAAATTCCACATGTGCATTTTTCCAGCCGCCGCCTAGCATTCTCTATGTAAGGCTGCTAGGGGGGGAGGCCGTGCCATCTTGCAGGTGTACGGTGGAAATATTTCATGTGTTTTGCTGGATCAATTGGAGAGTCTAGCCGTCATTGCTTTAACATTCCGGACCAAGGGAAGGGTACCGTGTATTCTTCATGGGTATTTCCGTCTCTCTTAATTTGGGTTTTTGGCTACGGCTTGATCATATGCTCTTTCAAAATCTATAGTGCTCAAGGTTATTCCAACTTGACTCATTGATTTGCGATCGTGAGTGGGAAGGCACCAAAAAGTAGTTAGGTAGTAGTATTAAAACTTGGAAAGACAGGAGGAACATCAATCTTCATTTCAAATCAGGAACTGGCTTTTTGAAAAATGTTGATTGATAACACGTCCATTTCTAAACCATTCGATAGTCGGTACAGTATTTTTTGCAGTGACTTTCGCCGTACCTTTCCACATCGGTAGCCAATTTAGCTTGAAGAATTTTTCATTATTTTCAAAACCCTTGGTTTGAAGTTAGTCTCCTCTGCCCTGTACGTCGGACTAGCATGGTAATGTTTATTTCAGCAGGTATATCGATATGTGTCTCTCATTGATAGCAATATTTAATCCAGTCTGTCAGTTTACCGACAGTTTATATCATCTCAAACAAATAGAGGGTTAGTCTCAATACGTATTGTGTTAAAAGTTCAGAATACTAAAGGCGATAAATGAGTCTCGTCTGAACGTAGCTTGTGCATTTAAGTCCTTCTGTTAAAGCTGTCTCTTCATAATGGATATTCATCTTGGTTATGTAAATTCCAAGTGGCTATACAATGATTCACTCATTGGATAAGATAGGTGTCTTTGTTGTAATTTATCTGAAGAAATTAACAATGCCACTGTCATTTGTGTACGCAATAAAGTCAGATCGAGTTAAAAATTGCTGTTCAAGGTATAAAATATGCACAATAATGCCCTTGCTGGTTAAAAGAGCAGAAAATGACAGGTCCTTCTCTACTCATACAGAAAGTGCTCAGTAAGTGGTCAGGTTATATGCGTTATATTAAGAGTTTTTGTGATACATAAATCAATACTCAAGCTTTTGTATTGAGAATATAGTTGGATAACCAGTGTATCCCCATAACCTTCTTTCCGATCACTGTTTTATAACCGGTGGATATATGGTCTTAATATGGCAGCAAGGAAAATATACGCCAAAATTAAAAATGGAACTACATAAAAAAACACTTTGAACTTATTGCCAATCTATGAAAAAGTAAAGTAGCTCAACTGTCAACTTATGGCTATATAGCATGTGGTTATTATTGTTTTATTTATGTTGTATACAATGGACTTTTAAGGCTGGATCATTGGTTTGTATTTTTGCTAATAGATCTACTGGTCCCGTCACTAGTTTTTGATGGACCTATATATATATATACATACTTTTCTTAACCTACAATTTATTCATATGAGGAAGGATGTTAATTTTTGTTGATGTACTTTCATGTTTGAATAGATATAATTAGTGAGGACGAGTAATATAGGGTCCCAACATGTGTTTTTTTTACGTCTCTCTACAGAGATATTAGTGATTCTGGTATCACTGCAGTTGTTAAAAAATGGTATTACTGTTTTCTTGAACCAATTTCGAGTCCTAATTAGTTTATGATAATCTGTGATTGCAAGTACCGTACAAACCTGGCAAAGTTTAGCTGGGTTTATTCTGCGGGGTATCCATTAATTATTCATATTTTTTTTTCAAACAACTTCCTTATTCCAAAATATAAAATGTAGCGATGCATCATTACACAGCGACCGATATATAGCTAACACCTTCCTTGATATAGTAATAGCGCTAATTAATATAATATCTATCCCCATAATCTTGACTGAAAAGAACTAATGCAAACACATGATCACAGCTGCTGGAGATTTTAATGCATCTTGATAATTTCATTGCCATGAGAATTCTACCATGCAATATAATTGCCAATTACATTGATTTATTTCAACTACCCTATACCCTGATAGTTTAATATTTGCAATACAAAAGCACGAAAACAGTACCATATATCTTGATATTATAGCCGAATAACCCTCAAGAACAAATTGCCATCATCGAATATAAAGCAAATTCACATTCCAACAACTTCACGCTACTTAATATATCTTAACCGGAACATTCTGCGAATACTAAAACATCACCGCCGCACACTCTCTACAATTTTTTATCACTTAAGCCTTTGATATAATCTTATCTTTACACTTATCGCAGCATACTCACTAAACATCCTTAATAGCCAAGTGGTAAACGCCATAACTACAGTGGCGCTAATAGCTTGAAAGCAAAATACTTTACCGAAACCAAACTCATATGCTGAACGAGTTGATGTTATAACCACATTTCCAAACCTCATGTTATAACAGCAACGAAAATATCATACATGGACCATCAGCATATCTAACGATAGGAAACCAATCGCCCCACGGCTCTTGAAGCATAGGTGCAGATATTCTTGCCCGCTTCAACATAGCATATCCGCCCTCTATCACTAAAATGGCACCAAATTCTCAATAAATGATAAAGTCATATACGGGCCTATATTTATGACAAACAATTAAGTGGGCCTTACAGATGCCCGTGTTACCAGTATTCTTATGGAAATATTATTCCTCGGACTTCAAAAAACAATATTTTATTTCTATCTCAACATACTATACAATCTATATACCTCTCTAATTGCTATAATGATGATCAGATCATTATTATATTACTCAAACGCGTTCGATTACCATCCCAAGTAAGTTCATCTTAGATATAACTACCGAAATATATGCACAATCGATATAATAATACGATGGCTCATGATAAATGATCAGCAAACGAAATGAATTTATACCATAACTCGACACACACCTGGATAAAAAATTTTGTCACAGCACTCCGAAGATAATGCTTTAGTCTGCACTGGATACATATATCAACATATGATCATGTCACACGCTACCAAGCAGCCATGAAATCCTTAGTTTGAAACCATGCAGTCTGCACCTTCAGGCCGAAAACAGTTTAAATTTGTAACGGGGTCATGGATAGCTCTGCTGCTAAACGCTCAAATCCTAATTCAAGGTCTCTTTTCAGGTCCGATAATTCTTCCAAACCCACTTGGATACGTAACGCAAAACCGCGATGAGGCCAGTTATGGGGTTTTCTTTGTTCGGCTGGTTTCACAGGTGTAATCAAGGATTCATAACCACCCCATGAGAATCCCAGATGAAAGATCTTCATCTTTTCTACCATACTTTCTAGACCGGCTCTTGTAAATCCCTCCTTTAGGACGATAGAAAATAACCCGGAGGAGCCTTTGTAATCACGCAGCCAGTACTTGTGTCCAGGACAGTCTTCAAACGCAGGATGAAGAACTGTTTCAACCTCATCACGCTTTCCAAGCCAAGCAGCTAAGTCCAGCGCTTTTCTCTCTGCCTCTTTCAATCTTAAATGTAAAGTACGCATTCCTCGCAACGCCAGCTGACAATCGTCGGCACCTGGTAACATGGCCATTGCGTCGTAAGTTGACCGTAATAGTGGCCAGCATTCTTGATTAGCAGAGGTTAAACCAAGGAGGAAGTCTGAATGCCCACCTAGATATTTCGTCCCAGCTTCTAGTGAAATATCAATGCCATGCCCGTGGGCGTCGAAGAAAAGTGGTGTCGCCCATGTGTTATCTAAGATAGTTCTTATTCCATGTTTCTTTGCGATAGAAACCAAGGCTGGAATATCCTGGATTTCCATGGTTCCAGAGCCCGGACTCTCGAGAAAAATGACACTTGTATTGGGCTTAACGAGTTTCTCTATATCCTCTCCCACCGTTGGGTCATAATACTCGGTTTGAATACCAAACTTTGCCAATAAACCATCACATAGTACACGTGTTGGCACGTAGACACTGTCGGTAATCAGGATATGATCACCGGCCTTCGCTAGGGTCATCAAAGCCAGTGTGATCGAGCCAAGTCCAGATGGAGACAACACTGTTCCAGCAGCTCCCGTCAAATGCGTCCAAGCATCTTCCAAATTTGCGATGGTTGGAGAACCTGCTGTCCCGTAAAAAAATCTTCCTTTCATACTTTCTACGTCAGAAAGTTTCTTATGAATGATGGTAGATCCCTTGTATAGTGGTGGGTTGACAAAACCATTCTGTTCGTCCGGATTGCGACCAATAACGGTCAATTGTGTAGTGATATCAAAAGTTGACAGTTCCGTAAGATCGGCCATTGTTGCGAATTTTGATAATTTTGCCAATATTATGGCCAAGGTTTCCAAGCGTTTAAAGTTTACGATTTTTAAATCTCATTCCCATTTATACAGTCTTCTTCTCAAATATATCGTCGTGTCCTCGAGGAATATTTCACTATACAGAGCAAATTTGGCACATTTATCGCAATGGGCACGGCACACGAGTCATTTGATCGGCACTAAAAAGCCGCAGGACTGCAATCAATAGAAAAACTCAAAACAAACAACATTACATTATCTTAGGGTTGTTATCAAAATCGGACGATCGAGACAATGCCCACTACGGAAAATGTGCTGGTAATTTTCATTTTCCTGATCTCGACCTGGATTTCTAGTTTAAAAGACTTTTTCTTTCATAAAATACTATACCGTCGCCTTGGCTACATGGATCCATTCTTCCTCCTCGAGTAAACGAAAAAAAGGCCTACTAACTTGCTATTTTTTTTTGCAATGAACAAGTACACAGATTACTGTCCGGAAGTTTGGAGACTTTCATGAACAGACTCTTCGCCGTGTATTGAGCAAATAAGGCAGCTTGGAAAGTTTCTGTCGCTTGTCCGACCGAAAAGATTTGATCTCTAACCGGAGTCGTAATCGAACCACAGGCAAAATGTTGAGAGGCCCGTTGCTAACCGATGCAGCTGTTGCTTGTAGTAGAATGTTGACTCGTGACGTTGTTGCTGACAAGGAAGCAAGGGCACTTTTAAAAATAGACAAGTTTTGGCTGCAGAACGCTCAGGTACGTTTATTCTAACCAAAGTCGGTTTGTAGGATCGATGCTTCGGATGTACTGTCAGACTGCAAAGCCCTGGATTCTAATAGCAGACTCAAGGATCTTGAATCAACCATTTTACATAAAGAACTTGTTACTGCTGCTGGCGGATTTTTGGCTTGGCGATACTTGGCCGGCTGGATAATTACCTGTTCAGACGGCGTGGGTGGGCGCTGCTGAGGGTGTACTACACTACGAGCGCACTAGTCGTAAAGAAAGAAGAGTATGTTACTAAAGGCGCGTGTAACATATCGCCCTATGTTGGGAACGGCATAATTAAAACATGGTTCCGTGAAGAAATAAGATGTGAGAGCTATCTATCTGAGGATTCGTTACGGGTCCTCTTAGAAAAAGCAGTAATTTTCTCAGGTGTAAACTTCTTATTAGAACGGATGGCCATGCCTACAAAATTATAATCTTGAAAAGCACAATAGTAACGCCGGCAGGGATTTTGAGAGTCCTCTTAAGTCATTGTAATAATGCTTAAATGAAAGAATGAGGAGGAAGGAGGAGGTTAATCGATGCAACCGTCGTCTAGTACGAACTGTAGGAACGTCAGCCTCAAAGGGAAAGATATAACAAGGTAACGAGATAACAGGGAACAGAAAACAAAAGCAGAAACAGCCGGACAAATGACGCAAACGTCGACGTTGAAGGACCCGGAGATGCCGTTCGGTTTTCTGATTACATAGGAATGTGTTCAAATATGTATATATTTACACGATACCCGAACCGGTAAACTAATCACTGACAAACCCTTCAGTTAGAGTCGTAGTTCTATAGCAAGTTATTTACTGAATTACTCAAATGTATATTCCAAAAAAATTCGAAGTCCAAGATTTGCCAAGACAAGTGGAGATCATCCACAATTACCCCCTGGGCACTTTGTTCACTGCAAGTCCTCCTTCAAAAGGTATACTTGATATTTGGAACAATGGCCTGACAGATAGGCCGGATTCTGAATTATGTGTTACCCATGTTCCCTTTTCCTTTGTGCCAGGTACTGGCGGTAGCTGTGGAAAGCTTGTTGCACATCTAGCGGTTCAAAATCAGCAGATTGAACACCTGGAAAAGCTATCTAAATGCCTCGTCGTTTTCCAAAGTGTTGATTCGTACATTTCCCCATCTTGGTATCCGCTAAAGAAAAAGACTCACAAGCATGTCCCTACATGGGACTTTGCCGCTGTTCATGTTTATGGTACTCCTAGGATTATCAAAGGCGATAAAGAGTGGCTTATCGACCTTTTAAATCGGCTGACCGATCAAGAAGAGTCGAAGAGGCCCGAGGGTGAACAATACGAGGAAAAATGGAAAGTCTCCGACGCTCCTGAATCCTATATTGATGCAAAACTCAAGGGAATTGTGGGCTTAGAAATTGAAATAACACATATCGAGTCCAAATTCAAATTTGATCAAGATTCTGCCAAAATTGATGTTGAGGGTGTAATTGATAATCTGGAGAAAGAGGTTGGAGGTGAAAAGGGAAAGGAAATGGCCAAACTCGTCAAAGGTTGCTGTCCGAACAAGATGTGAGCTTGATGTAGATTGTGGTAAGAACTATATGCAGATTCTCGAGTCAAAATAAGCACAACTACAATGTTTAACTACTCTTTATAGCTTCGGGAATAAAGCACATTGTTTGGTAGACTCGCTAAGAGCGATACTGGTCCGTATTTGACCAGCGTTCGTGAAGGAACGAATCCCTTCTGCATGCAAAACTTAAAATATGTTTGCTGAAACGAACAAGACCGCTATTTTAAGCAACATAGCTACGACACATCGTTTACAACCAAAAACCTGGCCTCATGACGCTAAGAAGTATAAATATTCTACAAATCTTCAGTTGGTACACAGCCTAATAACCAACATCGCGATAATGCTTTGATATACCGTTACGTATACATACATGTCCAACAGCAATACAAACAAAACCGTCACCATGTTATCATGCTGTTAATACTTGGCCATTGTAGCAAAAGTACTTTCGCTAGCAGAGATTTACGATAGCTTTATAGCTATATATTGTATTCCGGTAGATAGATATTCATACGCACAGGCAGATGGCACTCGACCAAAGAATTTCTCACAATAATACTTTCTGAAATTTCTGCTGTACGCTGTACTGAACCAGTATATTTAGTGAATATGTAATCATCTTAATATGCCTTACCTTACCTCAGACTCATATTGCCCGCCGCTGAACTGCCTTGGAACTTTTATTTTTCACACCCTGCAACGCGATCTGCGGCCCTGACTCTCGATTTGACCTATAAGTGAGATATTAGAAACACTGTACATTCTTATATCCGAAATGCAGTCCTCTGGTCAGCTACTCAATCCTCTTTGAAATATAGGCTCTAATGAAGAGGCTATCGCCCTTCAAATAGGACTAGCTTATTTATAGACAAATTACTAAAAGAATGAAACCTAGGATAAAAAGCCTTTTGATGTTATTTATACAAATGCCTCTTGTCATATTGAGATCTCTTTCTTCCAAGCTTTGGGTGTCCCAACCAAGATTGCCAGAGGTACCATTGAAATGGTTTCCGATGTTAAGGTTGTTGATGCCGGTAACAGAGTCGGTCCATCTGAAGCCTCTTTGTTGAATTTGTTGGAAATTTCTCCATTCACTTACGGTTTGACTGTTGTCCAAGTCTACGACAACGGCCAAGTCTTCCCATCTTCCATCTTGGATATCACTGACGAAGAATTGGTTTCTCACTTCATCTCTGCTGTTAGCACCATCGCTTCCGTCTCTTTGGCTATTGGTTACCCAACCTTGCCATCTGTCGGTCACACTTTGATCAACAATTACAAGAACTTGTTAGCTGTTGCCATTGCTGCTTCATACCACTACCCAGAAAGTAGACATGCCAATGCCATTTGTGGCTTTACACCTATTAACGCATTTCTCCACATAAGCGTTGCACTTCACCCCACCCTGGTAAGTACTACTACTGAACCCGATGACCATATTAGTGTCACGTTTATACCGCGGTCGTGTTAGCTATTGAGCTCAGTCCCTCCTCATCAGTAGTGGCAAATACAACTGTATTAGGGTCCTGTATATTACTATAGACCACGGTGTCATCGGAAACAGCTCTTGCCAGGTCGTTAAACCTACCAGTGCTGCCTTGTGTAAAGGATAGGTAATCTAGCTGATGGAGGCCGTATTCATTTTCAGAGAAGCGAGTGTGTAGTATATCATCCGAGAGAGGCAACAACTGATCTATGGAAATATTCACAACCACGCCGACATAACCTGACTTGTAACCAATGTTGTTAGTTATGTTGGTGTAGTTCCTGAGACAGTCCAATACTCCTACGAGACTTAGTGAACTTACGGTAACTGGACCCAAATGTTACTCAGGGGTTGGTATATGGGGGTCATCAAACACAAAATGACCCGGTGATGTCTCAGTAATGTTCATAGCGAGTGTAAGGTGAATCATCGTCGTAACGAGACTGAAAATTAAACGTAGCCTCATTCTTGAATAGAGGTCGGCACTGTGTTTATAAAATTTTCTTTTTTTTCAACAAAGTCTTGTTCTTTTTGTAAAATATGTATATACTGGTCAACCGGTTATTCCTAATGTTAACTTTTGCCAGGATTTCTGGCGGTTTGAATACAAGCGAAGTAAGTTTCCTATAAACATGCGTAAACCTGTACCTTAAACGTTTATATACGTTACTGTAATATTGTTACAACTCCTTGAGGATAGCGACGCCTTCTTCTTCTTCAACTTGCTCTCGTGCCTCGAGCTCAGCAGCTTCTTGCCGAAAAACTTTAATGCGAACACTGAGGAGATGGATTGCTGGGATATTTTCGTGGATTGGTTGCTGGGGGCGGTCATTGGTTTGCGGTGCGGCTCAAGGAGCATTATATATGGCGGGTAGGGTGGGGGGTATGATGCGGTCTTATGCGTTTGTTTGTGCTGTTACTTTGGTTCAATGCAGGTTTATAAATACATAGAGAATTGTTTCCTATATTACATGGTTATTGCTTTTTTGGTGAACTTTAGCGAGGGATGAATAGGGAAGACAGGCGTGTACACAGGCTTAGAGCAACAGCACAGGAGGCGTCTGCTATATATATATATGTATATATACTTGAGCTTGTCTCCGCTCTTTCTTGGCACTTTTCTCTAATTTCCATTCTTTTTTTCTGCCCATGATCTTGAAGCTCTGTCATTTCACTTGCTTTTCTTATGAATACCTACTTAGCCGCCCAGCTGGGGTACACAATTTCTGGGCAAAAGTAACCGTTTTATTCAGAAATCGCAACCACTTCTGTATTCTTGCATGTAGTTTTTTACGCTCCCCCTTCTACATATTGATTTTTTTTTATATATTTCACACAAACCAACTAATTTTTACGGTTACTTCCGTATGCTTTCCTCGATCATTTCCGATTCAACAAACTTTCGCGGTCCATTGAATTATAACACGCTATGCTCTAATAATTATGGGGCACCATTCGTTATTTTTCAAGTTACAGTATTAATTTTTAGTTTTCAGGATGACTTTTATGTTCTACAAAATAAATGGCATTATTCCTGTTAAAAAGAAAACTTCCGTTTGCATTATCATTATTTTTAATTATTATTTCTCTGGCCAGCTCTCGTAATCTCATTATGTAAAACGTAAGCTGTCAGTATTCAACAACTGTACTTCCCAATGCTTGCCTCACCTGTCTGCGATTTTCAAGTAACGTAGTATTGTTCATTCAATTTGAGTTCCATCTATTATTACAGCATATCGATAACAACGACGACGATAGAACAGATAGAAATCATATCAAACGCATCTTCGGGATGAAGTTGGATTTCGGGATATATTCAGAAGTACAATAAAATAATTAGAGTTCCAAGGCTTAGATATATAATGTCAGAGCTAGCTAGTGCTGTTGCGGTATCGACTGCGTACATGAGGAGGAGTTATAGTGTGCCCGCACAGCCTAGCCAGGGTAAACGGCATAGACACAATTAAGGTTTCTGTAAAGGTCTTAATACCATCATAACGAAGCGGTAAACTTCACGGCAATTCCCACAATTATTAAACCTTCTAATCAAGAAGTATAAGGAATATCCAATATCAAATATCTTACGAGTTCCAAACCAAAACATCGGATCTTTTTAGCCACCCAGACATCGTGTTCAATCTGTGCAAGGTACTCAATGGCATACAAAAGCTGCAGAATCCGCTCTTAGTTCAGATTTACTTTCTTTGTATAACTAAGACGAATGAGTTACCCAAGAAACAGATAAACTTGCAGAAAGGACTGTGAGGCTATGTACCAAGATGCTGCTGCAATAAGGATATTTTGCTTGAAAAATCTCCTAAACCTGGTGGTAGCGGAAAATATAGTACTGTTAGCTACAATAGCCTTCAACGATTTTCTTACTAGGTGTTGCCTGTTGCATGGGGCTCACAAACAGCCCACCTAATTTGTTTGAAAAAAAATCATCGAGCCCAATTGAGCCCTGCTGCAAGAAACTTTATAACAGTAACTAATAAACTACGATAGATTTCTAGCACGGTGAGAAAATAGCTTTTATTCAGGCACATTGCTACAGTGTATCCAATTGTTTCCCACTCGGACTTTCGGAAATACCATCCTCATCCATGGTCTACTCTTGTTTAATTCTCCAAATCTGCTCACTTTTGACTTTTTGCTTTCTCTTAACTTTCATCATTTATTACCGTTTTCAGTATTTTCAGCTGGCGCGCTAAGAATGGTACCATAAAAACATGAAACCTAAAGAACTCGTGAATATTGCACATAATTGAATATTATATAAAAATAGTTTATTCATAGACACAATAATGCAACGGTTATATATGCAAGCTGTTTTAGCTACATCACTTTAAGCACCAAGAAATAATTTCTCTAATAGCCATTAAAGACGATCAATGACAAAATTTAACTCGAGATTTAGCAATCTCCACTAAAAGGGTTTTTTTTTTCACTAAATTTCAATTAGTAACCAAGAAGACTAAAATCGACCATCGGCTTATTATTGAATATAGTTTTCGTATGCTTATATTGGTCTTTAAGAGAATTGCCAGACCGTCAAAGAATATACGACCTTTATTGAAAAATGGAATAGGTACATCATTCTCAGCGATACAGGCTAGTCGACTGTTTTGTGATTTCCCCAAGTTGAAATCACAGTCAAAATGCTTGGGCAATGATCGCAGTGCGGCATATGCTCGAACTGGTTAAGTTTGACTTTTTATCCTGATATTCAGGGGCATGTCATCGACCATCTACGTAGCACGCATAAGCCTGTAAAAAAATATCCAATTTCCAAGCTAAAACATCGCCTATGGGGGGCACGGTAAAGAGCATTTTAATGTCTTTATCCCGCAATAATTGATGTTTTTGGAAGTGCCGAGTATAGTGCAACTGGATGCTGTATGGTTGCGTGATTTTTGAATAAATCCGGCAATGGGTAGTGTTGAATACGTTTTTCCTTCCTCATCCAAATTCTGGACGTCTGACCCAAAATTCAGAACACCGACTCGTTTGACGACCCTCGCTTCAGTGACTGATTTGCAGCTAGATTAATCTGACTAAACCTTTTTCCTCTTTTCTTTTTTCGCAGCTATGTGACATCATTCCGAGATACATATTTAGGGTTTGAAATTCTTTCTTCTAGAAGTTTTTCCATACTCGATCCTCTCCACTACATTTCTTAGTGATGTCACCCTCATCTTTTTTTTTTATCGCAACCCCGATCTGTCCCCTCACCCGTGTAACCAAATTTTAACTTTTTTACTTTCGCTTTTGTGAAAGTTTTTTCGTGCGTCTGAATAGTGTACCGTCAAAAAAAACTCTATTTCTTATTTGAGTTAATTTCGCCTTACCGTTTCTTTTTCTCATTTGAAAACCGCAACGCTCTCACGGCGTTCTTGTGGATTATTCGAATGTTCTATATTTTCTGTCAGTATTGAATCTGCGCATCGTTTTTGTAAACCTTCAAGGTTCACGGCTAGACATGTAGAAGTCTCGGCTTGTGCGCGTATTTCTTCAAGAGCTAAGAGGGTATATTTGTCATATAAAAATTTTTCCTTTACAGGAACAGCATATCGGAGGAGCCAGGCTTCGATAGGACTTTCCTTAAGAATATCAAGAACAAACTTAAGGTTTAGAAGTTGTGTTTTCAGTCACAGGTCGCTAACTAGCTTGTTTTCTATCGGTACGATTGAGCATTTTTCATGTTCAGACTCAATTAAAAAAACAACTGGAGAGCGTCGCACAGCCTTCTTACCTTTCGAAGCTTTGGTCAGGCAAAGTGGTACAACTGCGATTAGGTAATCATAAAGGATTAGTAAGTGCTAAATCGAAAGCCCTAATGGAACCATTCCAGCTCCACTACATCATGTTGTCCTACTCACATGTAGACTATTAGTTACTGTTAAGTTAGCATCCTGTGAAAACACTGTGCAAATCTTTTCGAGAAAAAGAAAAAAATGTCAGAACAATAACAAGTATAGTAAAAAGAAATCATTGATACCAAATCAACCCTTCAATAAGTATATAATACCACCTCAATTGTGATGCATTCGTTTGCTATCTTTTACTGAAGTACTGCTTTTAATGCCTACTTTTGGTTATTACGATAAACAATCAAGGCCTACATAAAAGAGACTAATTTGATTACAATGAGAGGTTTGACCCTTATTACGTTAACTTTAGCGAACATTGTTTTGGCTCTAGATGTCGCAGGCAAGAGCGAAACAATTACCAGCTCAACAAACTACAATGAAAAAGTCACTATTGAAAAAGGTGTTTATTTAGGACTCGTAGGAGGTAAATATCACAATTTTTTTCAGATCTAACTGTCCATGGTGGTCTCTATGTGAGTACCGATGACTCTACCGTAGGAAAAAACAATCTGTTAACAGGAAGTTTTGAAAACGATTTCAATACTGTCATAGACTTGAAGGACGATACCAAGTCAAATGCCTTTTTATGGAAAGGTAATTCTTTCCAAAACATGGGAAACATGAGTATGAGAGGTACACCATATGCCTCTAGTAAGTCTCAGAGTTTGAAATTTTCTTCTTTCAGTAATTCTGGATTCCTACAATTTTTCGATACGGGCTATCTGCAGTTCGGGAAAGAAGATGGTACTATAACAAATACCGGTACCATAGCCGGCCAATCCGATCAATCAAACCACATGTATCTTATCCCGCAGTCTAGTATGGTGGGTAAAGGGTGTCTCTGGGTTGGAAGTTATTGTATTTTTTATATCGAAGATTTGGATAACATAACAGTGGAGGACCAGACTATTGTTTTGTCATCAGATCCTAATGCCATAGTATTGGGAGGTTCTACAGACCCTTCTAGTAGGACTCCTCCAGTCACTTCATTGAAAATTAGAAACTTCAATAGTAAGACCTCAATCTGGTTTCACGACAGTAATCCAAAAATTAAATCATTTGTTAATGGGATATTGACTGTAACAACCGCAGGTCGTACATATATATTAGATGTCGGATCTGGATATAAAAGTGACCAATTTACCATGACCTATACTCAAGTTACTACTCAACTATGGCAGGACGGTAAACCGTTTAGTGGTGGTGTATTACGTACTAATACAGTAAAGACAACACTATCAGAGTATCCCGGATGCATTCCTCCTCAAGCGATTCCCGACTTTAATAGTTTCCAAAAATTCCCAGTCGGTAATGCAAAAAGTGTATCGAGTACTCAATCCTCAATTCCCCCTTCTGGTAAAGCTTCCAGTCGCACTAAAACCTGTACTTTGAGCCGTAGTGTGCGCAAATCCACCGGCACCTCTGTCGGTCACTCCTCGAACACTCAATCCTCAATTCCCCCTTCTGGTAAAGCTTCCAGTCGCACTAAAACCTGTACTTTGAGTCGTAGTGTGCGCCAATCCACCGGCACCTCTGTCGGCCACTCCTCGAGCACGGATAGAAAACCGGTAACCTACTCTATATTTTCTTCGAGCACAGCTAGCCAACCTGCAACTGATTTTTTTAGCATTTCCTCAAGAGACGCTTCCACAAGGTCTTCTAGCCAGTTTTCAAGCACTGTTGCTACTGAAGCTTCCACCAGCTCTTCTACCCCATCATCTAGCATTGTTGTTACCGAAGCTTCAACCAGTTCTTCTGGCGAATCTTCAAGCACTGTTTCTACCGAAGCTTCCACTGGATCTTCTACTCCATCATCTAGCACTGTTTCTACTGAAGCTTCTACCGGATCTTCTACCCCATCTTCAAGCACTGTTGCCACCGAAGCTTCCGCCGGCTCTTCTACTCCATCATCTAGCACTGTTGTTATTGAAGCTTCCACCGGATCTTCTACCCCATCATCTAGCATTGTTTTTACCGAAGCTTCCACCAGTTCTTCTGGCGAGTCTTCTAGCACTGTTGTCACCGAAGCTTCCACCAGCGGATATACCCCATCATCAAGCGCTGTTGCTACAGAAGCTTCCACCGGTTCTTCTACTCCATCATCTAGCACTGTTGTTACTGAAGCTTCCACCGGATCTTCTACTCCATCATCTAGTACTGTTGCTACTGAAGCTTCCACCAGTTCTTCTGGCGAGTCTTCTAGCACTGTTGTCACCGAAGCTTCCACCAGCGGATATACCCCATCATCAAGCGCTGTTGCTACAGAAGCTTCCACCGGTTCTTCTACTCCATCATCTAGCACTGTTGTTACTGAAGCTTCCACCGGATCTTCTACTCCATCATCTAGTACTGTTGCTACTGAAGCTTCTACCGGATCTTCTGGCGAGTCGTCAAGTACAATTGCTGCTTTCTCTTCTGGAAACACCGCCGTGCATCCATCCAGCACTTTAGCTGCACAATACTTGACCCGTTCATCTATTCTATCATCAAGCACTGTTTCTACCGAGGCTTCCACCAGTTCTTCTGGCGAATCTTCAAGCACTGTTGCCACCGAAACTTCCATCGGATCTTCTACCCCATCATCAAGCGCTGTTGCTACAGAAGCTTCCACCAGTTCTTCTGGCGAATCTTCAAGCACTGTTTCTACTGAAGCTTCCACCAGCGCATATACCCCATCATCAAGCGCTGTTGCTACAGAAGCTTCCACCGGTTCTTCTACTCCATCATCTAGCACTGTTGTTATTGAAGCTTCCACCGGATCTTCTACCCCATCATCTAGCATTGTTTTTACCGAAGCTTCCACCAGTTCTTCTGGCGAGTCTTCTAGCACTGTTGTCACCGAAGCTTCCACCAGCGGATATACCCCATCATCAAGCGCTGTTGTCACCGAAGCTTCCACCAGCGGATATACCCCATCATCAAGCGCTGTTGCCACCGAAGCTTCCGCCGGCTCTTCTACTCCATCATCTAGCACTGTTGTTATTGAAGCTTCCACCGGATCTTCTACCCCATCATCTAGCATTGTTTTTACCGAAGCTTCCACCAGTTCTTCTGGCGAGTCTTCTAGCACTGTTGTCACCGAAGCTTCCACCAGCGGATATACCCCATCATCAAGCGCTGTTGCTACAGAAGCTTCCACTGGATCTTCTACTCCATCATCTAGCACTGTTTCTACTGAAGCTTCTACCGGATCTTCTACCCCATCTTCAAGCACTGTTGCCACCGAAGCTTCCGCCGGCTCTTCTACTCCATCATCTAGCACTGTTGTTATTGAAGCTTCCACCGGATCTTCTACCCCATCATCTAGCATTGTTTTTACCGAAGCTTCCACCAGTTCTTCTGGCGAGTCTTCTAGCACTGTTGTCACCGAAGCTTCCACCAGCGGATATACCCCATCATCAAGCGCTGTTGCTACAGAAGCTTCCACCGGTTCTTCTACTCCATCATCTAGCACTGTTGTTACTGAAGCTTCTACCGGATCTTCTACCCCATCTTCAAGCACTTTTGCTACTGAAGCTTCTACCGGCTCTTCTACCCCATCTTCAAGCACTGTTGCCACCGAAGCTTCCGCCGGCTCTTCTACTCCATCATCTAGCACTGTTGTTATTGAAGCTTCCACCGGATCTTCTACCCCATCATCTAGCATTGTTTTTACCGAAGCTTCCACCAGTTCTTCTGGCGAGTCTTCTAGCACTGTTGCCACCGAAGCTTCCACCAGCGCATATACCCTATCTCCAAGCACTGTTGTCACCGAAGCTTCCACCAGCGCATATACCCTATCCCCAAGCACTGTTGCTACCGAAGCTTCCACCAGTTCTTCTGGCGAATCTTCAAGCACTGTTGCCACCGAAGCTTCCACCGGATCTTCTACCCCATCATCTAGCATTGTTGTTACCGAAGCTTCCACCAGTTCTTCTGGCGAGTCTTCTAGCACTGTTGCCACCGAAGCTTCCGCCGGCTCTTCTACCTCATCTTCAAGCACTTTTGCTACTGAAGCTTCCACCGGTTCTTCTACCCAATCATTTAGCACTGTTGTCACCGAAACTTCCATCGGATCTTCTACTCCATCATCTAGCACTGTTTCTACCAAAGCTTCCACCGGATCTTCTACCCTATCATCAAGCACTATTGCTACCGAAGCTTCCACCAGTTCTTCTGGCGAATCTTCAAGCACTGTTGCTACTGAAGCTTCTACCGGATCTTCTGGCGAGCCGTCAAGTACAATTGCTGCTTTCTCTTCTGGAAACACCGCCGTGCATCCATCCAGCACTTTAGCTGCACAATACTTGACCCGTTCATCTATTCTATCATCAAGCACTGTTTCTACCGAGGCTTCCACCAGTTCTTCTGGCGAATCTTCAAGCAGTGTTTCTACTGAAGCTTCCACCAGCGCATATACCCTATCCCCAAGCACTGTTGCTACCGAAGCTTCCACCAGTTCTTCTGGCGAATCTTCAAGCACTGTTGCCACCGAAGCTTCCACCGGATCTTCTACCCCATCATCTAGCATTGTTGTTACCGAAGCTTCCACCAGTTCTTCTGGCGAGTCTTCTAGCACTGTTGCCACCGAAGCTTCCGCCGGCTCTTCTACCTCATCTTCAAGCACTTTTGCTACTGAAGCTTCCACCGGTTCTTCTACCCAATCATTTAGCACTGTTGCCACCGAAACTTCCATCGGATCTTCTACCCCATCATCTAGTACTGTTGCTACAGAAGCTTCCGCCAGTTCTTCTGGCGAATCTTCAAGCGCTGTTGCTACTGAAGCTTCAACCAGTTCTTCTGGCGAATCTTCAAGCAGTGTTTCTACTGAAGCTTCCACCAGCGCATATACCCTATCCCCAAGCACTATTGCTACCGAAGCTTTCACCAGTTCTTCTGGCGAATCTTCAAGCACTGTTGCCACCGAAACTTCCATCGGATCTTCTACCCCATCATCTAGTACTGTTGCTACCGAAGCTTCAACCAGTTCCTCTGGCGAGTCTTCAAGCACAATTGCTGATTTCTCTTCTGGAAACACCGCCGTGCATCCATCCAGCACTTTAGCTGCACAATACTTGACCCGTTCATCTATTCTATCATCAAGCACTGTTTCTACCGAAGCTTCCACCAGTTCTTCTGGCGAATCTTCAAGCACTGTTGCCACCGAAACTTCCATCGGATCTTCTACCCCATCATCTAGTACTGTTGCTACCGAAGCTTCAACCAGTTCCTCTGGCGAGTCTTCAAGCACAATTGCTGATTTCTCTTCTGGAAACACCGCCGTGCATCCATCCAGCACTTTAGCTGCACAATACTTGACCCGTTCATCTATTCTATCATCAAGCACTGTTTCTACCGAAGCTTCCACCAGTTCTTCTGGCGAATCTTCAAGCACTGTTTCTACCAAAGCTTCCACCGGATCTTCTACCCTATCATCAAGCACTATTGCTACCGAAGCTTTCACCAGTTCTTCTGGCGAATCTTCAAGCACTGTTGCCACCGAAACTTCCATCGGATCTTCTACCCCATCATCTAGTACTGTTGCTACCGAAGCTTCAACCAGTTCCTCTGGCGAGTCTTCAAGCACAATTGCTGATTTCTCTTCTGGAAACACCGCCGTGCATCCATCCAGCACTTTAGCTGCACAATACTTGACCCGTTCATCTATTCTATCATCAAGCACTGTTTCTACCGAAGCTTCCACCAGTTCTTCTGGCGAGTCTTCAAGCACAATTGCTGATTTCTCTTCTGGAAACACCGCCGTGCATCCATCCAGCACTTTAGCTGCACAATACTTGACCCGTTCATCTATTCTATCATCAAGCACTGTTTCTACCGAAGCTTCCACCAGTTCTTCTGGCGAATCTTCAAGCACTGTTTCTACTGAAGCTTCCACCAGCGCATATACTCTATCTCCAAGCACTGTTGTTACTGAAGCTTCAACCAGCAGATACACTTCATCTTCAAGCACTGTTGTTACTGAAGCTTCAACCAGCAGATACACTTCATCTTCAAGCACTGTTGTTACTGAAGCTTCAACCAGCGGATCTACCCTATCCCCAAGCACTGTTTCTACCGAGGCTTCCACCAGTTCTTCTGGCGAATCTTCAAGCACTGTTGCCACCGAAACTTCCATCGGATCTTCTACCCCATCATCAAGCACTGTTTCTACCGAGGCTTCCACCAGTTCTTCTGGCGAATCTTCAAGCACTGTTTCTACCGAAACTTCCACCGGTTCTTCTACCTCATATTCTAGCACTGTTTCCACTGAAGCCTCTACTAGCGCATATACCCCATCTTCAAGCACTGTTGCTACCGAAGCTTCCACCGGATCTTCTACCCTATCTCCAAGCACTGTTTCTACTGAAGCTTCTACCAGCGGATATACCCTATCTCCAAGCACTGTTTCTACCGAAGCTTCCACCGGATCTTCTACTCCATCATCAAGCACTGTTTCTACCGAGGCTTCCACCAGTTCTTCTGGCGAATCTTCAAGCACTGTTTCTACCGAAGCTTCCACCGGATCTTCTACCCTATCATCAAGCACTATTGCTACCGAAGCTTCCACCAGTTCTTCTGGCGAATCTTCAAGCACTGTTGCTACCGAAGCTTCCACCGGATCTTCTACCCTATCTCCAAGCACTGTTGCTACCGAAGCTTCCACCGGATCTTCCACCCCATCATCTAGCACTGTTGCCACTGGAGCTTTCACCAGTTCTTCTGGCGAGTCTTCAAGTACAATTGCTGATTTCTCTTCTGGAAACACCGCCGTGCATCCATCCAGCACTTTAGCTGCACAATACTTGACCCGTTCATCTATTCTATCATCAAGCACTGTTTCTACCGAGGCTTCCACCAGTTCTTCTGGCGAATCTTCTAGCAGTGTTGTCACCAAAGCTTCCACCAGCGGATACACTCCATCTTCAAGCACTGTTGTTACCGAAGCTTCAACCAGTGCTTCTGGCGAATCTTCAAGCACTGTTTCTACCGAAGCTTCCACCAGTTCTTCTGGCGAATCTTCAAGCACTGTTTCTACCGAAGCTTCCACTGGATCTTCTACTCCATCATCTAGCACTGTTGCTACTGAAGCTTCTACCGGATCTTCTACCCTATCTTCAAGCACTGTTTCTACTGAAGCTTCTACCAGCGGATATACCCTATCTCCAAGCACTGTTTCTACCGAAGCTTCCACCGGATCTTCTACTCCATCATCAAGCACTGTTTCTACCGAGGCTTCCACCAGTTCTTCTGGCGAATCTTCAAGCACTGTTTCTACCGAAGCTTCCACCGGTTCTTCTACCCTATCTTCAAGCACTGTTTCTACTGAAGCTTCTACCAGCGGATATACCCTATCTCCAAGCGCTGTTGTCACCGAAGCTTCCACCGGATCTTCTACCCTATCATCTAGCGCTGTTGCTACTGAAGCTTCCACCAGTTCTTCTGGCGAGTCGTCAAGTACAATTGCTGCTTTCTCTTCTGGAAACACCGCCGTGCATCCATCCAGCACTTTAGCTGCACAATACTTGACCCGTTCATCTATTCTATCATCAAGCACTGTTTCTACCGAGGCTTCCACCAGTTCTTCTACTCCATCATCAAGCACTGTTTCTACCGAGGCTTCCACCAGTTCTTCTGGCGAATCTTCAAGCACTGTTTCTACCGAAGCTTCCACCGGTTCTTCTACCCTATCTTCAAGCACTGTTTCTACCAAAGCTTCCACCGGATCTTCTACCCTATCTCCAAGCACTGTTGCTACCGAAGCTTCCACTGGATCTTCCACCCCATCATCTAGTACTGTTGCTACCGAAGCTTCAACCAGTTCTTCTGGCGAATCTTCAAGCACTATTTCCACCGAAGCTTCCGCCGGTTCTTCTATCCAATCATCAAGCATTTTTGCTGTTTCATCTACTAAGACTATTGCCAGTGTCCCTTGGAGCAACACCACACAATATGCGTCCAACACGTTTTCTTCTCAACACTCAACTGGCACTACTTTCAGTACCTTGGAAACATCTACCAGCACATCCTCATTTCTATCCGTCAGCTCAGGGTCAGTCAGCTCCGTTAGTAAGTCATCGGTTCAATCTATAGATTTTACTCTAGCCAGTTCTACTAGACAGCTTTCAAGCACTCTAGCTACCGACGCTTCAACTAGTTCTTCTAGCCAATATTCAAGCACTGTTGCGATCGGAACTGCAACCAGATCTGGTAGCCATTCTTTGACCCAATCTACTGAAAATGGTTTGAGCAACAGTATTAGTATAACACCAAGTCATTCGGTAACACCAGGTAGCGTTGTTGCTAGTTCATCAAGACATAGTACTACGAGTGCATTAAGCGCCTCCGGTAGCCAATATTTGGGCAAGGGAACATCCCGTCGGTCAATTCACAGTACTACTCAAACACCAGTTCAATCCTCTCCAAAGGCCTCTTTGGGGTCTGAAACACCAACTGCTGCATTATCCACTTTTACTACTTCCACAACTGTATACAAAGAATGGACCGGCACCTTCACAAGCACATATTCCACCCAAATATCTACAATGTACGGAAAAGACGCTGAAGTGGTGGAGAAAGAAATTGAAGGTTCAGACGGCAAAGTAACTATTGAAACTATTTATTACGTTGAAACTCCAATAACGCGTGAAGCTTCATCTACTGCAACTACCAATGTTGGCTCTGTTTCTTCGTCAAGGATCAGTAACATTGCAACGGTTGCTAAAGAAAAAACTACAATGGTTACAGTCACTTCTTGTCGCTCTCACGTCTGTACCGAGACAGTCTCGCCAGCTATTGTTTCTACCGTCACTACCAATGTTGAAAACGTTGTTACAGAATATACCACCTGGTGTCCAATTTCCGCAACCGGCTCGTTGGAGCAAACTACACAGGAAAGTATGGCTTCATCGGTACTGGATGTCCACTCTGACTCCGTTTCTGCTACTGTTGTATCTATTGCCACAGCTACAAACGGCAACGATGCTGTCATCAGTGGCGGTTGGACAAGTGACAGTGAGGATGCCGTTACATCAAGATCTACCAAAACCGCAATTATTAGTAGCACCGCTTCCATAATTGCAGAAGGTACTACACCCATTAGCGCTGACGTCTCTTCGACATCGACGGCCACCAGGGTCGCAAGTGGCGCTCCTTTGATTCCAGAACCTGTTACATCATATGTTGCATTCATTAGTGATGACTCCTCCTCGAAGTCATCACAGACCAACTTCCAAACTCATATAACTACCTCCTACACCACCAACTCACAACAACCCCAAGTTTCTTCTTCAAGCAGTTCAGTTGCCTCTAACACGGTTTCTTTGCAATTGTCAAGCTACGCTGGTGCTGCCAACAATTTAATATCCCATAGCGCTTGGAGCGTTTTCATTGCTTCCATATTGCTCGCAATTGTTTAATTAAAATATATGATACCCCTCTGTTTTTTTCGAGAGCTGGATGTTCATGACCCAGCAGCTCCTTCTTCGTCTTTTTTTTCGCATTTTTGCCTTTTAGGCCTTGCATTACCTTTCTTTCATTTATCTTCATCATGTTTGTATATTTTTATATATAGCATATGCTGTTTTTTTAGCACTTTATACAAAATAGTTGTAATCTCTCTTTATTTTAAAGCCTCCGCAGTATACACGAAACCTCTGTTAACAATTCAAAGATGATAAAAAAGTTTCTTCAATTTTTTTTTTTAAGGTTGGGCCTTTGCCTTTGAAGAAAAGCAATTACCATGGTTTCCTGCCGTTTTAGTACATTTGATAATCCATTATTATCTACCCAAACAAAGTGCTGTTTGGGACGAGATAGTAAATGCCGAAGGTTGGAACAAACCAAAACGAGTGAGTACGTGGGGTTTTTTTTCTTTTTTTTTTTTTGATTTTTACGTTTTTATTCCCCATTGCAGTAATCGGCAAATAAATTCTAAACAAGAAAGTATCCGCCAAGAGGATGCACGTTGCAAGGCCGCGGATTTTCCAGCATTCTGATTCCAAACATCAACATCAACAGAGGTTATGGGCCTAGCGCGTGGCTTGCGTGGGTTTTCCTTCGATGCGCTATTCCGTGCTCGCCCGCGGGCGGCTCTTACCGTTTCGCCAATTCCCCATCTGTATATCGTGCAGCACCCTGGAATCACTCCCTACTGTCAGTTTCAGGAACAACGCATTCACGCAAAAAATAATGGCGTGATGGGCTGGGTCATTGGACGCAACCAAGAATCCAATTTCGCACGTCAACTGCTACACATTTCCTCTTTGGAAAAGAAACTATTCGTTTTTTTCCCCCCAAGAAACATATTCTGCAGAAGCAGCAAAAAGTAAATAGTGGACATTTGCATATATTGTCCTGCCCCTGGGCCTGCCTGACCCATTCCGTCAGTTTCTTCTCTTAGTATTATTTTTACGTTCTACCCCGCATCTCACTAACCCCGGAATTTTTTTCTGGAACAACCAATCGCCCAGGAGTAAACAACCGGAAGAACGAAAAGCAAACAAAAACAAAAATAAACTAGAAACGTTAAGGGGTAAGAGTTCCTGTCGTTTAGTCAAAATACTTGCTAGTTGCCCCTGGCCAGATCTCCAAGCAGCAATGACGCGTGGGTCTCAGGAAGAATCCCTGCACCCCTTTGTTTATCCGCATTGTTTTAGAGCCTGCTTTGCCCCTGAGCCCCACCATCCGGCCCCGGAGAAACTCCCGCACGCGTGCCCCGTTCAATGGGAGAAATAACTAAATGTCTTGTTTAGGCGGCCGAGGAAAAGAAGTTTGGTTGCAAAAAAACCAACGTTAAAAAAAAAAGACTTGAGAACTAGATCTTTTTTGTTTTTTAAGGGGGTTATTGGTTATTCGCTGTGAAAAGTTTCTGGGTAAAGTTTCTTTCACCCCCGGATTTCAATGACTTAGGTGTATCGAGAAGACTAGGACAACGGCACAAGCACGCAAACATGCACACACACCACCCTTCTCTTTTTCTCTCTTTCTCTTGTCTTGAAGAAAATGTTTTGTATATAAGCAAACCGGTTCTTGTTCTTACAGATACTTCAATTGCAGGTTTTGTTGTGTTTCTGTCTGTTTCTTGTTCATCTCTTTTCTTGCCATAATCGAACGTTAAGAAACGATTATAGCTCGAAGCACTCAGTTAGAATTTCCTTTCTTTTTTAACAACCCAACTCAAATAAATCTTACTTAATACCAAAGAAACAAAATGGTTCATTTAGGTCCAAAAAACCACAAGCTAGAAAGGGTTCCATGGCCGATGTGCCCAAGGAATTGATGGATGAAATCAGCGAGTTGGAAAAAATGTTCACCGCCGACTCCGAAACTTTGAGAAAGGTGGTCAAGCACTTTATCACTGAATTGAACAAGGGTTTGACCAAGAAGGGTGGTAACATTCCAATGATTCCAGGTTGGGTCATGGAATTCCCCACCGGTAAGGAGTCTGGTGACTACTTGGCCATTGACCTTGGTGGTACCAACTTGAGAGTCGTCTTGGTCAAGCTGAGCGGTAACCACACTTTCGACACCACTCAGTCCAAGTATAAGCTTCCACACGACATGAGAACCACACAGCACCAAGAGGAACTATGGTCCTTCATTGCTGACTGTTTGAGAGACTTCATGGTCGAACAAGAACTGCTGAACACCAAGGATACCTTGCCATTGGGGTTCACATTCTCCTACCCGGCCTCTCAAAACAAGATCAACGAAGGTATTTTGCAAAGATGGACCAAGGGTTTCGACATTCCAAACGTCGAAGGTCACGATGTCGTCCCATTGCTGCAAAACGAAATCTCCAAGAGAGAGCTGCCAATCGAAATCGTCGCTTTGATCAACGATACCGTCGGTACTTTGGTTGCCTCATACTACACTGACCCAGAGACCAAGATGGGTGTGATTTTCGGTACCGGTGTCAACGGTGCCTTTTACGATGTTGTTTCCGACATTGAGAAATTGGAGGGCAAGCTAGCGGACGATATTCCAAGGGACTCCCCAATGGCCATCAACTGTGAATACGGTTCCTTTGACAACGAACATTTGGTCTTGCCAAGAACCAAGTACGATGTCGATGTCGACGAACAATCTCCAAGACCGGGCCAACAAGCGTTTGAAAAAATGACCTCTGGTTACTACTTGGGTGAATTGCTGCGTATGGTGTTGATCGACTTGAACAAGAAGGGCTTGATGTTGAAGGGCCAAGACCTAACCAAGTTGAGCAAGCCATACATCATGGACACTTCGTACCCAGCAAGAATCGAAGAGGATCCATTTGAAAACTTGGAAGACACGGACGACATTTTCCAAAAGGACTTCGGTATCAAGACCTCGTTGCCCGAACGTAAGCTGATCAGAAGACTTTGTGAGTTGATCGGTACCAGAGCCGCCAGACTTGCCGTCTGTGGTATCGGTGCCATCTGCCAAAAGAGAGGCTACAAGACCGGCCACATTGCCGCCGACGGTTCCGTTTACAACTTGTATCCTGGCTTCAAAGCCGCTGCCGCCAAGGGTCTAAGAGATATCTACGGATGGACCGGTGATGCCACCAACGATCCAATCAAGATTGTTCCAGCTGAAGATGGTTCCGGTGCCGGTGCTGCTGTTATTGCTGCTTTGTCCGAGAGAAGAATTGCCGAAGGTAAGTCTCTTGGTATTATCGGTGCTTAACGAAAAAGAAAAAAAAAGTAACGAAGTATGAATGTGTTTATTTTTTCCCCTCCCTCTCCTATTACTATTCTTATGAGTGATGCCCTTTTATATTTTTTTTTTTATGTGGTCTAGATATGCGTAAATATACATACATACATATGCATAGTTCTAGCTTATAAACATTGTTAGATTGTTATTTGGGGCCGCCGATTTCTCGGATGTGTTTTTTTTTTTTTTATTACTTGTGAGTCCAAGCCAAGGAAGGTGTCGGTTGTAGTTGATTTTATAATAGTATGTACATTACACAATATTTTCGATACTTATAGCGTAATCCATGGCCCTTTCAATAATCTTTGTCTTTTGGCCGTCTTCGTGCATGATTTCGTCTTCTTCGTCAAGCGCTTCCTTTGTTTGGTTTCTGAAATAGACTTTGGAGTTAGTGATGGACCAGTTCCTTTCCAGCGCGAACTTCTCGGTTTCCTTTTCGTTGTTGAAGAACAACAGGGCCTTTATGTTGGACAGTGGGAGGAAGTCGTACGACAACTCGGTGTTCTTGGCGATTTCGTCTCTTATGGCCGATTTCAAAATGTCAGTGAAGGAGTCGAATTCCGTTATGTTCTGCGACCCGGACTGCAACAGATCCCAAGCCTTCTGGTACGAGCCCTCCATGAGCCATCTGTCCAGCTTGATGGGGTACGACAAGAGCGAGTCATCCTCCAAGTTCTTGATGTGCTTGTCTAGAAACTGCAATTCCGAGTGAAACTTGGTCGTGTTGTTCTGGGCCAGCAGGTTCAACAGATACAGACTTATCAGCTTCGACTTCTTGTCCGATTCGGACAGTTTGTGGTCGCTGCTGAAGTAATAAGGCTTCAATTGGTTGAAGTAGCTGTCGAAGATGTCGAAGTCGAAGGTGTAGATGTTGGCGAGCGCACCCACTTCCAGGATTTTCTTCGTGATCGTCAGATCATTCAAGTAGATATCGTTCTGGATGGAGAGGTCCGGTATTAAAAGGTTGTTCTTGATGAGCTCGATCTTGATAGGGGGCAACAGCTTCTCGCACGTGGCGTAATCGCTGTTTTCAAATGCTATGCTCAATGACTTGGTCAATTCGGCTAACGAGGGCATTTTTGGGGCGGGTGTTGTGCTGGTCGTGAGTGGTACAGTCTCCCCTTGACCAATTTACCAGCTTTTCCAAATAGTTATAAGCTACAATTGCAAACGGGTGGCAAAAAAAAACTACTAGCCGAGAAACGACCACAGGGCTGACGAAAAAATGAAGAAGACGGCAAGGGCTCCAGCCCACATTTAGCTAGGGCAAGAAAAATAAAAGGCGAGAATGCTAGGGCCACGGATCCAATAAACCAAGGGCTTAGCACACCATAAAAGACGTGTCAGTTACAGTGCCATTCCCCCAGTACCAGAACTATTCTACTAATGTGTGCACTGGCATGTGCAACGATGTATACACAGCTGCCTGCGATGCTGCCCGCGGTGCTGTGCGACGCCAGGGGAGAGCCTCTAAACTTGCTTTTTTCTTTTCCTCCTCCTCTTGTCGCCTCCCGGCTGCAGAACCTCGTTTACTGCTTCTAGTCCTCGAGCACAATGTTTGCATCCTCAAACATGCCCATGTCGTGAAGCATCATGGTGGTGCTATTGACTGATCTTGGTAGTTCCTCTGGATCGCGTTACCCCGCCCTGCGCGTGTGCTTTTTTCCAGCAACGGCCAGCGAAAAGTAGAAAATGTGGTTGTTGACACCTCAAGAGCAAGGGCAGCGTCACGAGTAGACCTCTCCACAACGCTCACAGCTGCCGCAGAAAAAGACAAACAATGGTCGTGTTGGCTGCTTCTATCACTACGCGTCAGGGGAAACCCCTGCTATCGAGACAATTCAAGGATCTGTCCAAGGACCGAGTCCTGGAGCTGTTGGCCAACTTCCAGAACCTGGTGGCCGAGATCTCGTCGGACCACACGTTCGTCGAGGACAAGCACGTCCGATACGTGTACAGGCCCTTCGACAACTACTACATTATCCTGATCACGAACCGCCAGTCCAACATCATCAAGGACTTGGCCACGCTGAACCTGTTTTCGCAAACGATCAACTCCTATTTGTCCAGTTTCCACGACCAGGAGATCTTCCACAACGCCTTCGAGATCCTGTCGTCGTTCGACGAGATCGTGTCCATGGGCGGGTACAAGGAAAACCTGTCCTTCACCCAGGTGCAGACCTACTTGTCCATGGAGTCGCACGAGGAGAGAATCCAGGAAATCATTGAGCGGAACAAAGAGATCGAGGCTACCGAAGAGAGGAAGCGTCGTGCCAAGGAGATCGCCAGAAAGGAGCACGAAAGAAAGCACGGGTTCGTGTCCAGCAATGGCGACTACGACGGCGCCAACAGGTTCACGGCCAGTAAGGATCCAAACGCCTCAAACGCCATCAACAGTTACTACTCGCACGCTTCGCCCGCGGCACAACAGTCTTATCTCCAAAGCGCCAACGCTGCTGCTGCTGCTGCGGCCCCAGTGGCCTCCCCCAATGGCCACGCCTCACCGTGCGGGACCTTCGGTCACGGGCGGTATGAAGTTGGGTGGTAGTGCAGGAAGAAGGTCTGGCGCCATGCTGCGCCCAAGCGCGATCTCTTCCGCCTCCTCTTCTACGCCTCCTCCTCCGGAGGAGGACGCCCCAGAGAACAACGGTATCTTGATCTCCATCAAAGAAGTAATAAATGCGGAATTCTCCAGGGACGGCACCATCCATTCCTCGGAATTGAAAGGTGTCCTAGAATTAAGGATCAACGACCATGACCTGTCCCACTCCAACCTAAAACTAGCCGACTCCATCGACGTCCGCGATAGATCCTTCCAGTTTAAGACTCACCCAAACATAGACAAGCAATCGTTCCTATCCAGTAAACTGATTTCCCTACGTGACAAATCCAAGGCCTTCCCCGCCAACGATCAAAGCCTGGGTGTTCTCAGATGGCGTAAGATTGCCCCCGCAGACGACGATTCACTGGTCCCATTGACTTTGACGACGTGGGTCTCTCCCTCCGAGTCACAACAGGGCTTCGATGTCACCATTGAATACGAAAATATCTCCGAACTGGAACTTACTGATTTGGTCTTCACCATTCCTTTGTTCCCTCAAGAACCAGTCGACATAAATACCGAATCTTCCACGGCCGCGGACGCCGAAGTCATCAACATGGACCAAGAAACAGGGACTTCCATCAGTATCAGCCAAATCGGTGCCAACGACTCAGGTGTGCTAGCATTCTCAATCGAGGCTCCGTACGAGGACGCATTGTACCCAATGACCGTTTCCTTCCAAGAATCGAGCAGGGATATATCCGCTAAGAGCTTCACCGGTATGGCCATCGATTCTGTCGTCTTGGCCACTGACCACGATCAAGAGCTGCCTTACGATGTCATCGCCTCTTTGAAATCAGACGAATACCTTGTCCAATAGCAATAGTACGTTCCCTCCACATATATGTTTTACGTATATATACACAAATAAATAAACAAAGAAATGAAAATCAAGCTTTCCCTCGTTCTTCCTTTTGCAGTATTGCTACTTACTTATTATTTGTTACTATTATGGTCGCGGAATGGTTACCCGTTCGCCCTTTCCTTGTATATTTCTTCAATTTTGGATTTGCCACCTTAAATACATATAGAACAATCTACAACTAACAAAGGGAAACGTGCCAAAATCACTAAGACCAGGCAATACCAGCACGACAAGCACAAATAGCACGATGAATCACGATCCTTTTAGTTGGGGCAGACCCGCAGATGCCACTTACGGCGCTTACAACACACAAATTGCCAACGCAGGCGCTTCTCCCATGGCCAATACTCAGCAACCAATAGTAACAGGTACTTCCGTCATATCGATGAAGTATGACAATGGGGTAATCATTGCGGCAGACAACTTGGGTTCTTATGGGTCGCTTCTAAGGTTCAATGGCGTGGAAAGACTTATCCCCGTGGGAGAAAAACACCATTGTGGGTATCTCTGGTGATATCTCTGATATGCAACACATAGAAAAACTGCTAGAAGACCTAGTCACTGAAAACGCATACGATAATCCTTTAGCGGATTCTGAGGAGGCCCTTGAACCCAGCAACGTCTTTGAATATCTAGCTACCGTGATGTACCAGCGAAGATCAAAGATGAACCCACTTTGGAACGCCATCATTGTTGCCGGTGTAGAATCGAACGGTGATCAATTCCTAAGATACGTTAACCTACTCGGTGTTACATATTCCTCCCCAACTTTGGCCACAGGGTTTGGGGCACACATGGCTAACCCACTATTAAGAAAGATTGTTGACCGAGAATCCGATATCCCCAAGACAACTCTGCAAACTGCTGAAGAAGCCATCGTAAATGCGATGAAAGTCCTTTATTATAGAGATGCTCGTTCTTCAAGAAGTTTCTCCCTGGCTATAATCGATAAGAAGACAGGTTTAACTTTCAAGAAAAACTTACAGGTCGAAAACATGAAATGGGATTTCGCCAGGGATATCAAGGGCTACGGTACTCAAGAAATTTGAAAGAAAACTCGTCAGTACTTCAATCAGTATTCACTTTTTCAACTCATAATATTACCACTCTTTTTTTTCCTCACGTACGTACGTACGCACTTACATAAATATATATGTGTAAAGTAACCACAAATTAACAAAAAAATTTAAAAAATTAAGCATAACGAAATTTATCTTTTACCACGCTCCGCCGCTGTTTATACTTTCCAATTCATTTTCACCAATGGGCTTGTACTGGAACCTGGCAGGTAATTCGAAAATGGATGCAAGCTCATCTTTACCCAATGCTCTGTTTACGAACGCAGAGGTCTTTGCAGGGTCGCGACTAGCGCTAGCACTCCGGTTTATTGGTACCACACGGAACGGTTTATAGTTTTCCATGAATTTACTCACTGAAATACACTCTTTACTGCCAGGTAACATACCATTGGTAGCACATGGATGAACAATGACCTCGGGAGCGTGCTTGACCACAGGGTGTCTTGTGCCGACGAACCTGATCATCGGCTCGTAAGCACTCTTAGCTAATCTGATAGGTGTAGCAATCATCTTCTTTGTTTCTTGTACTTTTATTGTGCTTTTACTATCGGTTAAAAACCTGGGGAAATACTCCTTAATGGTTTGCTTTAAAGAATTCAATGCGTCTAAAGGTGGGAAAACTTCAAGGATTACTGAAACGACGCAATCTGCTTAAAAGTCTAGTCTTCTCTATCTTTTTCTTCCCTCTTTTGTAGCCACGAAGGGAATGTTTCAATATTTGAGTCTCTAATCATATTATGGTACTTTTAATTGTATCTAGAGGGGAGCCAATCAAACAAGCGTTTTTCTTAGGCACGTGACCCAAAAAACATACCAATAGTAACGATATTGTTTAAGACCCTGACAGTTAACTATATTTGGTGGTTCATCAAGTGCCATCTGCCCGTGCGTATGAATATCTATTTAGTGGAATGACGATGTATAATTATATAGCGAACGAAGATCTCTGCTAGCGAAAATATAACTCCGAATAGAATGACCAGAATGAACCACCATGTAACACGTGCCATGTTTCTTTCCGCGACAGAGTCAACACAGATGTCAAAGAATTCCAGAAAGACCTTACAACGATCATTCAATACCTGTACTCTTTGATCAATTTCTAAATATTCTCTCATGGCCACGTACAGTGGATGCAAGCTTGGTTCAAATGACCAAAAAAATTCGGGTGTATCCAATATGGTAGATGAAAGGTTTACATCCACTCTAAGTTTGAAAAGCTTCCCTGACTTTTTCAGTAACTGTTCTCGTTTTAGCCCAAGAGTACCGTATAGTGCCAGTCTCTTGGGAAGCTTCGTTACGGATATTAGGATTGGCGAAATTCTGGATTCAAATCTTGATAATTTAGAGGATTGTGCGATGGCATGTGATAGTGTCAATTCGATGATATGGTCCCCCGAACGCAGTGTAACAATATCGTTGAAGATTCTCGGCCTCTCGGTATCGCTGTCATATTCGAAGTGGAATTGTTCGGTTTCAATATCTTGTTCGTCTAATGGTCGAATCATCAAGTTTTTGTAATCTGCAAATGTTATGTCGCCAAGTATATTTTTCTCTTGAATTTCAGTGAAGTTCCAAAACACAATTACACCATAATGAAAAATGAAAATTTCAGCGTGCCTATCATTGCCCTCATGTTCGTTATCTTTCTGCATTTCATACCCACGGTTAGAATCCCTGCGTGCTGAAGATGGAGGCGATGGAGTGTATGCTGAAGATGCAGATGATGGCGGTGTCCGATATTGATCGGTGCTTGCAGCCACATAATTTGCAGCCTCATTATCATCGTCATCATTAATGGTGTTGCCACTACCTTTATCATCGGTATCGTTCTCTTCTTTCTTTAACATATTCATTCTTTCAATTCTTTCTCGTTTCTCTTGTTCTAAGGGGGTCTCTTCCGCAAAGAACTGTGGTTCCATAGGATTGAAAGAATCCTGTTGACCCACTGGATTGGGTAAATGATCCGGGACAGTGACAGTATCTTGGCTCGTACTATTGTTTCCTCCACTGGTTTCTAACTCATAATTATTATTCGCATCTTCTACCGTCTCGACTCCCGAGTAGTATTCATAGTGATGATCTCTTTGTTCACTCGTATCTATCAAATTATCGATCAATGTCTTACCGCCCACTGTTTTCTTGGATATGTTTGATTTTATCCTGAACCCACCTTTACCTGGCAATAACGGTAAAGTGTACGCTACGTACAGACATTCGTCATATAATCTTGGTGAAACTTCATGAGTATCCTCCAGAAATCTGTACAGCAGGTTTAGATTGAATCCGTCAGCGACGTTATATGCCGTGATTCTAGCCATGGGTTTTTCTCTCAAATGACGGGGCATCCGATCATGAGAGCTAGACTTCGTAGAACCCACCTTCGGTCTTTGTCTATCCAAAGCATTGTGCGGCATGTTTCGAAATTGGTTCAAATCATCTTCTTCGGGAATTAGTACTAGTTTTTGCGACGTCTTTGATGTCCTTGGAGGTAAAGGATTGATCATTTTTCTGCGTGAATTTAGACGTTCATAATATCGAGGTCTATCGCTTGACGAGCTGGAGAGCCGTTCCTCTCTTCTGGCAGATGGAATTTCTGAGTTGTCAGAAAGAATATTGTCTATAGAAATATCGCTGAATCTACCGGAGGATCGCCTTCTTGGATGAGCGGGCATCATTGGTGAAGGCCCGGCATTGGAAGAGCGAATGCCCTGCGATCTCTCCACGCTCTTGTTTTCCATACTCTTTCTGCTGCCGGCAGCATGGCCAGCGAATGGTGCACTTATTCTATTCCTGGATGATCTTGCATCCGTCACCAGGATGGACGGTGACCTTTTAGGCATCTCCCCGGGAGATGGTTGATTGGCCTTGTAACTCATGATAATCGCTTAAATGAGAGTCTTGTATTTTACTCCATATACAAGCCAGCACAAAAACCTATAACTGAAACGATCGCCTTGCTGACTAGACCTAGTTTTTGCTTTTTCATTTAGGATTACTTTAATTTTACTGCAAATTATCGCTTTTTCTTTGATAATTCCAGTAGAGAAAAAAATAATATAATAATAATAATAATAATAGTAACAGTGATAATTGAAAAGTGAATGTCCATTTCGTTAACATGTGATACCTACATCAAGCGGGCAGGTACTGGAAAAGTAGCTTGGCCATACTGGGCAACTGATTGATTTATTTACTGCTTTGTTAAGCAAAATTTTCGTTTCAAAAGGCAGTTTTGAATATGATGAGCTTCAACTGCACTTATACCACGATCTCGTTCCATCTCGGAAACCTGCATCTAGTAAACTAAAAAATACTTCTGGATATTTTGCTTATCAACTTAAATTGTTTTCTCATTGGTAAACGTTGGGCAAAACGCCCACGACAGCTCTGGAATATAGACAATAAGCGTCCAATATTCGATAATTGCAAGCCCACGTCCAGTCTTGATAAATACATTAATGTCTACGCCACCATCTGCCGTTACCATACTTTCCAGTGCGAGAGCTCTGAAATTGTAAAAATATTCTTTCCTGGCTGCGTTTATGCACTTCAAGAATATGCTGTCACATGTGTCACAGCAGCATGGAGCCACATAAGTAGAAGTAAACCTCCACAAGACAAAATACCCGTCTGTGTAAAGTTGTACAAGCTTGTTTAACAACAGTGTAGTGTCACGCTCCACTCTATTTATATTTAGTGACGCCAACTGATTGGACGACTCTAATTTTGTATGACCCCTACCGCAGTTTTCAGATATGTAGGCCATAAAATCCACTTTATAGACACAACTTGCAACCCAGGAAAAGAACAAGACTCGGAAAGAATATATCGGAAAATGCCTGTATACGAACACTTATTGCCTGTTAGCGGAGCATGGAGACAAGATGTCACCAATTGGCTCAGTGAAGACGTGCCCTCTTTCGATTTTGGTGGTTACGTTGTTGGTTCCGATTCGAAGGAGGCCAACCTGTACTGTAAGCAAGATGGTATGCTGTGTGGGGTTCCCTTTGCCCAAGAGGTCTTTGATCAATGTAAAGTGCAAGTTGAATGGTTTTTCGAAGAAGGTTGTCTCTTGGAACCTTCGAAAAGTGACTCTGGCAAGCTAGTCGTTGCTAAAATTATTGGACCCGCTAAAAACATCTTATTAGCGGAAAGGACTGCCTTGAACATCCTTAGTAGAAGTAGTGGGATTGCCACTGCTTCGCACAGAATCATTTGTTTGGCACGTTCTACAGGTTACAAGGGTACCATTGCGGGAACAAGAAAGACTACACCAGGGTTACGTCGGTTAGAAAAGTATTCAATGCTCGTAGGTGGATGTGACACCCACAGGTACGACCTTTCCTCTATGGTCATGCTCAAAGATAATCACATTTGGGCCACTGGTTCCATAACAAAGGCTGTTAAGAATGCTAGGACTGTGTGCGGGTTTGCCGTGAAGATTGAAGTCGAATGTTTAAGTGAAGAGGAAGCCACGGAAGCCATTGAGGCTGGCGCGGATGTTATCATGTTAGATAACTTCAAAGGTGATGGTTTGAAGAAGTGTGCTCAGAGTTTGAAGAGCAAATGGGATGGTAAAAGAAATTTTCTCTTAGAATGTAGCGGTGGCTTGAAATTGGACAACCTCGAAGAGTATTTGTGTGACGACATTGACATTTACAGCACCAGTAGTATTCACCAAGGTACAGGTGTAATTGACTTCTCACTGAAACTTGCCCACTGAAAAGATTACTCTTTTGTCTTTTTTTTTTTTTATTTACGTATTTTAAGTAAGATCATAAAAGTTCGCGTACTACGATGATAAACATGGCGATTAGTAGTCCAACAGGAAAAGAGTAATGAGTACCCCAAGGAAGGCCACCAGTGATAGGGAAGACGCGGATGTCTCAGAGATTAGAACACCCTTCCGGGAAAGAGCGCTTGAAGAGCAACGTCTCAAGGATGAGATACTGATCAGAAGTACACCAGGCTATAGGAAACTAACATCTACGTCTGTCAAGTCTCATGATATCCTCAATAAAGACCCTAATGAAGTACGAAGTTTTTTGCAAGATTTGAGCCAAGTTCTAGCACGCAAGTCGCAAGGTAACGATACAAAGGCGAACGAGAGTCGAGCACGGAACCTGATAGATGAGCTAACGTACGAGGAAAACCGAATAGAGGAGGACAAATTCCTCCAGAGTAGTGGTGGGAAGACCACGGATAGCAGCAATGACGATGACACGAATGCAGGTTACACTTCGTTATCACAAACTGTATTTGCGCAACTACAAGAAAGAGATAAAGGCATAAAAAGTAGGAAGATTGATCCGATCGTTATACAGGATGCTCTAATGGCAGAAGAAGAGAACGAGCTCCTAGCACAACCCTCACAAGATGACAACAGTATGTCTATGGACGTTTTGGAGCCGTCACCTGCTTCCGGGAGGGATGCGACAGGTGAGCTGTCGATGCATGACCAGAAATCAATCCTTATAACGGAACACGATGAAGGACTGTCTGAACCATCGTCCGAACCATCTTTAATGGATAGAGAAGAAGAACAAGAAGACAATGCGTTCAAGGATACAAATAGTGAAGATGCACACAATCCGGTAAATGATCCCGTGCGTTTGCATATTCCTACAGTAAGACATGCTGCGGTGAAACCGTTAGAAATAAGGGACTTGAAGCATTTAACAAGACAATTTTTAAATGAAAATGAAATAATATTACCGAAACAATCATGGTCAACCGTACAGGAAGAGTCTTTGCACATAATGGATTTTTTAAACCAAAAACTGGGGTCATTGCAGAAGCAAGATCTTGTGGATTCATTTGTCGACATGGGTATTATTCAAAACGTTGACGATATGTTCGAGCTCGTGCATGAATTGCTTCCCTTGGAACACCAATCAAACATCGAGGCTTACTTATTCTGAAGGGGTTTGGGCATAAAAGAAGAATACATTTAGAAAATAGATATATAGCTGGGAATATATGTACAAAGAAGAGATGAAGTCCATACACGGTATCACGACCTAGAGGAGAAGCCCAATAACAAACTGACCTGTTCGTAAACAGCAAACGTTAGCCCCCCAGAGATACCCACTTTCATGAATCTAAAAATGGAACCTTTCCAAAATGTAGCCATACCTTCTTGGACAAATATTCTATACATACAGTTGAGTGTATTTCTATATTCAGTCTTGGCATTTTGGCTCATCATTCTTGTCTTTATGACGTCGATGGGTTGAGTCATTGCCACAAGCGTAAAGGATGTGGCCAATCCTGTTATTACTGACGACGACTTATCGTTTCTTCCTTGCAACAGCCGTTTGAAGGCTGTGTACGCAGTAAACTGGATGGAGGTGTTTGCTATTTGTCTGAATAAGGTAGGGGTTGTTCCCTGGACAAATGCTGAAAGGCCTCTTGTGTGATACATGTGTTTGACTGTGGGCAACAGTTTTTCAATACGAGTCACAGAAGCGGCCTTGTTTGTCGGTTTATGGAAAGTGGGCTTTCCATTAGCTTGAAGCTGGGTCTTCTCCAGTGTTTTAGGATCGACCATCATTGCTGACTGAATCATGGTGGTCTTTATGTTTTCAAAGGGGATGATAAACAGACTCTCCACTATACCGGTCAACGTGCCGGCGACCAGCAGGTTGGGACCTGTCAATCTCTGGAAGTTGTCGTTATTTTCGGTGTTGTTATTCAGGGATTGACACAGCTTATCGAACGTAATGAACCTCACAATGGTTTTACCAAATGCGGCCAGGTTCAAAGCGGAAATACCCACGAAATACGACTTGATCTGGGGCAAGATGATCTCAAAAGCGGTACCCTTGGGCTGCAGCTGCAAGCCGGTCTTCAAGTACTCAAAGGGATACGTCATTGTCGTTTGGAACACTGCAGCTACACTGCCTGCAGTGATTTGCTTATAGAGATCAGAGTTCTGGAAGAAAGGGAGTGTTAGTGAAAAAAAAACAGCTTTGTGCTTGGAAAGAGGAACTGATTAACGTACCTGATTGGCCATGGTGTATATTTCTTCTTGTTGCTCTTGTTGTTATGTATGTTTGCTTGCAATAGTACTTTTTTTCAACTCTACTCGATTGAAAAAGTGCTTATTCAGGCGAAGAATTCCCTCCACTACCGTAGGGACCTTAAAGCCAAGCATTACGCTACGCTACATGTGGCAGACAAAGGACAGGGACGACTCCCTCAATTCCAAATTGCCATGCTAACAAGACTAGTTCAGAAAATTTAGATCTCTACGTCTAATTCTGCCTCCAAGATCAAAGGGGGAGCGAACAACCGGGCCAATTGGGTTCCTCGCGATCTTGATAAGCGCCGGGCATACTCTGCACACCACTTGGCCATTTCTTGCTGCCAGAAGGCCTCTATCAGACGCAAATATTGCAGGCTTCTTGGCAGATCAATGATATGCTATGCATTATTTGCCAAAATCCCTTATATTCGTCGCTCAAAACGGCTTGGGAAAAAAATGTGTCAAAAAAAAAGCTGCAGTATAATAGCGACCCGTTTTTCTTATCAATCAACCGTTTTGTTTGTTGCCCAATTTGCCCCAGAGCACCATTCACAAGCATGTCTCACTCACTGACCTCAGTTTTCCAAAAAATCGACGCCTTGAAGCCCCAGTTCTTCAGCAGACTGACCAAGGCCATTCAAATCCCTGCGGTTTCTTCAGACGAATCACTAAGGCCTAAGCTTTTCGAAAAGGCCAAGTTTATCTCCGAGCAATTGTCCCAATCGGGGTTCTATGACATCAAGTTGATGGAATTGGGCGTTCAGCCTCCACCAATCTCTACACCCAACTTGTCTCTGCCACCTGTGATCCTGTCTAGGTTCGGCAACGACCCTGCAAAAAAAGACCGTATTGGTGTATGGTCATTATGATGTCCAGCCTGCTCAGTTGGAGGACGGTTGGGATACTGAGCCCTTCAAGCTGGTCATTGATGAAGCTAACGGCATTATGAAAGGGAGAGGAATCACCGATGACACGGGTCCATTGTTGTCCTGGATCAACGTTGTGGAAGCGTTCAGTGCATCTGGGAAAGAGTTCCCCGTCAACTTAGTCACCTGTTTCGAAGGTATGGAGGAAAGCGGTTCTTTGAAACTGGATGAATTGATCGAAAAGGAGGCCACCGGCTACTTCAAAGGCGTCGACGCTGTCTGCATCTCCGACAATTATTGGCTGGGCACCAAGAAACCTGTTTTGACTTACGGTCTAAGGGGCTGCAACTACTATCAAACTATCATTGAAGGTCCGGGCGCTGATTTGCACTCTGGTATCTTTGGTGGTGTTGTTGCTGAACCAATGATCGACTTGATGCGCGTCTTGGGTTCTCTTGTAGATTCCAAGGGTAAAATCTTGGTTGACGGTATCGACGAAATGGTTGCTCCTTTGACTGAAAAGGAAAAGGCCCTATACAAGGATATTGAGTTCAGCGTAGAAGAGTTGAACGAGGCTACTGGCTCCAAGACTAGTTTGTACGATAAGAAGGAAGACATCTTGATGCATAGATGGAGATATCCTTCATTGTCCATTCATGGTGTGGAAGGTGCCTTCTCCGCTCAAGGTGCGAAGACTGTCATCCCGGCTAAGGTCCTTGGTAAGTTCTCTATCAGAACGGTTCCAGACATGGACTCTGAAAGATTGACCTCCTTGGTCCAAAAGCACTGTGATGCCCATTTCAAATCGTTGGGCTCCCCAAACAAATGTAGAACCGAACTAATTCACGATGGTGCTTACTGGGTTTCAGATCCATTCAATGCTCAATTTACTGCTGCCAAGAAGGCCACCAAGTTAGTCTATGGCGTTGATCCTGATTTCACTAGAGAAGGTGGCTCTATCCCAATCACTTTGACCTTTGAAAAGGCCTTGAAGACGAGTGTCTTGTTGTTACCAATGGGTAGAGGTGATGACGGTGCTCATTCAATCAACGAAAAGTTGGATATTTCCAACTTCATTGGTGGTATGAAAACCATGGCTGCTTACTTGCAATACTACGCTGAATCGCCAGAAAACTAAGCCCGTTTATTTATATATGTATGAGTATGTATATGTGTACGTTTTATGCCATTTAATTTCCATTCGAGTTTCAAAAAATAACGAAAAAGCAGAAAGTTATGTGTAGAGTGAAGCAAAATCAACCGCACCAGGATCGACAATAGCTTCAAGGACACCCCATCTGTAATGGACGATTATCAATACCCGCAGAATAAAATACTAGTGCTATCGCACGACTCGCATTACTTTTCACAAACGCAACTTTTGAAGGAGTTATTCCAATGCAATACCACAAGTGCCACGATAGTTAAGGGCCAAACTTGGGAAAATAAATACTATAGGACCTCCTTCGACTTGTATATTGACTCTTTCACAAGTCTACCGGAATGGATAAAAGATTTTGTCACGCCGGAATGTGAGCCACTTAGGAATGTCATCGCAGGCATAATTCTCATAACAGATAGCAAATCAATAAATCCACAAGAGGTCTTACAGCGACTCGTGGGATTCATGCACCCCAACACATTCATTGTGTTGGTAAACATCAATGAGGAAGTGGAGCAAGACGAAATCGACGAGTTGAACGAAACTTGGAACAATGGTTCTACCAACGTTATCGAATTTGTAAACTGGACCAAATCAAGAGCAACTATCAGTCATAACGAGTACGGAGAAAGACTGGGTCTTGATAGAGTTCGCGAGATTATAGACACACACGATTGGTTAGATTGTGAGCTTCAACCGATTGTCACAAGGGTAGAGGAGCCAGCCTATGATATGCCACTTGAGCAATTAATCACAAATTTACAAAATGCAAGACTGAAATTCAAATCTATGAGAAAAAGTGATGAAGCAGACGTATTTGCAAATGAAACGGCTAATGAACTATCTAAATATTTATGAGTATATTCGTATATATGTTGAACGAGAAAATTACTTACCTTGTTAACAGTTTTTTGTATGCTGTTAATAGTATAGGGAAGTATGCTAGTAGAACAACCCTATTGATTACATCTAATGTTGGAGTAGAATGATAATTCTTGACTTGAATGTTTAATAGCAGTAATGCAAATTCACTCAGATATAAAATGGGCAATGTGATAAAGGTGTTAGCCTTCCAGATCAAGGTTCTTTTCTTGGCACCTTTACGTTTAAAAAGATTGCACCAATGACAGTATGCTTGTGATAATGATAAACAAATGATGAAGCTGGAATAGGATGAATTTTTCAAGATCAATGCGTGTTCGTAATCGTCATGGAAATGTATCACCATTACTAGGTAGATGAAATTGAGATCTTTCAAAAAAGTCCTTGATAAAATGCCATTCTTGACCCCGTGAAATTTGAGCAGCCAAATCGTTTCCACAATGCTCGAGCAGAGCATCAGATATATTAAAAATTCGTGGATCCCCCAGGTAAGAACCGGGATCCCACCAAGGGCATCAGTATCAGCCACCGCGTAAGTAATGCTGCATATAGGAAACTTGTGGCTAACTGATAATATTGATATAGTTTATGCACCAATCGAATACCGGACATCGTTAATATATGTGGTATATAGGCAGCCGAACACTTTGTTTATGTCGTGCTTACTTTGTTCTCCATTTGAACGTGTTTTATGGTACTTTTTCTATATTTAAATTAATATTAACAGAAAAAAAGTGAGATCATCAACTTAACACGTTACCAAAAGAATAAAAAATTGACCGAAAAACAAGGCGACAAAGGTGACTGAGACAATGAACGGGTACTTGAAACCAATGCTGCTAGTACTGGGATTGGTGTCTCTGGCGTATGCCTTCACCACTATTGAAACTGAGATTTTTCAATTACAAAACGAAATAAATGCGAAATATGGCTCAGAAATGAACTTCTACAAGTTCCTGAAGTTACCTAAACTACAGAAATCCAGTGCAAAGGAGATAACCAAGAATTTGAGAAGACTGTCCAAGAAATATCACCCAGATAAGAATCCCAAGTATCGTAAATTATATGAGAGATTGAACTTGGCTACCCAAATTCTTTCCAATGGTTCCGATCGTAAAATTTATGATTATTATTTACAAAATGGGTTTCCCAACTATGATTTTCACAAGGGCGGGTTCTATTTTACCAGGGTCAAGCCCAAGACGTGGTTTATATTGGCTTTCATATGGTTAGTCATCAATATTGGACAATATATCATCTCCATTATACAATATCGTTCTCAAAGATCAAGAATTGAAAACTTTATCAGTCAATGTAAGCAACAAGACGATACCAATGGATTAGGGGTTAAACAATTGTCGTTCAAACAAAATGAAGAGGACGAGGGGAAAGACTTGGTTGTGAGGTTCAGTGATGTCTACGTTATAGAGCCTGATGGAAGTGAAACATTGATCTCTCCAGATACTTTGAGTAAGCCTTCATTAAAAAACTGTTGGTTTTGGAAAATACCTGCCTCGGTATGGAACGCTACCTTGGGTAAATTTATTGGCACCACTGTGGAAGAGGAAATAATAAAAGATGTAAAAAAGAATGACGGTGACCAAACAAAGAAGGTAAGCAAGGTAAAAAAGAGCTCTGTGAAGAAGGGCCAAAAGAAAATGGAACTTCCTAACGGTAAGGTAATTTATTCACGTAAGTAAGACGCAAGAATAATAAATTCATGTCATCTTGAAGAATGAATGAATGAATAAATAGAAAAAACTACACAGTATTTATACATGTAGAAAATATACATACATACAGAAATTAGAAAAAGTATAAAACAATGTATCATTCACTATCATAATCATTATCATTAGCAGCATTTTCATTATAATTACGAGTATTGTCATTGTCATTATCATTATTATCGTTATTATTGTTATTGTTATTGTTATTGTTATTGTTGTTGTTATTGTTATTGTTATTATTATTATTGTTGTTGTTGTTGTTGTTATTATTATTATTGTTATTGTTATTAATGGTATCATCATCTGGTGGTCCCAATATGAAGACCCCATTTTCCGTGTTCTTGTTATCAACGTCTTCTTGAGCCTTATTAATTAACATTTCTCTCAACTTGTTGTGTAAATCTGATTCTGTGGATAAACACAATTGTTCCTCTAAAGATTCAACGTTGATCAACTGGCCACCGCCATTGCTGTCACTGTCATTCCCTGTATCTGAATCAAACATTTCATTGTTATCATTAGTATCTATATTGGAGCCCAACACTGTGCTATTGTCGGGTAGTTGAGGAATAATATTACCGTTACCATCATCTATGTAGCTGCCACCACCAAGAATCTTTGAGTACATCATTCTTGTTTCGTTCAGTACTTCTTCAGAGTAATATTGCCAGTCCTCGGTTTGCAGAATTTCTTGAATGTCAGGCGAGATCAGTTCAACTTTGTACAGCTTGGAAAACTTAACAACTTCTTCAGCAATCAAGACAATATGTCCCATGTACCCTAGGTTCATTTTCCTCAATTCATAAAATTTATATGAATCCTGGTAACCTTTTAATATGAAATTTGTAGTTATCTTGAAATTGAAATTTGCATCTCTGATAACGGGAGTAAATTTGGAATCAGCTCCCACTTCATTAGGAATGATGATATCAGTCATAAATTGATACGAGCTTTTTAAATTGAACAAGGACAAAACGAGGAATGAATTATATGAAAAATCCATTCTTCCGTTGAAGATCTGTTGAATTATGTCAAATATTACATTATGCCAAAAATTATTCCAAGGATGTGTTAAAAATAGTTCCATTATTTTAGAAACAATTCGGGTGTCATACAGTTTAATCTTAAACAAATCCCCCACAGTGGGATTGTTCCTTAATTTTGCATTTTGATTCACATTGATATATGGAATTTCAAAGCTTTCATCTATTTCATCGCCATAATCACTTTCGTCATCGTTATCTTTGTCGTCATTATCGTCATCATTATTGTTGTTGTTATTTGTTTCACCATCATTAGCGTTGTGCGTAGGGGAGTGCTTTGTTTTGAATTGTTCCTTCTCTTCTATACTCAAATCGTTTAATGCGTCTTGTAAATGATGAGACAGTTGGCTCCTTACTTTGTCTCGCCTTTTGGCAATTCTTTCTGCTCTTTTGGAATTCATTAACCCCATATTGGAACAGTGTAGTAACTCAGCAATTAATTCCACCACTTTGAACCTTTCAAACCCAAGAGGTTTGAATTTTTCGTGCAGTTGGTTTTCATGTAATGGGATATCGAGATCGTTTTCAATGTCTAATATAATTTGGAAAAAATCCGACAGATGGTCGGAAAATTTCCGAAGTAGGTAACCCAAATAGATTGGATCTCTATTTGAAGGTGGATGCGTCTTAATAGTGGTAGCCAAAAGATTGACTTGGTCATAATCAGAATTGTTTTTCCTTATCAGTTCGATGACGATCGAAACCGTGGTATTTAATGCAGACCCTCTTTGGTTGATCATGATATCAACTAGCTTGCTAATGGCTTCAGGAGAAGCTAACTGCCTCGTTAAAGAATTTGGCCCAATGGAAATATCGTCCAGGGGAGCATTGGCGGAAATGGCAATCAAAGCCTTCAAGAAATCACCCACACAAGCTTGGATATCCGCTGGTGATTCTCTATTATTCAAAAATTTTAGACATTTGCAAACCAAATTTTGGTCATACACTAGTTCAATTATCCCAGTGGGCGATTCAATTTTGTCTGTAGATATTATCTTTAGGAAAAAGTCCATTAATAATGAAATATCCACATGCTTCAACATATCGTCTACGAAACTTTTATCGGTTCGAATGAAATTCAAATATTGATCTTGTCTCGTTAATAACAGATTTTGGTTAATCTTCAAAAAAATCGGTACCAGGGGAGAGTTTTCAGAATTGAAATTAGACTGATTGATAATGGACCATATTTTGTTAAGATACGATTGGTTTTTCACCAACGATTCACTAACCAACCATATATCTAGAGAAAATATTTCTGATATAATAGTGGCTTTAGTCAGATAAGCCGATTCGTCGCTGTCGTTCTCGTTCTCGTTCCCATTGTTACCGGCCTCGTCGTCGTTGTCGTCGTCGTCGAGTGAAGAGTTCCTGCGTTTTCGTCTCTTATTAAGGTTGTTCATGTTATCATCCCTTTCCTCTTCCTGTTCTGTATCGGACTCCACATAGACATCTTCCGGCGAGCTGTCGTCGAGCTGCTGTTGTTCTTGGTAGTCTATCAGATGGTTGAGGTCTACTGTGGTGGCGGTCCGAATCTTCGAGACGCATTCCATCAGTTGGTCAACCAGGTACTCCATGTTGTTCACCTTTTGGTTGGTTTCCTTATCAAAGAAAAACCCAAAGCAAATAAAGTCCAGTAGCGTCTTGTTCTGTCTCGATAGTTCGTTCAGCAGCTCCGTCTCAACAAGCATCCTCTCGATGAACGAGTTGTCCAAGGCCTTTGTGGTAACCATCATGGGCGCCGTGGAATTACTGATATCCTCCTCGTCCAAATCCGTTTTGGAAGTCGACCCGGAGGAGAACGACGTGCTGGAAGAATCGCTAGAGTTCAAACTCCGCTCCTCTTCTTCCTTTTCATCGCGCTCCTGCTGCTCGTCCTTCTCAAACCTGCTCTTCTGTCCACTGCCTGTGCCCCTGACTTCAGTGGCATGGCTATACTCCTCCGGGATAGACTCTAGGGATTCGTTTGTACCTCGCTGCTGAACTTTATTAAAGACGGCCGGTATAGCCTTCCCGATACTCGGGTTGATCTTCTCTATTTCGTGCAACACGTGAAAGTACTCATCTAGAATTTTATTGATATTAGAATGGTGTAGATTCTGTCCAAATGGCCAGAATGACATCTCTAAAACTGGTGGATGTGTTTTTTTCTTTCTTTTTCAGTAAAAATTGTTCCAAATCAGTCAAAATGGGAATGGCAAGCCTATGGTCCAAGGTGATACCGTTTTATTCTAATCGGATTAAAATCAAATGCAATAAAATGAAATAAAAAATGAGGAAAAAAAAAAGGGAAGCTAGCTTAAACCCACTATCTAGATCTGGTTTCTCAGTCTCTTAACCGCTACTTAAGGTGGAATACTGAGTCCAATGGTCAAAGAATACCTTTCTTCTACTTGTTTTGGGACTTGATTATACTGCGATATTGTTGGTTTTGGTTTTAATTGGCCACTCAAAATATTATTTTTTTTTCTTTTTTTTAGAGAAAGGGATAGCCCTAATATGACCTAATTTGTAAAGCAGCAGCCCTATCAAAGCCCTTATATTTTAAATGTATGCCCTGACTGATTCTATTTTTAGACCTGTGATGCTCGCTATCATTTTTGACCCTTTTAAGCCACAATAAAAATAGCACTCCAGTGAAAAATTACATAATAGTGATTGAGATGAGGCTTGCATCGCATCGCGTTGTGATTTTTACTTCAAACAGGACTGCCTGCTGCTATTATTGCTGTTACTGTTGCTTCTACTGATTGAGTTGAATTTAGCTCAGGGAAAACGGTGGTAGTTCTTTGCTAAAACCATGAAGGTTATTTTCAAAGTGATGACTGCTTTGCTAGCTTGCATGTTCATGATAAGGTACCTGGTTTGTCAGCAGAGTGGGCTAGCACACTCCGCTATGGACTTGAATCCGATCTGCCAGTATACCGGTTTTTCGATGGACTCGTTGTTCCAGCATCGGATGCTGGAGGGCTCACCCGTAGCCGATTACCTAGTGGATAAGTACTCGCAATCGATAAGACCTTTGATAAAGACATACCCAGACTCGGTGCTGGGAAAGATAATGGGCCGTCTCTACTGCGTGTGGCTGAAGATTTCTTCTTTTTTGAAGCTGAACGAACTGTGCTGTACATTGCATTCCAAATTAGGACCCTTGTTGAACCACCTGAGGATCGCCTGGTATTATCTAAAACCGTATACCGATAACGTAAAAAATGTGTTAGAAAACCCATTTAACTCTTCCACGAACTGGATGAGACACGGGTCCTTCAGCGTCAATGGTACACACGGCAAACCCATTTTTGAGACAGACTCAGAAACTGAAGAAGAAGAGGATGACGAAGATGCTGGCAATGTGGAGCATGCCGACAATGAGGAGGAGGACGAGGAGGAGTTCGAGCTTGAGGACGAATATTATGATCGCGGGAACTCACAAGTTGTCACGGCAGCCATTTTGCAAGATATGTCGAGGATTATCGTGGGTTCTAACAGCTACGCAGAATTGGAAACGCTCGAGCCGGAAGCTCTAAAGATGGAATATGAAGCATGGATCAAAGCTGTCGATTCGAAAGTGTCCAGGGCAATATCGCTCTTAGATTCAGAGATACAATCTATGTTCGAAACTCAAGTGCTGAACAAATCTACGGATGTTGCCAGCAGGCTGGATGACCTAAACAGAACTTTCAGTGAACAACTGGTGTTCCTGGATTCAAAGATCAAAGACATCAATTGTACGTCCAAATTCGATCCCGTGCAGAATAAAATAAAGTATTTTGACAATTCGGGTCAGTTTGAATTGGAAACATATGTGACCAAATCATCAATCACATCAGTACTGAAAAACTATAAATTGTATCTGTCAAATTTTGAGGAATCGCTCTTTCATACGTTAGATTCCTTCCTTTCCGAAATGGCTGAACAGGCGGAGTTCATTCGCCTCGAAAATGTCGAAGTTTATGAAGAATGGGCAGATATAATGATAAGCCAATGGTCACAAAGAATGGCATACTTGGACATAAGAAGTCTGCACTTGAAGGGCCAGTACGATCCTGAGTATGTCGACGAAAATCATTCCAACTGGCGAAACTTCATGAAATTGAAGAAGAAAGTCATTTCAGAGAGAAATCACTTGATCGAGCATGATCTTGATATGAAGTTAATACTTGAATCTATATCAGATTTCAAAGCCGATTTCCACAGCATAAAGGAGGATATCCAAGCCATCTTTTTACAAAAAATGAACACAGCGGATGCTTTATTCAAAGACCGTGAACTAAAAGAACAACAGGAAGAAGAATTCGTACGACAAGAACGTTAGTCAATATATAGCCTACATATGAATAAATAACTAAATAAATAATAATGTATGATAGTCTTTCAACTAAAGTCCTGAGGTGGTTTCGAATAGTCTGACATGCGGTAAGCTCACTGCCCTATTAGGCTTGTATGCCTCGAGGGATCTGTCAGTTAGCTCCTTGACCTCCTCATCGGTCAGTTGGCCTTCAGCGGCATCGTTTTCCCTTTGCCTCTTATTTTGGAACCCGATACTGGAGTCGTCACTCAATAAGAGCATAGACAATTCTTGAACCAAATCTTTGTTAGTGACGTTGGCACTCACCTTGTTTGTCTTCAAAAATGAGCCTTCATTTAGTGCCAACCTTTTCAAGTTGTTAAATTTTCCCATCTGAATAACCATTCTTTCCAGATTCCGCTTATTAGCCGCTCTAGTTAGTATGACATGTTCAATCGTATTATCACAGCATAATCTGTATACTATTACCGGTGTTTCTTGTCCAATACGGTGGCATCGGTCCATGGCTTGTAAATCCACCTGCGGGTTCCAATCGCTATCAAACAAAACAACCGTATCTGCCCCGACTAGGTTAATACCCAGTCCTGCAGCTCTTGTGGATAATAGAAAGATATTATGCTTATCGTTGGAGTTATTGAATTTCTCTAATTGAGCCTTTCTTGTTTCGTTATTCACTGAACCATCAATTCGAAACGTCTCAAACAAATTCAGATCGCACCAATCTTCAAGCAGATCCAGCATATTGACAAATTGAGAATAAATAAGGACTTTATGTCCCTTAGATATCAATGGTGGGATCAATTTTTGTAATACTTGTAATTTTCCTGATGTTTTTAGAAGATTTTCCAAACTTAAATCCTCAGGGTGCAAATATGGAAAATAAAACAAATACGTGGAATCAATAATTTGTCTTAGTTGCATCATCATGTTTTGTAATTTTTTATTCGAAACTTCCACTTGCAAGTGCTCCTTGTATAATTTATCCATTTGTAACAGAGTTGGATTGATTCTACTTTTTGTATTTGAATCTATATTGACGGATAATTTATAGTCTATGAAATCTCTTATGGATTTATTAGAAACATGACCGATATACTCATCATTTAAAGTGAAAAATTCTTTGATCAATTCCTTAAACATGGTTCTCTTCAGTTTCCCATTTAAACCAGCTTTGTAGAATTTCTTCTGTGCTGGTGTCATTGAACAGTTTATGATATATTCTCTCTTTGGTGGTAGAATATTTGCCAGGACAATTTTTTTCAATCTTCTCAGAAGAAATGGTTTTAAAATGGTGTGCAAATTGGAAATCAAATTTTTCTGTAATTCATCATTGATTAGCTTATTAAGTGCCTCAGAATTTGCACCAGATCCCAAATTTAAACTATCAAAATCAAACCATTTATTAAAGATTTCAAAATCAGCAAATATGTCAGGCATTATGAAATTCAAAAGTGACCACAATTCAGTTAAATTATTCTGCAAAGGCGTCCCTGTCAATAGTAGTCTATTGGAAGTATTAATTTTTTTCAATTCCTTAATTAGTCTACAATTTACGTTTTTCAAACGATGACCTTCATCGACGATCAAGAATTTCCAATTTTGACTCATGATCAAATCAGTATCTCTTAGAATGATCTCATATGACGTGATGATAATACCAGTCCCTCCGTGTTGTTTAAAGAAATTTTTTAATTTGGTGGAACGCTCCTTGTAGCCATTGGCTCCATAATATTTCAAAACTGGTAAATCAGGCGCGAATTTCCCAAATTCGTTCATCCAATTATCTAGCGTGCTCAAGGGAGCAGTTACCAAAAAGGGACCCTTTGTATCCATTTCATATATGAATGCCAAGAGAGCAATACTTTGGACAGTCTTACCTAGGCCCATTTCGTCAGCAAGAATCCCATTGAGGCCATTTTCATACAGAGTAATCAACCAATTAAGGCCTTCTAATTGGTACGGCTTTAAAGTACAATTTTTCAACAGGCGAGGCTGCTTTATAGCCATGTCATCTGGTGTATTATCTGGGACGACGGCTTCCTCGTGCTTTTTCTGCTTTTTAAAGAAATCGGTTATGGATTTTTTTTAGTTTTACGTTTCTTTGCAGAATTCTCTTCGCTATTACCATTAGATTGAACCACCTCATTGGATCTTTGCAACAACGTGTCTGCAATGATACCGGAATATACTTGGCTCTGCCTCACGAATTCGTTCAGTTTCTTCAGTTTCAAAGAAACGGTCTTGGTGTCCATTTCAGAGACTTCATCATCTGAAGCAGCATCTTCTTCCAATTTCGTATCTTTAGCCAACTTATCCACCACCTGGGCCTGCACGGCCTCTGTGTCGGAATCGTCCTCTGAGTCCAGCTCAATATCTTCGTCGGAATGAACATCATCTTGCAACCACACGGGAGCGTCATCCTTGCCATCGCCATCCTTATTGTCATCGTCATCGTCTGAATCTAACGTGTCAGCAGTCAAATCGTACACTTCTTTCTCCTTATAGTTGATGTCGCTATCCATTTTCCTGGTCCTGGCAGCCACTCTGGCCCCCACCACATCTTCGACAGCGGTCATTGGTATCGTTAGTTCCGGTTGTCATCTCATCGCCAAGTCCGTCATTTCCTTATTATTGTTATTCTTAATTATGGCGTTGCCGTTTGTCACCCGCTCGATAGTGAAAAAGTTAGAAAAAACAAGCGAAATTTCATCAACATTGAACTATTTGCTATACATAAAGAAAGGCCAAGACAGGTAGAGCAGAGACAGGAAAGGCAAATAGAACGCTAGGGCAATGAGCGACACAGAGAAGGATACGGATGTTCCCATGGTGGACTCGCACGAAGCGACCGAGGAACCAGCGACTACAACAATGACTACTCCATCTTTTCCACACCTACAACAGGAACAGGCCAAAGAGGAGTCAGCCTCACTGGGGGTGGAAGTGGCTCATAAGAAGGTGAACTACGAGCAGGAGGCGCAGAAACTTGAGGAAAAGGCGCTAAGATTCTTGGCTAAGCAGACACACCCGGTAATTATCCCTTCGTTTGCCTCTTGGTTTGATATTTCTAAGACCCACGAGATTGAAAAAAGATCCAATCCGGACTTCTTCAACGACTCATCGAGATTCAAGACGCCCAAGGCGTATAAGGACACAAGGAATTTTATCATCAACACATACCGTCTTTCACCATACGAGTATTTGACCATTACCGCCGTGAGAAGAAATGTAGCCATGGACGTTGCCTCGATAGTGAAGATCCATGCGTTTTTGGAAAAGTGGGGGTTGATCAATTATCAGATTGACCCGAGGACCAAGCCTAGTCTTATCGGGCCAAGTTTCACGGGCCACTTCCAAGTGGTGCTGGACACTCCGCAAGGTTTAAAGCCGTTCTTACCAGAGAATGTGATCAAGCAGAAAGTCGAAGACGAAAGCGAAGACGAGCCACACGTCAAGAAGGAGTTCCCCGTGAACCTCTCGATCAAAAAGAACGTTTACGATTCCGCGCAAGACTTCAATGCATTACAAGACGAGAGTAAAAACTCGAGACAGATTCATAAGGTTTACATTTGCCACACGTGTGGTAACGAATCGATCAACGTGCGCTACCATAATCTGCGTGCCCGTGACACGAATCTATGTTCTCGCTGTTTCCAAGAGGGCCACTTCGGTGCCAACTTCCAATCGTCGGATTTCATCAGATTGGAGAATGGCGGGACTGCCATCAAGAAGCACTGGTCGGACCAAGAAATGCTTCTGTTGCTAGAGGGCATTGAAATGTACGAAGACCAATGGGAAAAGATCGCCGACCACGTGGGCGGCCACAAACGCGTGGAGGACTGCATTGAGAAGTTTCTGAGCTTGCCGATCGAAGACAGCTATATTCACGAGGTGGTTGGTTCGCAACTCAATGGCAAGGGCAGCCACAGCGGTGGCGCATCTGGATCTAAACTGATGGGGTGTGTAAACGATGCGGTCGTTGCGTTGTTGCAAGGCAACGATAAACTGGATAAGGTCTCCGATAAGTCTAGGGAGATCTCGCAAAAGTACATTGAGGAGAGCCAGGTGATAATCCAAGAGCTGGTGAAGTTGACCATGGACAAGCTGGAGAGCAAGTTCACGAAGCTGTGCGATCTGGAGACGCAACTGGAGCTGGAAAAGCTGAAATACGTGAAGGAGTCCGAAAAGATGCTAAACGACCGGTTATCGTTGAGCAAGCAGATTCTGGACGTGAACAAGTCGCTGGAGGAGCTGAACGTGTCGAAGAAACTGGTGCTGATCTCGGAGCAAGTGGACTCAGGCATACAGCTGGTGGAGAAGGACCAGGAGGGCGGCCACGAAGACGGCAACACGGTCACGGGACATGGCGTGAAGCGTGTGGGCAAAGAGGAGGCAGGCGACGAGGCGGGCGAGGGCGACTCCATTGCCCAGCTGCAGCCCCAGGTGTACAAGCCTTGGTCGTTGTGAGAATGAAACTACGAAGTGTACTATTTTCCTTTTTATTTTATAATATAACGTATGTAAAAAAAAACTATAAGCGACTGCGATTATTCCTCGCGGATGTAGAAGGGGTTGTCATTTGAGTTGGACGTTTCATGAGCGGTATTGTTGTCGGTAGACAGATGCAGGGAGGATAGGATCCTGTTGTGCGCAACGGAGGCTGTTTTATCATTGCAAGAAGCCATGTCGTCATCGTCGTTATCGTCGTAGTCGTCGTCGTCGTCGTCGACGACGTTCTGTGACACGTCTTGGACGTCCGTGTTGGAGCGTAGCGAGTTGCCGTTTTTGCTTTGGAAGAACTTCATCTTTTCGATATTTAGCTGCTGCTTGAGTTTCTGCTCGTTGAGATCATCGACCAGGGAGGACACGTCGTCCTGGCTGAGCTGCAACGTAGTGGGGGCCCTTCTGATCATTGCGCGCAGCATGCTCCACCCGTGGTCTGTGTTGTTCTCTAGCATTGTATATGGATCGCTTATTTTTGTGCATTGCTAAGCGGAAAGTGCGGAAAGGCTGCTAGAAACAGCTTCGTACGGCGCTACCATGTACTTTCAGTAAGCAAAGAACCTTGACGACGGTCTACTGTGTTTATGATGTTTTGTTGAAGTGAGAATCAACTATCGTCCGGTGACTAGTACACATGCTACTACGATACCATTATATACGGTGGTAGAAGATGCTATAAATTACAAGATCGGTAAAGCAAGGTTTAAAACTGTCATCGAAATCAATGGAAGCTGAAGCGCAAGGATTGATATTGTAATAGGATCAATGAATGATGACATATAAAAAGAGGATCAGAATCATTTATAATATTATGCAAAATTGCAGATTCCTTTTTGTTGATGCCTAAATCTACCAGGGCACTTTCAAGTGTGACCTATATACGTAGTATTATAACATTAAGAAATAATGGAATCCCGAAAAATATCATCTAATTTCCAAAGTCAATACATGTATTTCTATATTTACAGCGCTTCATTAAGCAAGATCAACGTTCTGAAATAAATAATTGCAAATGTGGTGCTAATCTCTTGTATGACTTATAATGATTCATTTAAAGCACGTTTCAATTGCGCGTTGGTAGATTTGTACCTCTCCAACAGCAGTTGTATCTTATTTTAATACTCAACAAACCTAACTAATTGACTCTCGGTAGCCAAGTTGGTCTAAGGCGCAAGACTGTAATTTATTACCACGAAATCTTGAGATCGGGCGTTCGACTCGCCCCCGGGAGATATTTTTTTTTTTAAATCAACTGTTATGGGTATTTTACTTTAATATACCTCCAAGGCTCAGCATCCACCCTACTTCTTCATTTACAAGAATGCTTCAATACACAGAACAATCTGTCGCCACACGACGGTAGAACAGACTAAACAGGCTTGCTAATGTTTTTTCTTTTCTGAGAGGCCTAACACCAGATCTAGGTATTTGCAAATGGGTTATATCAAGGCAGCAGTAAGGGCCTATGTGTGCTGTGCCATGCAGAAAAAAAAGTTTATATAATGCCATTTAAGGCTATACCCAGACAAATTTACTAATGAAAGTAACATTAAAGCTTTTTGTTCAGCTCTAGTAATCGATGAACTTCATGTTTTTGGGAGTAAATGGAGAATATAATTAATGTAAGTATGGGAATGATATTAGAAGATTATACATATACAACAGTTGAAATTAAACAAATCATTGAAGCGGCCGGAAACGAAGCTGGAAACGAGGTGTCTAAGTCAAGGCTTGGTATACGATCGTTAACCAAATGAGAAACCCTAGGCCTCCTATGCTGGCCGATATCAAGCACAGGCTGGTCGTCACCGTCATACACAAATCAACCACACCCTGTGCCAAGCCTGCCTCAATTGTAGTTGCGGCTACCACTCTGCTGACTCGCGAAAGCACCTCCTTCTTTTTCTTTTGTTCTTCCGTCAAGTCACCATCCTTTTTGGAACCCTGATCGTATTTTTTCAGAATACCCTCTAGCTTCTTAGTTGAGATGGTCTTAAACTTTTTGATGTACTTGAAGGGAGATATGTGAATGGCCCGGTGTAGGCCCTTGCCCACTTTTGTTGTTTCCGTTTCGAATACATTACTGTCACCTCCCTCAATTCGTACTTCTCTTTCCAGCATGTTTATCTTGTGGTTTAATATGCCATTCAATCCCTTCAGGATGAAGGAATGACTGCCGTACATGGTCATTATTTCCTCCATTTGCATCTCAATGTCAGATATTCTTTTGTCAGCATACGTGGAGTTGCGCGGGTTAGTATCTAAAACCCTTAATGAATTAACCAGCTTGGCCTCTGTACCCTCAAATTCAAGCAACGCTTTGTTGCTGATGGCTAAAACAGCAGTAACCAAAAATAAGAATATTAAGAGAAAGGACTTTGTTATTCCTACCTTCATTTTTTTCTTGTCTTTGTGTGTTTAATTTGTGTTTTGTAGTAGCAAAGAGGAGTAGATGTGCAGATGATTAATAGTACAAAATTAATAAAATGCTGATCGAAATAATACGCGAGATAATATACACTTGTCGTGGTGGCTAAAACGTGGTTGAAAATATTTGAATGAAATAATACTTTTTTCTTCTCTGCTCCTGCCTGATTAAGAGGTAATTTATCAGTTTACACCCAAGGAATTACTCGAAATGTTACACTCTTCCTCCATGTTTTAGGCGAGGACCCTGAAATCTATTTTTGTGTCTCTTGAAAGTAACCGTTTAGGACTGTCACAGGTACAGATTCTTTTGGCTCTAGTGTGAACTAAAAGCGTGTATTTGTAGCTAAGTAATAAGGAGATAAGGTAACTAAGCCCGACAATATTTATTTCCTTTGTGAATGAATTTATTTCTTAGTATAGTGTGCCATTTTTAAGGATGTTCGGGAAATATGGCTCTCTAAAAAGCAATTCTTGATATACTTGGACCATTTTGTTTTCTTTCGCTGGCTTACGACGGATCCTTAGTTTGTGACAGAATTTGTACTGTAAAGTTGAAGTATTATGAACATATCTAATAATCAAACATTTTGAAGGACTTTTTTCTCTGAACAAAAAGTGTCGTTTTCAAACGTAAAAGGAGTAGGCACACTCTTTCGTATACATATGATATACCTGATTTGCGGTGGACGTACACCCATTCAAATTTTGATTGTCAACTCACACAAAACATTAGCACAAGTGAACATCAAGATCAGTTCCAGAATAGCCTTCAAATAAACAGTATATACTCAACGTAATTAGTTACGAAGTACCATAGGATGCAATTATACACGAGAGATTCGGTAAACTGTTGAAGATAATTCAACATGTTGAAACAAAAACCAACTATAACCTATCTATTACTATTATGCGGGGAGAAGATGACATAAATCACGAGACCAGTAAATCAAGATTCAAACTGTCATCGAACAATAATTGAAGGTAAAAGCGCAAGGAATGCTATTGTAATAGGATCAATGAATGAAAATGTATAAAAGGAAGACGGAATCATTTGTAATACTGTGCAAAGATATTGAATTTTTTTTGCGAATTTCAAAATCCATCAGGAGAATATCTAGTGTAATATCTATACATAATACACATTAAAAATAATGGAATCCCAAAAGTCATCATTCAATTTTGATTATAATTAGTGTCAATGTACGAGATTACCTATTTTGACGTAAGAAATGCTATGTCCGAGATCACCTATTCCAACAAGTTATTTGCGAGAACGAACCGTCGCTATATAACCGCAACAAAACACATAAGATAAAAAGAAACAGGAGTATTTTCAATCAAAGGTAGAGTTGAGATTCTTGTTACTTGCAATCTTTCAACAAATAACAGCTTGCGTGGCGTAATGGCAACGCGTCTGACTTCTAATCAGAAGATTATGGGTTCGACCCCCATCGTGAGCTTTATTTTCTTTACATCCGTGATAGTTTAATGGTCAGAATGGGCGCTTGTCGCGTGCCAGATCGGGGTTCAATTCCCCGTCGCGGAGATTTTTTTTCAATTTATAACTGCTCTCCTTATTAGGATAAAAAGTTTACCGAAGATGAAAACTCAATTCCATTCAACAGGATATAGTCGTTTCCGCAAGCGTTTCCTTGATTGGTCAGGTGTTTTGACTATTTTGCGTGTAGCTTATATTTTCCCGAAGAGTTTTCCATAATAGGAAAGCTAATCGAGCTGTTCAAACGCCCCTATCCTTGAGACAAGTTGGTGTCTGTACAAATTCATGGTCTCTTTTGTCAGCAGAGCATGTTTCTTAGAGATCTATAACACTTAGCTAAGTGCCACAGTTATCGCAGCTTAGTTGGTTAGCCGCCCAGGGTACTTTTCAGGCCGCGCTCCTCTTCTCCGAACTAGAGAGCCTCCCTTTAGAATATAAGGGACTTCCCTTTTGAAGTATCCAGCAAAGTCTCCACAAGGTGGCAAAAGGAAAGTCTTCTTTCTATCCTGGCGGATGTCTTTCGCCCTGGGCTGAATAAAGAAACTACACATTTCTCGCATGATTATTTGTCGAAGTAAAGAAAACAGGAAGAGTAAATAATATATATGTGTATACAAGAGTTATAAACTATGTTGTCTTTGAAAAAGGGAATAGCAAGAACACCCGTATTGCGAAGAGCTTTTGCCTCTTCTTCTGCCGTTCGTCAAGTTCAGGAACCAAAGAGCGGACCGGGCTTAGATGCCAAATATCACATAATTGACCATGAATACGACTGTGTGGTCGTGGGTGCTGGTGGTGCAGGACTAAGAGCAGCATTTGGTCTAGCCGAGGCCGGATACAAGACCGCTTGTATATCCAAGTTGTTTCCGACAAGATCGCATACTGTGGCTGCCCAGGGAGGAATCAACGCGGCCTTGGGAAATATGCATCCAGATGACTGGAAATCGCACATGTATGACACCGTTAAGGGCTCCGACTGGCTAGGAGATCAAGATGCTATCCATTATATGACGCGGGAGGCGCCCAAATCAGTAATTGAACTGGAACATTACGGTATGCCATTTTCGAGGACTGAAGAAGGAAAAATTTATCAAAGAGCATTTGGTGGCCAATCAAAAGATTTCGGTAAAGGCGGACAGGCCTATAGAACCTGTGCTGTAGCAGATAGGACAGGCCATGCAATGCTTCACACACTGTATGGCCAGGCGTTGAAAAATAACACGCATTTCTTTATCGAGTACTTCGCTATGGATTTGTTGACTCACAACGGCGAAGTTGTAGGCACCATCGCCTACAACGAAGAAGATGGCACCATCCACAGATTTAAGGCGCACAAAACTATCATTGCCACTGGTGGATATGGAAGGTCTTACTTCTCTTGTACCTCTGCCCACACTTGCACGGGTGATGGTAATGCCATGGTGTCTCGTGCTGGGTTCCCGTTAGAAGATTTAGAATTTGTTCAGTTCCATCCTTCAGGGGTTTATGGGTCTGGCTGTCTGATCACTGAGGGTGCCCGTGGTGAAGGTGGCTTTTTATTAAATTCTGAAGGTGAAAGATTCATGGAGCGGTACGCCCCCACCGCCAAAGATTTGGCAAGCAGAGATGTTGTGTCGAGGGCCATCACCATGGAAATAAGGGCTGGTAGAGGTGTTGGGAAAACATAAAGATCATATTCTTTTGCAGTTGAGTCATTTGCCACCAGAGATTCTAAAGGAGAGGCTGCCAGGTATTTCTGAGACGGCTTCTGTATTTGCAGGTGTGGATGTTACACAGGAGCCAATTCCCGTCTTGCCAACGGTTCATTATAATATGGGCGGTATTCCCACTAAATGGACCGGTGAGGCATTGACAATTGACGAGGACACTGGTGAGGACAAGGTCATCCCAGGCTTAATGGCTTGCGGAGAAGCGGCTTGCGTATCCGTTCATGGGGCCAACAGATTGGGCGCTAACTCGTTGCTAGATTTGGTTGTTTTTGGCCGCGCCGTTGCAAACACCATCGCTGACACATTACAACCTGGCTCGCCTCACAAACCATTACCTTCTAACATTGGTCACGAATCAATCGCTAACTTAAACAAAGTGAGAAATGCCAGCGGTTCAAAAAATACCTCGCAGATCCGGTTGAATATGCAAAAGACAATGCAAAAGGATGTCTCTGTTTTCAGGACGCAAGAAACACTGGATGAAGGTGTCAGAAACATTACTGAAGTTGACAAGACGTTCGAAGATGTGCACGTTTCCGATAAATCAATGATTTGGAACTCAGATCTCGTGGAAACTTTGGAGTTGCAAAATTTGCTAACATGTGCCACACAAACTGCCGTCTCTGCTGCAGCGCGAAAGGAATCTCGGGGTGCTCATGCAAGAGAAGACTACCCCAAAAGAGATGATGAAAATTGGAGAAAGCACACACTCTCTTGGCAGCGAGGGACAACAGCACCTGTCAAAATCAAATACAGAGATGTGATTGCACATACATTAGACGAAGATGAATGTGCGCCGGTCCCACCAGCAGTTAGGTCCTACTGAATATTTTTTTCACCTTCAAGGGTTCAAAAGATACCTGCTTATTTATGTGATCTAATGCGGATCTTTTTTCTTTTTCTTTTGGGCAACTTTTGGTTAGCTGTAACTTGCCCTACCAACTTAAACCTTATTTATTCAGCTATAACATGTGCAAGACATTAAATACCAATATTTATTCATAACATGTGTACTATGCAGAATCGGAACCAAACGGAGGCACGAAAAAGAGCACGACGCGATTCGATGTTTGTTTTTTTTGCACGCGCGGCGCGGCGCGGCGTGGGCAATTCAATTCACGTTTATGGGTGGGTTATAGTTTATAAAATGAAGAACCGAGGTTTGCTTATTTATTTATTTTTTTTTGTTTTTCAATAGTGTTTGCCTTACCCTTTCTTTCAGCTTATTTTCTAGTGATTGTCTGTTGGGGTCGATAGTCAATTTCGCGGTTTCCATGCTTAGGATATCGCCAGTCTTAATACCGAAGCTCGCATTGATATAGGTATCGCAGATCAGCCGCATATCCGCGTGATTTTTCCCGTACCACAATTCGCATAAATTGCCGGTGATTTTGCAGAGTTCTAGGAAGCTTTCGTCATTTGTGCTGGCATTTTCCTTTTGGAAATTTTTCTTGAAGTGCAAAATCAGTTCGATAAATTCGTCGTTATTATTGGAGTGTTCGTAGTCGTCTTGGTTTACGAGGTCGTGCAGTTCGTCGTATATGGACAAGAAGAGAGCGATGATGAAGCATGCGATGAAAATTTCTAACGGATAGTTAAACGTCAAGACGTGGTCCCAGATAATGAGCACTTTCTTTAGGGGCAGTTCTCTCAGGAACAGCAACCTCGTCCACCGGATGAGCCAGATTAGGTTCGAATGAACCAAGTAGTTTGCGCCCTTCTTCCCCCCGTTGCCCGGATTTTGCCGGCTGGTAGAAGATCTTGGTAAATAAATCGGGCAAACAAATCTTGAAGACTTTAGTGAATATCGTCTTATCCCAGTTGATCAGGTTTTCCTCGTTATAAAAAATCGGTTCGATCTGGTTCATCAGCTTATTGAAGATGATCAGCACGTTCTGGAGATTGATGTTATCGACATCGGTGCCGTGGTATAGTTGCAGATAAATCACGCTTAATATTTCATGGAACCCCTGCTTGTACTGCAGTTGTTCGTTTTGATGGATGAGCAGATAGTTGTACAGAAGCTGTCTCATTTGGGCATGCACTCTCGGTTCCTGGAAGATATCGTCGAGCATTATTCTTGAGAGGTCCAAGTCTATAATTTCCAGAGTTTCCCTCAGTGTCAACGGATTGTCCTCCGGCACTTTGGCCATGCTTTTGCTGGAAGAACTGCCTTTCGCCTTGTTGCCGGACAGGGGATGGTTGTCGACAGCCTCGATGGGAGTCAGCCGTCTGATGCCAAGCGAAGACGAGACATTAGAGTGCAAGGCCCGTTCAGGCACGGATACGCTATTCTTCTTGCCCGCATCGTTTTCCTCCTCATCCGTGAGTATCGGCACGGGCACCAAGCCGAAGTGGTTCAGGTCCAGGTCCCTAGAATTGTCGGCCAGCAGGCCGCTGTTGTTCTCATCGTACAAAAGCAGGGCCTTCCAGAGCCAGCCTCTGCTATTCTCTTCAAAAATGGAGCCGTGGTACAGTTCACCTTTCCAAATCCCCTTCTGGATCAGCTGGTCTCTTGTCTCGTAGTGGTCAATTGCCCATTGTAAGACATCCTTCATGGTCGCATAAGCAAGAAAAACCGTGTGTACTTGTCCCTCTAAGCTTCTTGTCTTGCCTTTTTAATGCGTTCTCGATTAGGTAATGAAATTTATGCCTGCCTGCCTGCCTGCCTGCCTGCCTTAACTACAATAACCAAAAAGCTCACTCACACTGGAGAAAAAAATTAAAAAAACGTTGAAGAAATGGCAGCTCACAGGCGGGTAACACCACAACGTCTCTTTGCGACGGCTACTTGTATAGTGCGGCACGCCATGCAAGGGCGATGCGATACGTTCGTTACCTTACGGCTGGCATGCCGTCCACTACGCGGGTCGTACCATTTTTTGCGTCAGTAAATGGCACCAGTAAGAAAGAGAGAAAAACGAATGGATGGAACACACAGAAGAAGAAGAAGGGCGATGTTTGTGGATTGTTCCGGGCTGGAGAGCTACACAGACATAAACGCATCCTTCGGCAAGTTGGTCAACACCTACTGCTGTTTTGCCGCAAGCGATTGCGTGGGCGAGCAACTGGCCATTTTGAAGAGTCTGGTGCCGGCGTGCTACGAGGTCGCGGCGCTCACAACCACAGACTTTGCCAGCGGGCGCGCGGACGGGCTAACGCAGAAACTGCTGGCCATGGCCATGACTCTGCGCCAGGTCGCGGACTGTCTGGCCCTCATCGAGAGGTGCGACAGCGTGGTACCCGTCGAGGTGGCAAACCCAAGCAGCTTCGAGGACGGCACCATGACACCGCCCCTGCGCCGGGCTTACGCCCGGCTGCTGGACGATTGGAGCTACTACATGCGGCGGCCCACCGATGGCAGGACGCACGGGGTGGGTCGGCCGGCTGCAGCAGCGGCTCCCCTGGCGGCGGTCACGGACAGTCGTCATCCCCATGCTGTACATCGGCGGGACCGCAGAGAGCGCAAGGGACCTGGGCAGCGTGCTGCGGGACTGCGAGGTCAGACACGCGGGCGAGGCGCCGCTGCAACTGCTGTGGACGTCGTCGCCCGAGCTGGCGTATGCCACGCCTGCAGGCATACGAGGGGGGGGGGGGGGGGCCCGGGGGGGGCGCCGCCCGGGCGGGGGGGAGGGGGACGCCTTGCTGGACGTCGGCAGCAGCAGCAGCATGCACGACTGGTCGCGCTACGAGTTCGATTTCAGCAGCGCAACCGACGACGACACCGTGCCTGGAGGGCGGGAGCGTAAGTGCGTGGTGCAGCTGGAGGCGGTGCTGGGCGCGCTGGCTACCACAGACCCGCTATTCCAGTGGTAGGCGTGATCTTTTTCTATTTTTTTTTTTTAGGCCGCGGCCCGTAGTTTACCCGCGCCGCTGAACAAAAGTTGCTCTCACCCCTTCCCCGTGCTGCGCGACTGTTTACGTTATTGGCTATTGTATTGTTTTCCCATCTGCTACGTTCAGGTTCAGCTTACACAACCGTGCTACACTCGAGCCATCCCGGTTGTACAATCGACGCTGCGCTCTCCCCCTACATTCCTTTTACGTTTATCTTGTCCGTGAAGAAAGGATTCTATACTAAACGCTACATACTCATACAAGCATACGCACATATATATACACGCAAATACACAACACAGCTCCACATTTTTGCTCCATGGATTCCAAGGACACGCAAAAGTTGCTTAAGGAGCACCGAATTCCCTCCATCGATGTCGGCTGGCTGGTCAGACCCAACGCCTCCGCCGTCAGGCGCGAGAGGTCCAAGTCCAAGGCTGAAAGCGTGGCCCCCGACGTCCAGATGGACACTGCTCGCTCGCCCGTCTTCGACACGTCTGTAGACACCTCTTGCGGCATTCTCTCCCCGAACGATAGGATCCGCCGCCACTCCGTGGCGGCGGCCGCTCTGATGAACAACCAACACATCACTGTTGCCCCTACCGCGGCCTCCACGAACATCCCCTCCGGCAGAGGACGGTCCAAGTCCGTGGTAGAGATCACGATGCCTGGCTCGGGCGTTGACGCCCGAGCCACTAACCGACGCTGACGCTGGACTTCGCCATCACCATCACCATCACCATCATCGTGCGGATGATGCCGGGCCCTCGCCGGCCCCCAAGAAGATCGGTTTCTTCAAGAGTCTGTTTGGCCACAAAGGAAGGGAGAACAAGAGCAGCAGAAGCGGGAAAAAGACAAGGAGGAGGAACATGAGGGAGACCGCCGCTCGCCCTCCCCGGGCCACGTGAGCCGCAATTCCATAAGAAGAGAACGAACTGCAACCATTTCTGCCGAGTCGCCCCCGCCCTTGCAGTACGCGGCTCCGCCGTCGTGCAACGACACCGTGGTGCCGCTGACAAGGTCCAAGACAGAATCCGAGGTGTACTACGAGAACCATCCGCAAAGCTACATTCATACTCATATTCCCACGCACCACTCTCCCGGTGAAGGCCAGACTGACGGCTGCTCCCCCACAGACGGCGGCGCCGGCTCGTGCGGCGGCTCCCGTCCTGACCCAAGGTTGATGGATTTCTTGCGTTACTACAAATCCAAGGACTACAAATTAGCCGCCTTTAGAGAGGGGAACTTTCTGCAATCCACGCCCTCATCCCCGCTCAAGAGGAACACACGGGCCTCCTTTTCTCTTCATAGTGACAGACAACTGCCCCCCAAGCTAGCCGCCCGCCAGAAATTCGACGTCAAGGGCAGACCTATCCCGCCGCATCCGGACAAACCGAGTTTGGCGCCTGCCTTCAAGAAGAAGAACAAGCAGCCAGTCGCTTGCATCTTTAGAGGCCGTGGACTCCAACTCAGACGTCTCTTCCTCCGCGCAAAACAACAACGCGGTGCCCTCCTCTCACAAGTTCGGCGCCTTTCTCAGAAAGGTTACCTCTTACGGGAACAACGCCTCCTCTTCTTCCGCCAACACCACCAACCTGAACAACCTCGTCCACGTCCGTATGGTCTGCCAACTCGCTCGAGTTCGACCCATCAAAGATAACCATCGTGCCCGGGCTCGAGTTCGTCAAGCCCTTGAAACACGTCTCCTTTGCCACGAACACCTACTTCAACGACCCTCCACAGCAGATCTGCAGCAAGAACCCCAGGAGGGGTGAAGTGGAGGTGAAGCCCAACGGGTCCGTCGTCATCCACAGACTGACGCCGCAAGAGAGGAAGAAAATCATGGAGTCGACCAGTCTGGGCGTCGTCGTTGGGGGCACTGGCCAATTGAAGCTGCTGAATCCAGAAGAGGACGACGCCAACGCCAAGAGCAAAGAGGAAATGGCTCCGCAAAGACAAAACGCAGCCGAACCTCACGACGAGGAAGAGGGCAACCCTCAGAGAAGAAACATCGTTATGGCTGCCGCAGAAGCCGCCGCGGAGGCCAGAGCCAAAGAAGCCCCCAACGAGTTGAAACGTATTGTCACCGAACAATGAGGAGGAAGTCATCGTTAGTAAGACCGCGTGTCATTTGACCATCGATAAACCGATGATCTCAAGAAGAGGTGCTTCCACTTCTTCTCTGGCCTCTATGGTGTCGAGCGATACTAATGGTACGAACGCAGACGACGATAAGGAAACTATGCCCCCACCCACTCAAAAGATCCCCTCATGATATCGTGTATACCCGCTGCTGTCATTTAAGAGAAATCCTACCAATACCGGCCACTTTGAAACAGTTGAAAAAGGGCTCCACTGACCCCATCCCCATCTTACAATTGCGTAACCCAAGACCCTCCATGGTGGAAATTTGGTCATTTAGCGACTTCTTGAGTGTGGCCCCCGTCTTATGTCTTTCGTTGGACGGTGTGCAATTAACCGTTCAAATGCTCAGAATCATCTTGAGTTCATTGATCTACAACCCACATTTCCAAAAACTGTCCTTGAGAAACACTTCCCTGGACGAAGAAGGCTGGAAAATGCTATGCTATTTTGTTTCCAAGGCCAGGTCTTTGCATTCCATCGATTTGACCATGGTCCCCTCCATCAAGACAAACGTGCAGAAGCCCTCCAAATCCTCTTTGAAGTCAAACATCCTCAGAATGCAGTGCAATATAGACAACAGATCCGACATGAATTGGGATCTCTTGACTGCTTCCATCGCCCTTAGAGGCGGTTTGGATGAAATCGTCATTTCGGGGGCAAAAATGAATGGAGCACAATTCAAAAATTTTATCCTTGTCGCTTGTATCGCTACTGAAAGACTGGGACTAGCTTATAATGGCTTGTCCAAGAGTCAATGTGACGATCTGGCCAGTTGGGTGGTGCAATCCGAAGTGACAGGTTTGGATGTCGGATTCAATGATCTGAATGGGAAACTATCCTCGTTCACTGATGCCGTCCTGGGCAAAATCCAAAAGGTCAACGAGAAAAATGTCTTCAAGTTTCTATCTTTAAATGGAACAAACTTGAAAGTAAATGAACACGACACTTCTGAAAACAACGAGGTTTTGAAACTGATCAGTGTCCTATGCTATTCAGAAAACTTGAAGTTCTTGGATATCTCGAACAACCCTGCAATCTTTCCGTATTGTGTTCCGACTCTAATTGATTATCTACCCGTTTTTGTCAATTTGGTCCGTTTACAAATCGACTACAATAATTTAAGCTCCACCAGTGTGGTTATGTTGGCTGAAGTATTGCCCATGTGTTCGAGACTGAGTTACTTTTCCATGTTAGGGACAGAGTTGGATCTGGCATCCTCTAAAGCCCTAGCGGAGGCCGTGAGAAAGAGTTCATCATTGATGACTTTGGACGTGGATTACGCTTATATGCCAGAGAACATCAAGGAAAAAAATTTCACTATACGCCATGAGAAACATTCAAGGTGAGTTGAAAAGGGTTCATAACGACGATAAAGATATCAAAGACACCCAATTTTCAAGTTTACAAGACCAATTATCGCTTTTATTAACTGAAAAGGCAGATAATTCGGACCATTATAAAAAAATGGTGGAAACCTTCATGGCCAAAATAGCATTGGCTCCGTATCAAGATCAGTAAAGTGGTTCACGACCTTTTCGACTTGAAACTTAATGGTCAATTAAATTTGGAAGGCAAAGAAGCTTTGATCAGATTGTGTTTTATCGAGGCAAGTTTGGAAAGAGGTTCCGACCTGTTAAGGCAAAGACACCATAATGCTTTGAAACCACAAAGCTCATTCTCGCCAAACCAAACAGACCCGACTTCAGAAAGTTGCCAAAGAATGTTATTGAGTTCATCTATCTTACAGAATTCAGACCATATTGCCCTGATGCCATTTGGTAGTGCACTAGTCGAGAAAAATCCAGCGCAGATGCAGAAGACGCCGTAGAGTTTAGAGAAGGTGATGATTCGAATACCAACCATGAAGAGGGCCCAGCTAGTGATTTGCAAGCCCAAGATCAAGTCGATATTAAAAATAAATACTCCATTATCAAAAAGAACTAGAAACACGAAAAGCTTGTTGGCGGTGGGGATTTACCAGTGGACAAAGACATTCTAAATCGCGCTGCTCAATCCCTTGATAGTGACCAAATCAAAGAATTTTTGTTGAAAAATGACGTTTCCACTATCTTGGGCGTTATTGATGAACTGCATAGCCAGGGATATCATTTGCATCAAATATTCAAAAAGCAGGGAAACCAACCTGATAAACAAGATGACACTACCCTTCAAACGAAGGATGCGCTAGACCAGTCCCAAGCCGACAATTCAAGTGACAGTCCATCTCCTACGACCGATGAAACATCGACAGGGTCTGCCAGTACCAAGACGAACAATAATGCCCATGTTCCTCCCACTGATGCACCTGGATTTAACAAATTTATGGACAATGCAGAGGAGAATGCCATCGATGCTGCTTATGATGATGTGCTAGATAAAATCCAGAATGCACGGAACAGTAATACTAAATAATGAAGGATTTCTTTCTTTCTTTTCATTGGAGCTCAGAGATCATATCGCATGCTATCTCTCAGGCGTTTACGAATCCTTTTATGTATGATTATTTTATGTATTTTTTATAATTTTCATTTTCAATTTAAGCTTATTGCTTTTTGTAAGAGCGTAGCACAACCCGGACGGGTCCGATGTTTTTTTTTTTCAACCTCTAAAGAATATAATGAATTGTTTTAGCTCCAGTTAGATGTGTGGTTGGTATACAAATTATGAACCCTATAAACATCATCGGAGAACAATTGCAGGTGTATACTCGAACAACAACAAGCTCGGATCGTTTTGAAAAAGTATGTTTTTCTTCATTGGACGCTTTCCTCTCCTTTCAAGTTTTTTTTTCTTCCTGTGTAAGAAATATGATTGAATGAGACTTTTTTAACAATACGAAATGATTTTCATTTACTAACAGAACCCATGAAAACTCCTTCTACCACTTTCAAAATCAGTGAACTTCAATACGCCATCAACAGAACAAACAACCCTTTTTCGTTCGGTGCTGCAAATAATAACGCTAATGCCACCAACCAAAATAACTCTGGTGCAGGTGCCTTTGGAACAGGCCAACCTGCATTTAGTTTTAATAGTGCAGCAACCAATAATTTGAACAACCAAAACACTTCAGCCACACCTGCCTTTGGCAGTAGTTCCGGAACCAATGCGTTCGGTAGCAACAATGCTAGCACCAATGCGGGCACCAATACATTCGGCAGCAGCAATCCTACAGCGAACACATTTGGCAGCAATAATTCGACAACTAATGCATTTGGTAGCAACAATGCTGGAACATCTCTTTTCGGCTCTTCTGGTGCTACCAAGACAAACGGCGAAGGAAATACCGGAGCTAATACATTCGGTTCCTCGTCCTTATTCAATAACAATACCAATGATAATGCCACGAAACCGGCCTTTTGGCGGTTTGAATTTTGGCGGTAATAGTAATGTCACTCCTGCGTCCACTAACAATGCAGCTCCAAGCAACAGCTTATTCAATAGTACCGCAAATGCAAACAAGCCCGCCTTTTCTTTTGGTGTAAATTCTAACGACAAAAAGGAACCTGAGCCAGCTAAGAATGCTTTCTCCTTCAACTCAAATTTAGGCAATAAGGCAGAAGGCCAAGCTCCCACTCCGGGGGTTTCTTTAGGTACACAGTTAGGTGGGAGTGAAACTGCCAGCGAAGCTGCCAAGCCAGCATTTTCCTTTTGGTTCGCAATTGAATGACAGTAAACCAGCAGTAGATTCTCAGCCAACACTCTCTTTTGGCACTAAACCTGCAGAAACAAAGGCCAACGACACATCAAAGCCGGCATTTTCCTTTGGTGCTACAACAGCGGAAAACAATACGACTAACATAACGCCAAGCCTCTCATTTGGCGCCAAGCCTGCCGAAAATAAGGATGGGGAAGCTTCTAAACCTGCGTTCTCGTTCGGTGCTAAGCCTGATGAAAAGAAGGATGCTGACGCTTCTAAGCCTGCATTCTCGTTCGGTGCTAAGCCAGAAGCAAATAAGCAAGATGGACCTACTAAGCCAGCATTTTCGTTTGGTGCAACTACTGCGGAGAGCAAGCCTGCTAGCACACAAGCGCCAACTCTTTCATTTGGCGCGAAACCTGCGGAAAAGAAACAACATGAGGCTTCTAAACAAGCATTTTCATTTGGTTCTGTCCCTAAGCCTGAAGAAAAGAAGACGGCTAACATAACCCCAAGCCTTTCATTTGGCTCCAAGCCCGTGGAAAGGTAGATGCTAAAGCCTCCAAACCCGCTTTTTCATTTGGTGCGAACCCAGAAGAAAAGAAGAAAGATGGAGCCTAAACCAGCATTCTCGTTTGGTTCTAAGCCTGATGAAAAAAAGAATGATGAAGCCGCCAAACCAGCCTTCTCATTTGGAACCAAAACTGGTGTAAAGAAAGACGATGATGCAGCAAAACCTGCCTTTTCATTTGGTTCCAAACCTACAGAAAAAAAAGGAAGGTGACGCAACAAAGCCTACCCTTTCTTTTGGTGCTAAACCTCAAGAAAAGAAAGACAGTGATGTAGCCAAGCCAGGATTCTCGTTTGGCTCTCAAAAGGACGACGATAAAAAACCAATGGATTCCTCGGCAACTAAAACGACCACAGATGCTAATTCTAGTGATAACCTGAAATTAAATGCAAAGCCGGTAGAACTAAAGCCAGTTTCTCTTGACAATAAAACACTTGACGATTTAGTAACGAAATGGACCAACCAAGTGACCGAATCAGCCTCTCATTTTGAACAATACACAAAAGAAGATTAATAGTTGGGACCAAGTATTGGTAAAGGGAGGTGAACAGATTAGTCAGCTATACTCTGATGCTGTGATGGCCGAACATAGTCAAAACAAAATAGATCAATCTTTACAATACATTGAAAGGCAACAAGACGAATTGGAGAACTTTTTAGACAACTTTGAAACGAAAACGGAAGCTCTCCTGTCTGATGTTGTATCGACAAGTTCCGGTGCAGCTGCCAATAACAATGACCAAAAGAGACAACAAGCTTATAAAACAGCCCAAACTTTGGACGAAAACTTAAATTCATTATCATCTAACCTATCTTCTCTAATCACGGAGATTAACAACGTGAGCAATACATTCAACAAAACCGCTAATATCGATACAAACAATGAGGACGAGAACATTCAACTAATTAAGATTTTGAATTCACATTTCGATGCATTAAGGTCACTGGACGATAGCTCATCTTCCCTGGAGAAAAAGATAAGTTTGATAAAAGAAATGATGAAAAGCCTTCTTTCTTTCTTGACTTAATCTCTAACATGTATCGCGCTCGATTAATAATTATGTACACAATATACGTAAAGATTTGAAGGCCCCTAATTAACTAAATTTCCCTCAACTGCATTATTGTATTATTGTGTTTTCCTTCTAAAAGTTTTAATATCATTTTATTCTCCTTTGTCTGGTCTAAGCCAAGCCAGATACTGGTCGAGATCGAAACCCGAACAATTCCGCATCAGTACAAGAGAAATAACTTATTCGTAATCACTTCATTTTACATAGTATACAATTAAATATATTGCAAAATTCATTAAATTTCTGGTGTTACCGCTCCCTAGCAAGCTGTTTCAACCCTCATTCTGATACCCTGTCAGAGTGCATAACATCACAATTAACTTCACCATCTCGTCTAAACTTTGACGATTGGAATCCGTCAACTTAGTTTTGCCTTCTTTTTCACTTAATAAGTCTCTTTTGAAGATACCTATCACCAACCTTTTATACGCACTCAAAAGGCTTTTGACCTTTTGAACAACACTTTTATTTGCACTCCCCATACTCACTAAAACAGCAGCTATCAATTGAAACACAGGGACAATCAATTCAAACAGGGAAACGCCGTTCGAATCTTTGTCGACTATTAGCGGATTGTCTAAAGTGACGTTGACTTTCAAGAAGTTAGAATTTTGAGCGTAAACCTCGTCGAACTTAAGCTCTAAGCCTAAATCAGGATCGACTTTTAAGAACGACAATTCGCTGATTATTCGGAACAAGTTGTTTTCGATCAAGGAACTTGCTCCACTTCTAGTTTCGGCAACACGAATTAAAAAGAATACGGTCGGCTTTGAAAGCTGTCAATTCATATAACAAATCATCGATATTTATATGCTCTGTGGTAGAGTTTAGCAAAGCGTCAGTGTTTTTCAACGAACGTACGATCAAAAGCAACCTCGTAGTTTTCGTTAGTGAGTCTAATATGAAATTTTCCTTGCTCTTATTTGCTAGTTGTATCAAAGAATCCAATAGCAAAATACCTGTAATCCTGCTAGTACCTTCGCCATAGATAACGTCATTCCATATGATTTCAACCAACTTCTTACTTCCTAACCTCAAATCTTGTAGAACTCTTTCGGATCCTTGTTTGTCGCTTAAAACCCTACTCAAATAGTGGTTTGCTAATATGTAAAAATCAGATCTCAATGTCACAGAAGAAAGTGGAGAATTTATACCCTGAATGCAGGTCTTGAATAATTGGTACAATCTGCCGTCCACCGTACCTTTATCGGTAATTAACTTGCGATCGCGGTTGTATATATCAAATAGGAAAACAGCGAGGGAAACCAGTTCTTCTGAGAAAGTTATGTCAAACTCGACATAGTCAGTAATTTTAGGAATGATCGTACCAAAAACCTCTAGAATAAAGTTCGATCTAGTAGGTGGTTCCAATTTTCCGTCAGTAACAATAACTTGTACCAACTGCACCCACGAGTGAAGTACTGATAAGTTTAACTCCAATGCCTTACTTCTAGAAATGGAATTTGTGAAATGGCTCTTTGCTTTTGTGCATTCAAGGCTTGCTTCTTTTAAAAATTGGTCCTTCGTCATCCCGAAACCTGAAGTATTGGAATACAAGCTTTCAACGCGAACTCTTTTGATCAGGCGCATGAGCTTTTCCATTTCGCTGAAATCGTAGATATTGCCATGACAATTTTTGTTAATAGTGACTTGATCCAAATTGAAAGGAACATCAGAGAAAAGTAGACAGGGTTTCTCTTGACTCGGGGATACTTTCGTAATTGAGTGGGTCTAAGAAGGAAAACAACCTTACCGAGTACATTGTATTTGATATCAAGTAATTCACATATGTTGAAACTTCTGATTTCGTTCCAGAGAATGACATTTTGTGAATAAGTAAACCCAAATATTGTGTCCAATAATTTCTGTACGCTAAAAATGATAAAAACGCTCCAATAGATTCGCTCTCAACTAGGCCTTTGCGTTTCTCTTCTGTTGAATTATCAAACGGGAGCACCGTTCCACATAGTATATCCTGTAATTTGTGGATCGAGAATCATTATTCTTTCAAAGAAGTTCTCTTCTATCAAATACGAGTATAATAAACCAGATGTTAATGGATTACGACATAATTTCAGGATGATTTCTAGTGCTGCTGTAGCTAGTCTCATAGGCGCATAATCGATATTATCTTTAGTAATGCTGTTCAATGATGCCTCTAGTAGATTTATGAGAGAATTTAGCAAAGAAGTTCCAGAAGAAATAAATGTTGCTAAATTAGGCCCCAAAGATATGACGTTTGAAACTTGGAACCCTAATAGCAAATGAGAAACACTTGTGATTCGGGTGGAGTTAGTCAAATTTGAAGTTAAGAAATCAAGTAGTTCCAATTTCAAAGTAAGAACACCATCATCTGTTATTGGCGTTTCCAACTGTGTGATGAATGCATCCTTTATTCTAGCAGATTCATCAACAGAATCAAATATAGTCAATAGTTTACCTCTCTTGGAGAACAATGATGAAGAGTCATCAGGGCGTTCTGAAAGTTTCGTCAAAATCTGTAAAGAATTAGAGGCTAAGATTCGATCATCAACGCCGACATATAAACCTAAGTGCGCGACAAGTGGGATGTTAAAGAAAAATAGCATCGTAGAATGAACGTAAGCCATGAAGTGAGAAACTTTTCGGCATGAAGTAATCGCTTTTGCCGTGTCTTTTGACAATCGGAAATAATTCCTCTACGTAAGTCTCTTGATACTCCAAGGCTTTGTTAATAATTTTCACAGCCACTTGTAGCAATTCAGCCTGGTTTTTACCACCTTCCAACTCTATGGATAATTGATCAACACCTACATCAATTATATTGAATATGCTTTTGTAAACCTTTTCTCAGTAAAAATATAGTTGAATACTGGGGTTGTTGGACACTCTTGGACGTAATTGAAGAAGCTTTCACAATCGACTAAAGAATTTAAGTTTGCAGCAGCAGGAATAGAGTTCAATATTACGCTGTAGTCGAAAGAACATAACCCTGTGTAGATAATTTTCAAAATAGGGAGTTGGATGGCCCTTCTGTTTCTAATGTCAGTGATCTGATGTACGTGAGCTAAAATATCATTGAGAATATAGTCAAAATAGGGCCATATTCCTATCTTTCTATAGCCTTGGCCCAATCTTGCTGGAAATGCCAACTTACCAAAAACCATGTATTCACTACCACTTTCACAGGAGTGAATAACGACCAAGTTTTGGAAGAGTTGCAAAAATCCTAAAACTTCAGAATATTTAGTTAATACGCTTGCAAATGCAGTTTTATAGGATTCTGAGGAAGAGTTCTGTGATAAATTTTTGAAAACTAAAGAGTCCAAGAAAGCCCAATAATTTGCCCTTGATGATTCAAGTTTCGGAACCAAATTGCTCAAAACTTTAAATGACGCGCCTACCAAGGGGGGTGTTTATTCTCGTAAATTCAAACAGGACCTCTGAGAAGATGGTTGATAGCGAACTTTTTACATCTTCATCGACATGGTATGTAACCGAACCAACTAGAGTTAATAGAGAAGAAAGAAATATTACGGCTTCTTCATTCAACCCTTCTTCTAAAGCAACCGCCGCAGAATCGATATCATTATGGGTTAACTTCACTGAATCGCTGTCTTTTTTGAAGACTTGTGTTGAAGTTACTTATTTTTTTAGTGTAATCGCCGACACATTGTGCAATATTTTTCCATGAAACCGAATTATTCTCACCAAAATAATGATAAACGTCCAAGGGAATTTTCAGGACCAAAGGATAAACTAGAAATCATTAGGTAGAAACAAGACCTCATTAAGTTATCATTGCATCTGGAACACCACTCAATGAAACCGTAAGCGTTTGACTCTTTATCAGACCAGAAAGCACGGGAATATTCAGGCCTTGATGCATAGAAAAAATATATTGACAAGAAAAATCTTTCTAAATCTGCCTTCAGTGAAATATCATCCAAAGTTAAATCTTCACCAGATAACAAAGAATCTTCCTCCGCATCTTTGATTTTTGTAAGTAGAAAGGCACAATCTGTGATAATGGTTTGCAGCATATCATCAAAGGCTACAAGGAAAAAACTCTTGAGTTTGATCGGATAAAACAATGTTCGTATAGGAGTGTTCACTGGCATTAGTGGCTACACTATTCAATCTGAGTGGTACTGGTGGAGGCCATCGTTCCAGGATAAGGCGAGCTCCATAAGCTGCCACCGTTCACGTTATTGTTCATCACTGCGGAATTATAGGTAGAGTTTGTTGTTTGATTGAACATTTTCTCATCGTCAAGAAGTTGTTTAGGAACTAATCTTGGAATGTGTCTTTCTAGCAAAGACCTTGTATCGTAGAAAAGTTCCATACTCTTGTCTTGTTCCACAATAGAAGTATCTGCGGCAAATATTAAAAGTTGTTCAATGGCGCCCAACTCTACCGCAGAAGTCATTGGCTCATCAACATCAGTTTTGAAGTCCATCATGTCAGCCCTCTTCTTAGGATCCTCTTTGCACCATCCAATGAAGTAAGCCAAAAAAGATAAATATGAGAGCCACTTTAACCGGTTTAGAATATACTGGAGTCATCCTTTAAGTCCGTCAGGAATTTAGAGTGTAAAAATTTAACATCAGTATCAGGTAAAACTCTCAAAGATGCGAATAGATGGAAGAATGCAGGGATATAGTATATTATGAAAAAATCATCGGAATCCAACTCTGATACGTGGTCAAGTAAAGATACTATGAAATCTTTATTTCCTAGGACAGCACCTTTGTCCACTAAACCATATAAAATTTGACTCAAAATATCATATTCCCTCAACAAGAAGTCTCTTCTGAATTTGATGTTTTGTCTGAATAGAGCATTATAATTTTCTAGTATTTGGGCCTTGTTGATTTGTTGCTTGATTTCAGATAGTTGAGTATGAATGAACTTAAATGCTAAGAGTATATTGGAAACTAAGGCTCCATTTTTTATCAATTCTTGGTACAATTGAGTATCTTTATCGAAGCAGTTGACTATAAAGGAAACAATTTGCAGAATATATTGCCTTCTCAAAAAGTATTGTACTTTGCCATTGTTGGCAGTGGCATCACTAGAAAGTATCAATTCACATACAACGATTTCGTCTAGATTCAATTCATCAGACAAAGAGATAGCTTCAAATATAAACTCTTGATTCAGTTTGAAAGTTGAACCATCTGATAAGGTAACCTCACCTTTTTCTAATTGAGATCGGCTGGTATTGTTCTTCAGTTTGTCAGTGTTCAAGTTTAAATTTTGTAAATCAGGAAGTATTTCTTTAAACAAATCAAATTCAAACTCACCACTCTCAACGGAGCGATACAATGATTCGAAAGGGATTGCAGACCATTTCATCTTCTTTCTTTTTATCTACGCAACAATTTTTTTGATTATGTTAGATACAACGTCTTAGGTGCTGTATATTCCGCGGTAAAGGAGCGATAGTGGCAACTGGCGTATTCTTGAGACAAATATCAGTAAGCTCCAGTATAGATTAAAGACACTGAGAAAGAGTTTGATGAGCTATCGTAAGGCAATGGCTTCGCTCAGAGAACACCACACCTCATTTCACGAGCAGACCTTGTTATTTCCATGCAGAAAAATTATTTTCTTCAAGAGGAAAGATGACGGAAGTCCACTACCCGGCTCGAAGGAGCTATAACTCGGTGAAACTGCATAATAAATATATATACTATAGAGAACTGGCTGAACATGTCCGTGAAAACTCATCAGCCTAGTTCACTCTACACAGAAGGTTCTGGTTAATGGCAAAAATATTTATCTATGCAATTAGTTTTACACTTACCACCAAATCCTCAACACTGGAAAAACTGAGATGATCCGTAAGAAGCCTTGCTATAATGCTGTGTTACGTCTTTCACGGTTTTCTTCCTGTCATACCTTAATATCTTGTTATTTTACACATTCACTAAAAAGTAGATAATCAACATTTCAATGAAAGCAGTTATAAATTGGAAAAAAATCTCCGCGACGGGGAATTGAACCCCGATCTGGCACGCGACAAGCGCCCATTCTGACCATTAAACTATCACGGAATGAGGAAATAAAGCTCACGATGGGGGTCGAACCCATAATCTTCTGATTAGAAGTCAGACGCGTTGCCATTACGCCACGCAAGCTGTTATTTGATGAGAGAGCAAGCCATTAAGATTACTACCTTGACGTTTATACAAGTGTGGGAAATACTCTCTGTTAGAAGTAACGATAAATTCTACTACTCACTAAATCTGTTGATAATTAGTTAGTTTAGTAAGTTGTAATAATTAAGAATAAGCAGTTCTTTCTTAAATTATATAAGAGAGGTATATAAAACACACGCTGATTGGTTATATGAAACCCAATGGTTCAGACATAATTCGGAACATCGATAATAAGTTAACAGGTGTAACTCATTCTCTTATATACTGAGTTATGATCAATTAATAGATCTTTATTGTTCGGAAAATTCTATAATTAGAATTTGCCCTCTTCATTAACTTTTGACTCACGCTAAGGAATGTCCGAAGTCACATATTCCAACATGCCCCCTTAAAGATATATTATTGTACTCCAACAGATATCTGCTGTGTGTTCGGTTCTTAATTAAGTATTTTTAATTATCAATAGTCCGTTGAGGCCAAAATATCCTGTGGTGTTATCTGGTTATTTAATACTTTAATAAATCTATCAAAATCAGAAATTGATACTGGTTTTGTGAGTAAATCTGCTATATTGTCTTTACCATTGATTTTTATTAGTTTTATAGTCTTCTCTTTTAGTTTCTCTTTAATTATTTCGGTTTTTATCCATGTGAACTTCTGTTTGGGTTGCAGATAGCTCCGGTTTAAGCCTTCAATAGCTGGTTTAGAATCCGTAATCATTGTAATTTCTTTATCTTTACCTTCTCCAAGTTCTGTTAAGGTTGCTTTCAGGGTTTCTGAGTCTGCATAACCTTCATAGATAGCATGAAGTTCCGCTTCGGTTGAGGATACGCACTTGTTGGTGCTTTTATTTGAGTATACATTGAAAATATTCTTTCCATACCAAATTATAACTCCAATTCTTGATTGTGCATCGTATTCTGTTCCAACTGATGCATCGGTTATAGTAGTGATTTTCTTATCTTTGTTGAGGTCTCTGTCATAGTGTATTCCGATATTCGTATGTTGTACTAAATATTGTATGATTTTATAGATCATGTAAAATACCTGTTCATGAGGAAAGTTTACTAGCCTAGCTACTTTCTTAACCGCAAATTCAACATCGTATCTACACTTGTACCTAACATAGTTAAGTTCTCCTAGTAGTTGTTGTAATTTCAACACACCGTCTTTATATTCTTTTTCGGTCATTTTTAGTTCTCCCTTTTGGGATCAACCCTGTATATTGATGTATGTGGAATTGAACTTTTTCTAACCTTATCCAATTCCTTTTTATACTTCTCACCCATTTTTTCTATGAATGATTTTAATGTTAAATCAACCGTACCAAGTTTTTTGTTATAGATCAAATCCATCCCTAAGATGTCTGTATCCAATATATCATCTATTAGAGTACCAGTAATTTTTAGCTCAAAGGTGTTTTCTAAATTGCTTATAAAATCATCTAATCTTTGTTCATCACTTGCTGCAATCACACAGTCATCAACATAAACTGCGATCATGAGTTTTTTATCCTTGGATTGGTATAGTCCTGGAGTATAAGTGTTATCTTTTAGTCCAATACTGTTTAAATATCGTCTAAGATGGTCGTTCCATTCCTTAGGACTCTGCTTGAGACCATATAACGCTTTATCTAGTTTAACAACGCATCTCCTGTCATGTGGATGTGGAATGTATATGTCTTCTTCTAATTTAGCATATAGGAATGCATGGTTAATGTCTAATGTTTTCATAAACATATTCCTATTGTTTGCAATCATCAGAAATATTTTAATGTGGTTATGGTTCAGGGACTCTGTTCCAATAACATTATATGTGTCTGGTGTCTGGATATCACCTCTACAAACAATTCTTGCTTTATAAATACCATTTCTCTTCTTTGAGAATATTGTATTCGTCGGGATTATTAGATTACTGGGAACATCAGATCTGTTGTATTTGACATCAACGTCGAATACCTTCATATCCTTGAGATTTTGTAATTCCTTCCTGTATGCTTCTTTATAAGCATGTTTTTCTTTGTAATCAACATTTCTTGAAATAGCTTCATTGTAGTAGATGGTTTTAATTCTCGGTGCAGAACTTGTTTCTGTGTTATCCGGAAGTAGTTTGATTATTTTTTTTCTTTGACGTTTATAATCTCTTTCAACTGTGTCATTAAAGGGAGTCTTGTTTTCAACAGGTCTCTTCCTTTTCTTATTGAGAGAATTAAACGTTTTGTTTAGGAATCCAGCTTTGTTTACTGCTGAGTTTCCTGGCTCAATTGGTTCATCTGTTATAATTGATGATTCTGGTGTAGCATTCGGTTTTTCCGCTTCGCTACTTCCTACCAATTGTACTAACTCTTCATTATTACCTTTCGGTGAGATACTTGTATCAGAGTTGTTTTTGCTTTCTGCCTTGCTCGGTTTATCATATGTTTGGTCAGTATTGTCCATAACGTTTACAACCAGGGGCAGGTGATGACTTTCTTTGTCAGAAGAATAGTCATCATTTTGAACATCATCTTCACTCGATGATGTGACAATTGGTTCAGATTGAACCTCTACGCTTTGTGGGGTACAATTATCCGAATCTTGTAATGCAACATGTTTTTCGATGTTTATCTGTTCAGGTAGTACTTCTGAATCGATAGTTTTCTTGAATATTTCTTGCTGGGATTTCGAGATGTTATCATCTGTGGAATTATCTTTTTGCTTACAACTGTAAGTAAGTCATTTGTGGGGTCATGAGAGCTGTAATCGCTCTCGTCATCCGACAACTCATTGTAGTTTATTTCATTTCCACTAGTCTTCCTTTGCATTCTGCTAGCAATATTATCCTCATTATTGATGTTTATAGTCTTCTGGCTTCCAACAAGATTTTCTTGTATTGCCGTTGGAATTCTATAAACATTTTCATCGAAAAAATCCTCATCAGTATTACTTGATTTACGCATTTCATTTTGATCTCTTTCATTAGTAATCTTTTCTGTTGATTGACGATCTGAATATATATCAATGTTTGTGACATGATCAGATTCATCTTCTTCAGATTCTTCTTCTTCAGATTCTTCTGTGTTAGCGAAGACGTAGTCTAAATTACCTTCTAGATTATCACTGGGTGATGGATATTTAGCATTAGCTTCGATTTGAGCTAGTTCTTCTGTGGTGAACAAGTCTGTAAGTAGTGTAACTTGTTTATGATCATCTTCGTAATTTTCCAATGCATCATGTAACCTTGAAACTGCTTCTGAGTTTTCTGCTTCATTGAGCGTATCTGATCTACTTGGATCATCTAGGTATATGTTCTGTGTGTTCCTTAATATTGGATCCACTGCGTAGTCTGGAATTGTGTAATTATCGGAAGTGACAATTTTTTGATGGATGGTACAAAAAATTTGTATCCGTAACTATTAGCATCTTTGCATAATACTATAGCATTAAACCCTGATGGTTTTAGTTTGTTGTGATTATGATTCCAAATTATTCCTTGTTCTCCGAATGGTAAGAAGGACATGAATCTCACTTTAACAGGTTGACTAGATATCGCCTTTAGCGGTAGTTGACCTGTGGTCTTGTTTTCTAAACAATTGCGTACATTGGTGGCAGATGTTACTGCATATTCCCAAAATTTGATACGCAAGTTACTATGTTTTAACAAGGTTGTTGCATCAGTAACGATGGTTCTGATGTATCTTTCTGCTCTTCCGTTGGCAGCATGATCTTGTGTAGTGGAAAAAATATGATGGATTCCTTTTGAAACAAAATATTTTGCTATCTGATCATTTGTGAATTCAGTTCCTTGATCTGAATTGATTTTTCTGACTTTTCTGTCAAATTGAGTTTCCACATATTGAATGTTCTTCTTGATCTGTGCCAAGATAGTTTCAGCATTTTTATTAAAATGTGTGGAGGTCATACAATATCTTGTATTGTTATCAACCATAATAAACATGTATCTTTTCGTATCCGAGTTCGAGTTTGATACTGGACCAAAGATATCCATGCACCACGATGAACCAGGTTCATTATCGATACTGTATTCGTTCATGGATCCCGTATAATGGTTCCTTCTCGTGGCTTTTGAAACTTTACAAGTTTCACACCAAAATTCATTTGGTTCTTTAATTAAATCAATACTTTCTTCGTAGTGATTATGTTTGATGGAGTTTTCAATTTGTTGAACTCCTGTATGTCCCATTCGTTTATGAGCATCTTTCAAGCTTACAACTTTGGTCTTCAGTCTAACCTTTTTAGAAGAAGTTGGTTGTATTGCATTTACTTTGAAATCATATGTAGGATGATCAATTAAGTCATCCTTTTTACGTGAATGATTCCATCTTTTACATGAGTTTTAATGTTCATGTCCTTGTTTTCCAAGGTGGAATATTTTTTGCTTAGTACCAGGTCGGTTTCTTTAGCTAACTCGTAGCCACTGATAATGGTAGTTTCTTCCTCAGGAACATAATGAGCTAATAAGTAATCATCATTTGTGTTACTTTTTATTTTTATGTATCCTGATCCTTTAACGGGAACCGAGTTGTTTTTTCCAATACCAAAGAATTTTACCTTTTCTTTGTTGTCTTCATAATCGTGTAATAATCTCCTATTGTTTGTAATATTGACGCCTGAACCTGTATCAATTATGACCAGGTTTTTGTTTGAAGCCTTCTTTCTCTTTGTCAAAAGCTCTGACTTGTTGTGTGCCAGTTTTTGTGTATTCTTTTTGGGTTGAACCTTGTGAATAATTACCTTTTGAGTAGTTAGGCGTGGTAGGCCTAAGTTCTCTGTTTAATTTCTTTCTACAGTTTACTGAGCTGTGTAATTCCGATTTACAGTACTTGCAATTTCTTTCTGAATAATGCGAGTCTGTCGAACTCAAGTCCATTACTGTTTCAATTATGATATTGATTAAAACTTCTTCAATTCTCTCATTTTCATCAACAGAGTAGATGTGTAAACGTTGTTTAACCGGATTTCTCAAAGATTCATGTAAGGTCCCAAGAATTGCTTCTTCTAAGATGTGTGTAAGATTTGGACAATCTTGGCAACATTTTGAAAGGATCCATTTTTCCATTAATACTAACTTTTGAAGTTCCTTCATTAATAGATCAGTATTCTTACAAGTTGTGTCCACCAACACCTTTTCCCATACCTTTAATCTCACATCTCTGCCAAAAAAGCTTGTGTATTTTTTCTTTAAATCACGAATGATTCTAAAGATGTCAACTGTGTTAATGTTCATTATATCAGGACTTTCATCGAAACCGTCTCTGATAATCTTACATAAGATTTCGTTTTCACGAGGATCGATGTTTAGTATTTGTTGATCAAAAATATTATCGAATTCATACTTTTCAATGAACTGTTGAAAGCTGTTCAAAAAAACAGGAATATCTCCAATTTTATTCACCTTGTGCTTAAAAATCCAATCCTTAGGGTAATATTTCCTGTTTTTTGAGGTAAGAGTATCGAATAAGTAATATGTTCCAGTGGAATCATTTCTTTCGTGTAACTTCTGAACATCTTTATCTAATTCAATCGATTCTAACTTTTCTTGTAACCTAAGAATTATATTATTGGTTTTTTCGATTTTTTCATCTACTTCAATTAAAAGGTCGAGATTTGAAATATCATCATCCTCTTCAGCCTCATTTGTAATTTTATTCTTTTTAGTGGTTAATCTGTGTAAGAATCTTTCATACGTTTTCAAATCGATTTGAGTTTGATTCCTTAGTTTGTTTTTAACGGAAGTATCAATACTTGATTTTTGAAGTTTGACTTTTGATTGAACCAGGTTAGAAATGTTGTCGTCAGTAACATATCTTGTCTCATCCCTCACTGGGGTCGCCATGTTGATAATTAGTTAGTTTAGTTGTAATAATTAAGAATAAGCAGTTCTTTCTTAAATTATATAAGAGAGGTATATAAAACACACGCTGATTGGTTATATGAAACCCAATGGTTCAGACATAATTCGGAACATCGATAATAAGTTAACAGGTGTAACTCATTCTCTTATATACTGAGTTATGATCAATTAATAGATCTTTATTGTTCGGAAAATTCTATAATTAGAATTTGCCCTCTTCATTAACTTTTGACTCACGCTAAGGAATGTCCGAAGTCACATATTCCAACAAAATCACACTTTGGGATTCTAAACCAGATATCTATACTTAGGCATTTATTAAAGTCAAATACGTTAGCAAGGCTTTTAAAATGTGTTTTGACATACACATATACTAGTATATATAAATATAGAAAACTTAGCTTTTTTATTTGCGGCATCTATCTATTAACTTTCCTTTAATTTGATTAAGAACAAAATGAAAAAACCGCCGGTTAAAACAGGAAAAACGGCCGGGGGGCAGAGGTAGCAGCCCATTTCAGTGTGCACAGTAAAAAAAACTTTATCACATATTTTTCTTAACTCTTCCAAGCTACTGAATAGCTTTATATATCAATGCCAACCAAAATATAAATCCAACACTTCCAACTGTTACCCCAAGAAGACATGCGAAGGGCGCCAATGCGCATAAATCAGCAACGCCTTGAGCTAGACCTAGTTCTAATAGACTTACCGTCAAAATTCTTTTTATTTTATCTAAACGCTTGCGTTTTTCTTTTGCCGCCTTTTCTTCTTCTTCTTCTTCTTCTCTATTACCGCTTATAATCACCCGATTCTGTTCTCTGTTGAGGTCCTCTAGGGCTTCGACCACCTTTTCCTTGGACAGCTCCTTGAATTTTCTAATATATTCGAACGGCGAGATATTCAAGGCCATATCAAGTGACTTTTCCACTTTTTCAAATTCTGTATCGAGCGATTCAGTCCCATTAATGGTCAAACTTTCTACTTTGCGGTTTAAGACTGCTTCTAGCCCCTTCAGAATAAAAACATGATGCTCATACTTTGTGCTGACATTGTGTAACTGCTCCTCAATAATTGGGATTTTTTCTGCTACCAGTTCTGCATGTGTCGTATTATTGTCCAAATCTTTCATCGATGTAATCAACCTGACCCCTGTGTCTTTAAAATGTTGCGCTGTATTACTACTTGCAAATACGATGATGATGTAGTAAAAGTGTATGAAAAACTGGAATCTCATCTCAATTAGTGATCTTACCGGAATTTAGTTGTTTTGTGGTTACTGACGACCTGCAATAATAACTATGGAAATAAAAAACGGGGAAAGCAAAATAATACAATCCTTCTTTCTTTATTTTATAAGAAATTGTCGGTATTATATAAAGTTTTACACAAGTAAACTTTTTTCGAATTATTCCTTGGAAAGTTAGCTCCGAAAGACTTAGCTTTTCCTTTTTTTCTTTTCAAAATCAGTGCACTAACAGAGTCCCTGCCAAGAAAACTTCCTTTACTGTGGCCATCAAATGTTCTGGTGTTCGACAGCTCGAAGAGCAAAATCAAGAAAAAAAAAGGGGATATTGCGCACTCTTTATACTCTATGAGTTTTTTTATTCGATTTCCTGCCATCCTTTGTTAAGGCCTTTCTTGCCTTCAAAGAAAGGTACTTCGGACCCTTGAAGGGAAAAAAAACGACACTAATTAGCAGTGATGGCACGCCGACAAAGTACACAAAAACTAAAGACGAAGAAATCGAGCCACATTTTATTCGGCTACATAAAAAATCATACACTGTTTTCTTTATCCTTGCCTTTGCCCTCTCCCACGGCTCATTAAGAAAGGGCACAAAAGCCAATTTTTTAGGGTACTCGTCTCAAACATGAAGTAAGACAGTTTTATGTTCAAGAAGTTCTCGAGATTGCATTTCTCAATTGTCCCCTGATATGGAGAAGAAGGAAAATGTGTGTACCTTTACCTCAGTATTGTTAAATCAACTCATTGCTGCAACCATATATTGACTCTTTCGTTATTTTCTTTCGGCTTCATATTTCTTATCGACTAAGAATATTTTATCCTTTGCTATTTCTCACCTAAACGTAAACACAGCGCAACCACAAAATTAAAAAATGAAGGTAGGAATAACGAAATTCTTTCTCTTAATATACCTATTTTTGGTCACTACTGTTTTAGCCATCAGCAACAAAACGTTGCTCGAATTTGAGAATACGGAGGCCAAGCTGGTCAATTCGTTAAGAGTTCTAGATACTAACCCGCGCAACTCCACGTCTGCTGACAAAAGAATATCTGACATTGAGACGCAAATGAAGGAAATAAAGACTATGTACGGTAGTCATTCCTTCATCCTGAAGGGATTGAACGGCATACTAAACCACAAGGTAAACATGCTGGCAAGGGAGGTACAAATTGAGGGAGAAAACAGTACCGTATTTGAAACGGAAACAACAAAAGTGGCCAAGGGACTACATCGGGCCATTCACATATCTCCCTTCAAGTACATAAAAAAGTTCAAGACAATCTCGACTGAGAAGTTGGAGCGTATTCTGAAAAAATACGATCAGGTTTCCAAAAAGGATGGTGACTTGACGGAAGACCAAAAGAAAAAGAAGGAGGTGCTAGCGCGAGTCAGCAGAGTTGTAGCCGCAACAACGATTGAGGCAGGCTTGGCGCAAGGTGTAGTCGATTTGTGTATGACAGTGACAACCAGCCTCTGTTTGATATCAGCCAGTATAGGAGGCCTAGGGTTTATCATTTGGTTAATGATCGTATACCAAGCTTTGACTTAGGAACCTCTTTCTTAGCTTCGTTTTCCGCCACTTCAGTAATTTGTTTAGTCTCGGACTGTTGTATATGTGTAATCTTCTAATATCATTCCCATTATTGGGTGGCGATTTAAAAAATTGAAGCATTTAGTGGTCTTGCGACCATCGTTTGAAATTCCTGAGCTGCATCGTTTTTGAAGCTGATATATATTCTATTAAGTATAAAAGTTGACCTTATTAAGTAGCATTGCACCAATACCACCGAACTCGGTAACGAATCGATCACCTTCAGAAGACCTCTCTGTGACAAATTCCAAAGTAGCGCCATGGCTCGTGTAGTTAGCAGCTAGCCATTCAATCAAAGGCTCTTCAGAGACAGCATCCATTTCTTGGCCGGTCGCTTCATCGATAGCGTGCGGCTTATTCTTAGTTTCGGGTTCGGCAAATTTTATGACCTCATTGCCTTCAGAGTCTTTAAATGTGTATCTGATAGTTTCTAAATTTTCGAAAACAATTAACTTCTCCACTGCATCCAAATCTAAAGCCCTTTAAAGTATCATCTATACCGTAACAGGATTTACCTGTATCTTGAGACACTCCATCAAAGTATGCTTCCAGTAGTTTCTTTTCTTTGGACATATTTAACGTTGGCTAAGGCTTCGGCGGATAGTTCGATAGCTTGGTTAAAACCATTTTCACCACCATACGAAACATCCACAATGGAAATAACCTTACACGCCAATCTTGGATCAAATAGTTCGGATTTGGCTAAATCGGTCTTGAAGTCAGTGGAACCGGCCAAGATTAAACCTTTAACGTTAACTTTGTCATTAGTAATGAAGTTTTGAGCGGCAACTTGAGCGGCTTTTCTGACGTAGTTATGTTCTCTTTTCTTCCCTTAAACGAGAAAAGCAAAGAGCAGATTGACCACCTCTACCACATTTTTTTGGCAAATCGACTGTAAATTTATGCAAAACAGTCCTCGTATTACCGGAAACAGAACCAAACAAAGCACCTTGGCCGTCCTATGACTATGAAACCGAACTTATCATCCGGTTGCAGCAATTCGGAAAGAACCTCGGTATGAAACTTGTTATCACACATATATAAAGTTGTGTTAATAGGTTTGTATGGTTCAATATCAAAGGCTACGCTCTTTTCTCTACCATTTTCGGTGACAATGTCACCACAAAATAAAATCAAACCATTTTCAGGTATAGTGTCGATAATTCCCAACTTTTGCTGAGCGGAAGAGATAGCAGATAGGACTGAAAAACGATGAGCTCTGTTTTCAATGGATGACGCAGTGCCGTATTCGTCCCTCAACATTTGTTGCTATAGCGAAATTTGACCATTGGGAGGCATAACCAAAGAAATCATAGAAATACCATTACCCCTAGCAGTTTCTAGCGATTGAGCCAACCTTTTGACCTTCCAGATTTCAATACTTTTCTCCACCTCGTTTTCCATTATAATATCTTTTGTTTTAGCCACTTCTGCTGTCCTAACAAGGAGTCTATTCAACTGCGTAGAAGATCGTCATTTAACGTTATCTTAACGATCTAGTCGCAAAATTCGGGTAAACTAAAATACGGCGCTATCAAATTACGATAATGAAGAAACAGAAAGCGGTGAGAAGCACAACTAGAGACAAATGGAATAATATGGTTCGTTATTGTAAGCATGCATTCTTATTCAAATAGCGTGCCTTGGAGACTAGTGGGGTTTTGCGTACATAGCAAGCACCATACTGCGAACAGGCGCAAAGAACGGTTCATACTTTGTAAGTTAATAGCACCCGAGCCAAGAAGTAGCTCACTTCCCTCCCTTAGGACGTCACTAGAAATTGCCACCGCGACGACTTCTGACAAAGAACAGGTTGTAGAAATTGTTCTTCAAGATAGTGGCAATATGTTCAACAACGATGTTGCGTGGCAGCGAAGGCATGTCTTGTTGCCAATCACAAAACCATGTCAAACCTAACGATAGAAACAGATTCAGTTAACCCAAGTAATATGAAGCAACGCATGGAAACTCGCGTCCACTAAACAAAGTTCATATTCACTATGCATTTATAGGGGTCTTCCACCAAGGACAAAAAATTGTTGCTGGCTGCTACGAATGCGTGCTCCATCGGGCTCTGAAATATTAATGCGGAACTATCTAAAGAGTATTGAGCACAAGTTAGTGCCTGTAAACGTTTATATTTTACCTTGTTCACTCTCAAGGCGTATAAGTAAGTCGTCATGGTAGTTTGTGACTGTACCATTGTGCCAAGACTGCCGTGCCACCGCCTGTTTCTTAGGTAAACAAAACCGTGTTTGTGCAGATGGATACCTCCACGTTCCGACAAGTAAGGATTTACAGACGTTTTGGGACGTTCAAATATGGCTCACCGAAAGGAAAAACATATACTGGTTTGACTTTATTGACCATAGTAGCACTCTCTTTGGGAAATGCTATGATTTTCCTCACTTCTGCAGTGTCTACTGTACCTGAAAAACCTCTAGTGCTGGCTTTGAATTCTTATGTTCGGGAGGTTTATGGGTCTATTTATGGAGGGGCTACTTCAGATGGACTATTTTGTATAAACATGGGTGTGATATTTATGGTCAATAATTCCAATAAAAATTGGTTCCGTGGTCTAGTCGGTTATGGCATCTGCTTAACACGCAGAACGTCCCCAGTTCGATCCTGGGCGAAATCAAATTTTATTTTTTACATTTTTGCTCAATCAAACAAAAGCGATTTCAGCATATTACACATATTACTTCAAATCAGCCTGTTCTCGGTGTGCGGTTAAACCGTTAAATATACTGCTTTCGAAGTGGCGGTGTCTATTTCTTACTCCAAGTAGTTCCCGTCGATACTAGTACTACAAATTCTATTCTGCGCCTATAAGGCTCTTCCGGGTATTCGCGGGCAGCATCGAAAGGGGTCGCAATGCCCAGGAGCGATGTGTAATTAATAACAGAGAAGGAACATTGAAGAAGAGAATCACACCAGGGATTCACGAGACCGGAGCGAGTGAGATTAATCGATCGAATTTTGATAGCACTTCAGCAGTCCTAATCCTGGTAAGCTCTATTTATTGATATACAGTAACAGTTGCTTTTTACTGGGGACATGACAGACAAAAGCAGGGAGGACTCAACAACTAAGGCTAAGGACAAAGTCAGAGGTAATCCAGAGAAGCCCCCATATTGGTATGAGATCATTGTTTCCGATCCGCAGAAAAGAACAGGCGACCCGGGCTCTTCATCTGGCTACGTGAGTTATCAAATATCAACAAAGACCAACAACACGTCATTTTATGACAATCGTGGCAATTCAGAATCCATCATTGTCGTTCATAGAAGATACAGCGACTTGCTGCTACTTCACGATATCTTACTGAATGAATTTTCCCACCTGCATCATCCCACCATTACCTGATAAGAAGGTTTTTCAATACATAGCAGGCGATAGATTTAGTCAAAGATTCACACAAAAAAGATGCCATAGCTTACAAAATTTTCTAAGAAGGGTCTCTTTACATCCCGATCTTTCTCAATCAATGGCTTTTAAAACCTTTTTAGTGAGTAAAGACTGGGAATCTCATCGCAAAGTGCTTCAGGATAGTTTACAAATCAATAAAGATGAAGTCACTGATGCCTTCATGAATGCCTTCAAAACAGTTCAACAAGCAAAATGAAGAATTCACAGAGATAAGAGAAAAAAGCGATAAATTAGATCGAACTGTAACGAAAATCGATAAACTATTTCATAAAGTTGTAAAGAAAAATGATTCAATGTCAGAAGATTATACAAAGCTGGGCACCAACTTGCAGGAACTACAAGAACTAGTCACAGGTGAAAATGAGGAACTTGGCTGAAAAATTGAAGATTTTCAATGAAGGGGTAACACAATTGTCTTACGGTTTACAAGACCTCACAAAATACTTGGATTACGAGTACATTGTTGATTTAAAAGACCTCGAACATTACATCGATAGTATGCGACAACTGATCAAACTGAAGGACCAAAAACAAATAGACTACGAAGAACTGAGTGACTACCTAACAAGGTCAATAAAGGAAAAAAATAACTTGATCTCTGGTTATGGTGGAAGTAATTTTTTTGCCAATAAGTTGGAAGAATTAGCAGGCATAAATCAGGAAGCTTCACGCAGAGAAAAAGATCAATAAATTAGAAAGCAAGATAACATCCTTAACGGGTGAGCTAGAGAATGCCAAAAAGGTAGCAGACGGATTCGAACAAGAATGTTTGAAGGAAATAGACCATTTTGAAAACGTGAAAACCAAAAGAAATCAAACAATCTCTTGGTTCACTAGCAGACCATCATATTGAATTTTACGAAAGAATTTTAGAAGCATGGGAGAAAAGTTGATGACAGTTTATGATCGTACTTTTATTGTTTTCCTACCACATCCACAACTACTACTACCACCACCGATAATAATAATAAAAATAATAATAAAAATAATGATAATGCTATGCTGTTGATTATATTTATATAAAAACCAAATAAATAAATATCTTTATGTATGTTTTTTCCTCTTATGATGTTCTAATTTTGCATTCGTCAAACTTTAGATTTCTTGTGCACATTTAATTTGAAAGATTTGCACTGGCTATCCAGTTTCTCAATGATATTATCGTCATGAGGTTCAATCAAGTCCCAGTCCACTTTATCATCGAATAAGTCAGCCCCATTTGCGTAATACGCCTTGTAGTCTTCGCCAAAATTTGCAACGAACGACTCTTCATCAATATACTTCGACCATTCCATTGGTGGAAACGTGTCCTTATCCAGTACCCTATCACTCTTCGATCGTGGCTTAGGGGCTCTTTGATTTTGTCTTACGTAAAAATACCTCAGCAGCATTATCGCTTCTCTTCGCAAGATCCCGGGTACACTCTCGTAGCCTGTGGCAGCATTACCCCCTTGGCGCAAGAGTACACGTATCATGATTTACCAGGCAAGACAGTACCGTTACCACCAAACCTCTCGTTACCACAGCCAAACACCACTTTCCCAATTCCCAATTGCTTAAGGGCAGACGCACACATTATACACGGTTCTACAGTCACGTACAGAGTAATGTCTTTGAACACGTCAACGACTCCGCGGGACCCTAACATCGCCTTGATCTGGTCGATTCCCATGAATTCAGCGTGGGCCACCCCAGTCAAGGACCTGTTCGTATCGTTCATGCCGTAGGCCATCATTTGTCCGGTTGGTGTATGTACAAAGATGCAAGCTACCGGCGTTTCGTCGTGATCGAGTGCGTACCTAGCCAAACGGACCGCGGTCTTCATATGCTCGACATGCTGCATAGTGTGTTGTAATCTTGCTTCGTACGTAGCCGCCAGGGGCCTCACAGGCTAACCGTAGATCCTTTTTGAACTCATTATCCATCAAAATACTGACGTGTTAGCTGAAACTTTTCGTTATGATGGAACATTCTGGAAATTTTCACCCGGCGCGGCACCCCGAGAAACTGGACAGCGTGTCGAAAATACTGCTTTTTTATATAAAAGACACGAAAAGGGTTTTCTGGAAGATATAAATATGCAGATCGATCGCTAACCGTTGGCGTATTATAATTTTAATCTTCAAAGCCTCCAAGAATAGTCTCAAGGAAAAGAGCGTATCCAACATACCATGTTTTTCAACAGACTAAACGCCGGCAAGTTGCTGGTACCACTAACAGTGGTCCTGTATGCACTTTTCGTGGTGATATTACCTTTACAGAATTCTGTCCATTCCTCGAATGTCTTGGTTAAGGGTGCCGATGATGTAGACAACTATGGAACCGTTATTGGTATCGATTTGGGTACTACGTATTCCTGTGTTGCTGTTATGAAAAGAACGGTAAGACTGAAATTCTTGCCAATGAACAAGGTAATAGAATAACTCCATCTTATGTGGCTTTCACCGACGAGGAAAGGTTGATTGGTGATGCTGCAAAGAACCAAATCGCCGCTAACCCACAAAACACCATTTTCGACATCAAGAGATTGATCGGTTTGAAATACAATGACAGATCTGTTCAAAAAGATATTAAGCACTTGCCATTCACTGTGGTTAACAAAGATGGCAAACCAGCCGTAGAAGTCGCTGTCAAAGGTGAAAAGAAAGTCTTTACTCCAGAGGAAATTTCTGGTATGATTTTGGGTAAGATGAAACAAATTGCTGAAGATTACTTAGGCACTAAGGTTACACACGCGGTTGTTACCGTTCCAGCTTACTTCAATGACGCTCAAAGACAAGCTACCAAGGATGCTGGTATCATTGCTGGTTTGAATGTTTTGAGAATTGTTAATGAACCAACCGCAGCTGCCATTGCCTACGGTTTAGATAAATCTGACAAAGAACATCAAATCATCGTCTATGACTTGGGTGGTGGTACTTTTGATGTTTCCCTATTGTCTATTGAAAATGGTGTCTTTGAAGTGCAAGCCACTTCCGGTGACACCCATTTGGGTGGTGAAGATTTCGATTACAAGATCGTTCGTCAATTGTTGAAAGCTTTCAAGAAGAAGCATGGCATTGATGTTTCCGATAACAAGAAGGCTCTAGCAAAATTGAAGAGAGAAGCTGAAAAGGCCAAACGTGCTTTGTCCAGTCAAATGTCCACTCGTATCGAAATCGATTCCTTCGTTGATGGTATTGATTTGAGTGAAACTTTGACTAGAGCTAAGTTTGAAGAATTAAACTTGGATCTCTTCAGAAAGACTTTGAAACCTGTTGAAAAAGTTTTGGAGGATTCCGGTTTGGAAAAGAAGGATGTCGATGATATCGTCTTGGTTGGTGGTTCTACTAGAATTCCAAAGGTCCAACAATTATTAGAATCTTTCTTCGATGGCAAGAAGGCTTCTAAGGGTATTAACCCAGATGAAGCCGTTGCATTCGGTGCTGCTGTTCAAGCAGGTGTCTTATCTGGTGAAGAAGGTGTTGAAGATATTGTTTTGTTGGATGTTAACGCTTTGACTCCTTGGTATTGAAACCACTGGTGGTGTCATGACTCCATTGATCAAAAGAAATACTGCTATTCCAACAAAGAAATCCCAGATTTTCTCTACTGCCGTCGACAACCAACCAACTGTTATGATCAAGGTTTACGAAGGTGAAAGAGCCATGTCTAAGGACAACAATTTATTAGGTAAGTTCGAATTGACTGGTATCCCACCAGCACCAAGAGGTGTCCCACAAATTGAAGTCACATTTGCCCTAGATGCTAATGGTATTTTGAAGGTTTCTGCCACTGATAAGGGTACCGGTAAATCCGAATCCATCACAATCACTAACGATAAAGGTAGATTAACTCAGGACGAGATAGATAGAATGGTGGAAGAAGCTGAAAAGTTTACGCCTCCGAAGATGCTTCCATCAAGGCCAAGGTAGAATCCAGAAACAAGTTGGAAAACTACGCCCACTCTTTAAAGAACCAAGTTAATGGTGATTTGGGTGAAAAATTGGAAGAAGAAGACAAGGAAACTTTATTAGATGCTGCAAACGACGTTTTGGAATGGTTAGATGACAACTTCGAAACCGCGATTGCCGAAGACTTCGATGAAAAGTTTGACTCCTTGTCAAAGGTTGCTTACCCAATCACTTCTAAGTTGTATGGTAATGCTGATGGCTCTGCTGCTGGTGATTACGACGACGATGAAGATGAAGATGACGATGGTGATTACTTCGAACACGATGAATTGTAGATAAGATAATAAATTATTTTTGCTGCTAAAAGTTCCAACGATCATCAACCCATTAGCTTGCATAAGATATCTGCCATTTTTTTTTAGAAAAAAATAACAACTGTGCATGGCTAATTCAAACTTCGAGCTTTAAACAAGTTTTGAAGAAAAAATAATATAAAGTATATACGAGAATATATGCATTTTTAAATTATAAAAATAAAGAAAAACAGTACAAAGGTTTATTAAAAGATAAGAGAGAGAGTATGGCTAGATGCTTGGAATGATTGGAGGTTGTGGATATATGTATCATTGTATATGTGCTTCTGTTGATTAGATTGTTACCTTTGTTGACGAAGATCGCTTACCCTGAAAGTGGTTTTTTTTTCTTATTCCGAAAATTTTTCACTGAAAAGTAAAAAGGCCTTTAAAGCTCATCTCATCTCATCTCATCGATTAAGACATTCTAGTAAAAGCAGTCAAAAATCTCGAGAACCAAATACCCAGATGGCCAAAAAAAATAGACTAAACACTTCTCAAAGAAAGTCTCAACGTCAAAAGGAAGACGAATACATTGAAAATTTGAAGACTAAAATCGATGAATATGACCCTAAGATAACTACTGCCAAATTTTTTAAAGACCTGCCTATTAGTGAGCCCACTTTAAAAGGTTTGAGAGAATCATCCTTTATGAAACTTACTGAAATCCAAGCAGACTCCATTCCAGTATCCTTACAAGGTCACGATATACTAGCTGCCGCAAAGACAGGTTCTGGTAAGACGCTAGCTTTCTTAATCCCAGTCATTGAAAGACTATATCGCGAGAAATGGACTGAATTTGATGGTTTGGGTGCACTCATTATATCTCCTACCAGAGAATTAGCTATGCAAATATATGAAGTATTGACTAAAATTGGTAGTCATACTTCATTTTCAGCTGGTTTAGTTATTGGTGGTAAAGACGTCAAATTTGAACTAGAAAGAATATCCAGAATCAACATTCTTATCGGTACACCCGGCCGTATCTTACAACATTTGGACCAGGCCGTGGGTTTAAACACCTCCAATTTACAAATGCTTGTCCTTGACGAGGCTGATAGATGTTTGGATATGGGATTTAAAAAAACTCTAGATGCTATCGTGAGCAATTTGTCCCCATCTAGGCAAACTCTTCTATTTTCTGCAACTCAATCGCAGTCCGTTGCAGACTTGGCTAGACTATCCTTGACGGACTATAAAATCTGTTGGGACAAATGACGTTATGGATGGGTCAGATAACAAAGGGCCATCCACTCCAGACACTTTACAGCAATCCTATATCGAAGTTCCCTTAGCGGATAAGTTGGATACCCTTTTCAGTTTTATCAAGTCGCATTTGAAAAGCAAAATGATTGTGTTTTTATCAAGTTCCAAACAAGTGCATTTTGTTTATGAAACATTCAGAAAAATGCAGCCAGGTATCTCTTTGATGCATTTACACGGTAGACAAAAACAACGTGCGAGAACAGAAACTCTAGATAAATTTAACCGTGCTCAACAGGTCTGTCTTTTTGCTACAGATGTCGTCGCTAGAGGTATCGATTTTCCTGCAGTTGAATGGGTTGTCCAAAATTGATTGCCCAGAAGATGTAGACACATACATCCATAGAGTTGGTAGATGTGCCCGTTATGGTAAAAAGGGTAAATCGTTAATTATGTTGACTCCACAAGAACAAGAAGCGTTCCTAAAAAGATTACAAGCCAGGAAAGATCGAGCCAAGTAGACTAAACATAAAACAATCGAAGAAGAAATCCATCAAACCGCAATTACAATCATTGTTATTTAAGGACCCAGAACTGAAATATCTGGGACAAAAGGCGTTTATTTCTTATGTGAGATCCATCTATGTACAAAAAGATAAAGAAGTTTTCAAATTCGATGACTTGCCAACGGAGGAGTTTGCTTATTCGCTTGGTTTACCGGGTGCTCCTAAAGATCAAAATGAAGGGTATGAAGACCATTGAACAAGCTAAAGAAAGAAAAAATGCTCCTAGACAGCTTGGCATTCTTAACAAAAGCGAACGACGATGGTGACGTAATAGAAGATAAATCCAAACAACCAAGAACAAAATACGACAAAATGTTTGAACGTAAAAATCAAACCATTCTAAGTGAACATTACCTAAATATAACGAAGGCCCAAGCACAGGAGGACGAGGATGATGATTTTATCTCCGTCAAGCGTACTAGATCATGAAATAAATGAAGCTGAACTGCCAGCCCTTACTCTTCCCTCTTCAAGGAGGGCCCAAAAGAAAGCGCTTTCTAAAAAGGCATCCATATCTTCCAAAGGTAACGCTAGTAAAGTGGTATTCGATGATGACGGTGAAGCTCATCCAGTTTACGAACTAGAAGGTGAAGAGGAATTTCACAAGAAGGGTGATGCACAAATTCAAAAGACAGAATACTTGAGTAAAGAATCTGCAGTAATGGCTGATATCGATGGTATTGATAAACAAGTGGCTAAGGAAAAGAAACAAGAAAAGAAAAGAAAGAGGTTGGAAGCCATAAGAAGAGAGATGGAGGCCACAAAGGAAGAGGAAAATTCTGGAGATGAAGGTGAAGGGGCACCAGTAGCATACTTAGGAACAGGTAACTTAAGTGATGACATGCACGATGATGATATGTCTGAATCAGAAGGCCATTTGAAGAAGAAAGCTAGAACTGTTGATTACTCACACGGTAAGAAACAATCCAGTTCAGCGGATGATAACATCACTGAAGTGGAAGAACCACAAACTTTGGAAGATTTAGAATCTTTGACAGCTAAGTTGATTCAAGGTTAAAATTTTTTGCATTGTCAAGTTTATAGAATTTAAAATTTGTATACATTAACAACTCTCAACGCTCGCTATATAGTTTTCATTCAAGCCATAAATCAGTAACTAAAAAAGAAGAAAATCATGCAGGTATGTAAGTACACCTTTTGAGAAAGGTTGAGAAACCCGCTTAGAGCGAGATTGCCTTTTTGTCATGTATGTGTTTTGCTCACCTGTGGTTCTTCAAAAGACGTAGGTATCTGTTTTTTCTTCTCAGCGGGTCCGCATCCATCAATTGAACCAAGTATGCTTCTGAGTTTTTTTCCGTGAAAGCTCCATTCTCTTCCAGAATATCTTCTAGAACTAACAACATCTTTAGGCACCATATATTTTGCTTTCCAGAGAATTCGATTTCGTCATTATTGATTAACAAGATGTTTTCTCTTAGTTCCTTTAGCATTTTGGACATACTCCTGTTTGTCCAAAGTCTTACAAACGATGTCGTTTTTAATGAACCATTTAATGTAAAACCACACGGATTGGTCTTCGGCGTCTGTAAACATGGCGTTGATGATATAAGAGACTTCTGTCTGGATGTACTCCTTTTGATTGTCAATCTCGCCCTTTTGAAACATCCTGCTGATTATTTGCACTCTTTGGTGCCATGCGGAATAATTCGAGATATTACTGTTAATCTTTGTAGTCGTGTATTCAAACTCTTCCTTATCAAGACTGCTATTAGAGTAATATCTTCAATATTACCAACCACTATTCTACGATAGTGCCAGCCATGGTAGTTCCTTGCATCCAGTTCAAGTAGCTTATTTACGACTGCGAGCTCAGTCTGCCAGATCATGGACGAATTTGTAGGATAGTGCTCCAAAACCCAAAGTCTGTGATTCCATATCCAGTAAACCTTGGGGTAGTGTTTCAATTGCATCATTACGAACGCTAGCTCCCCATCCCAAAAGGACATTTCCAACTCAGAGCTCGAATTGCTTATGATATCTCTCCTATAATTCCAAATGGCGTTAAACTCAGGATTTCTTTCTAACAGTTCAGAAGTTTTCTTTAAAGCATCAGTAGAATAGACCTTCTTCATCCCTCAAATTCAAAACTTTGTCAGTTAAGTGTCTATAATCAAATATTTTCTTTCTCGTCTTGGACTCTCTTTTGCCTCAGCAGTTCTTTGGTCCATTCTTTTCTCTTAATGCCATGCTACTTAGTGTGGCAAATACAAAACAAATGCCCAGCAGTCAGTAAAAAAGGATTCATAAAATACGCAGTAACCAGATTTCAAGACTCACATACCATTTCGGTTTACAGCTCCAGTATATAAAAGTCAAATTTATCGTAGTAATAGAATGTATATACGTATTGTTTTTTTGCCTCTATTTTTGTATATTTACATCTGACTTGATCTCACATTTCAAGAGTAAAAACTCGCCCCGAAGAATAAACGATAATTAATAATCCTAAGCAAGCGTTTGGAAGGCTATTATAGGAGAACCGTAGGTAGCGTATTTAAATGTCACAGTCAATATCGCTGAAGGGTTCAACAAGGACAGTTACGGAATTTTTCGAATATAGTATCAATTCCATTTTGTACCAAAGAGGCGTATATCCAGCAGAGGATTTTGTAACGGTAAAGAAGTACGACTTGACACTACTAAAGACACACGATGATGAGCTGAAGGATTACATTCGGAAGATCTCTTTGCAAGTCCACAGGTGGCTTCTTGGTGGCAAATGCAATCAGTTGGTACTATGCATTGTGGACAGGGATGAAGGTGAAGTAGTGGAAAGGTGGTCCTTTGACGTGCAACATTTCCCAAGCAATGACCAAGCTCAAGAGGATAACGTGGATCTAAGCACAACGCAGACACAGATCAGAGCTTTGATCAGGCAAATCACCTCGAGCGTTACCTTTCTACCGGAGCTGACAAAGGAGGGTGGATACACATTTACGGTACTAGCGTACACAGATGCGGATGCTAAAGTCCCGTTAGAATGGGCAGACTCCGACAGTAAAGAAATACCTGATGGTGAAGTAGTGCAGTTCAAAACCTTTTCCACAAACGATCATAAAGTTGGGCGCACAGGTAAGCTATAAGTACTAGTGAAAGAGAAACACACTTAAGTAAGAGACGAAAGTCTATGAACATCTCGATCTTAATACTAAAGAATATAGGTTTATGAAGGTATTAATGTTAAATAACTGATCTATAAAAAATACTTCGTGTTCAAGCTCCTCTGTTGAAAAGAACCTGGAATTGGAAACAAAGTCCTTAACGCTCAAACTCTGCTTTTTTTGCTCCTCTTTAGGTTGTTGCACTTGTGGAGTGGACACCATTCTCTTCATAACAGGAGGAGGTGATATTTTTAAATCTTGTCTCACAAATTTAGACCAAGCCGGATCTTGGATCCTTGAGAGGTTATTCTCGAATTGACCCAGAAGTGCCTTATCCCATTTAAAAACGAAAAGATCACGGGTTGCCCCTCCGGCTTACTACCTTCTTCGGTATCATCAGTTTCCAGGTTGAATGCACTCCACAATTTTTCTCCACAATGCCAGGTCCCATGGAATCACCCCTTCAAGGCAAGAATAAAAGACCATACTGCTGGATCAGCGTTGTTGTTTGTCAATTGAGAATATGTCTCGTAGTAGTCGTCAGCAGAGTCCAGAGGAGCTACCAGTAGCTTGATGAACTTTAGTAGTTGGTCTACGTTGCCATCCACGTGTCTTTTAACTCTCTTGTAGGACGTGTTCTCTCGCAAATCGGAATCATTGTTGACATTTTCTGGCAGGGTATGGAAAATTTCCTTTAGTAGCTCTAGATCAAGAAGCAGTTGCTCTCCGATATTGATGACGGTCTTGGTCTCGAACTTCCTCCTGCTACTTGCCAAAGAAAAAGGGCGGGACCGGTTGAAAAAGACGGATGATGCAGGTTGAGAAGTTGTTGGTGACAATATCAACCACGTTGTCCAAGGAAGTTCCACTTGTAAACGTCTCTGTTGAATTGCGATAAGATGAACGCCAAAATGGATGGACTTTGTTGTTTATTGGATGCATCTGCTGACACTGTGAGCATTTTCAATACGGATTTGAGAGTCACCATGTATCTGCTATAGTCTTCTATCATAGCGTTAGACCAGTCGTTGTTGTTGAACTCCCTCCATACGAAATTCAGGTCCAATGGTATGACACGGTTCAGTAAGAAGGAGGTCCCCTTGGCTAGTAGGTCATCGTATATGTTCTTGGTTCTCGCAAAGGTGCTTGCAAGCTTTTCAGGATCACTGCTGAACTCAGACAGCTTCTCCTCCAGCTGGTCTATTGTGGTGGCGCAATAGTCCGCCGTGTTGACCAACAAGACGGTATATCTGGCGGCCTCTTGCTTGTCCTGGACTTCGATGGTCTCGGGCAGAAGCAGGGGAAGAAGGATTCTTCTGCGAGTACGTTTGCAGCCACTTGCTGAAAAAAATTTGCCAGTGAGGTCAGTATCCCATCATTGGCGTTGTTGTCGATTAGTTCCAAGGTCTGGGTCAGTACAGAACGGTAGGTTCGGAAGAGATCTGCGCTGGACGGTAACACGAGAGATTCTGCGTCGCTGGAGGGGAATTTCGGTTCGCTCAAGTAAGAGAGGAATTTCTTGTCCATCATTTGGTTTTGGTGGGACACCCACAGGGTCAAATAGGGTTCAAAACAGGAACTCAGCTTGGGCTCTTTTGATTTTTTTGGAGAACCGCACGTCGACGTACTTCTCGAAGTCCAGGGTCGGATTGCAACGCTGCCATGAACAAGTCTATCGAGGGGTTTTTGTCTTTGAATTCCCGCTTCAGGAGTATTTGAAGGTCCTTGTGCGTGATGAGGTAGAAGGAGGTCGTCAACCTGACCGGCATCTCCCAGTCCTTCAGGAAGTAGTCTGCAAACTTCGCGTTGAAGTTGTTCAGGATTTTTCTTGAAATAGATGTACCTCCTAGACAAGTTTTCCAAAGAGCCGGCCTCGTCGTCCAGCCTGAAGATCTCGTTCATCTCGAACAACAGCTTGGCCAAACACCAGTCTACCATCTGGGTCTTTGTGCTTGAGTCGCAGTCGAGCAACTCGCAAGCGCCCTCGCGCAACTCAGTGCTGAGGGCCGTGTCCTCCTCCTGCTCGGGGAGGCCGCCACTCGAGAACAGGGCGTTGTAGTTCTGTTTGATCCTGGACAGGGCGTCCGCCTTCAGTCTCGATATGGAGCTCAGCAGAAAGTTTATCTCGTCCAGCGACTTGTAAGAGACGAACGTGTTTTCCGCTAGCGAACACATGATCTTGTACGGCGAGACCATCTTCTTGAACGAGCCTTGCAAGAGCAACTCGTTGGATTGAATGTAGCTGTCCGTGAGTATCTTGAGGTTCTGGAAAAGCGTCATGGAGTGGGTGAGGTTTTTCTTAGCGATGTCCAGGTACGAGATGCCTTCCGTGAGGTTTGAGATTGTCAATTCAGTGGAAGAGGAGACATCCTGAGTTTCCTTGAAGTCCCGGAAGACCTTCATCAGGGAGGCCTGCGTTTGCGAGGAGTCGCCAAGACCGGTGCTTATGCTGTTTTCCTCGGCGAGGATGTCTTGCTGCAGCTGCTGTTTGTAGTTTCTGGTGACATTTATCAAATTCGTCTATGTTGTTTGAGGGATTCCTTCGAAATAAGAAGTATACTAGTGATATCTTCCAAGGGGTCGTAATCTATGGAGCTCCCCAGCATTGTCCCTTTACGGCCGCTTCTTTCCGATGTAAAACGATGTGTGTTTCAAAAATACGGGGCCCACCTTTTTTCCCTATATGTTCTTGCAAGTAGAGTAGGAAAGAAAGAAGTAAAAAGAAAGAAAGAAAAAAAGCATACACACGTAGTACAAGTACGCGTGTGAAATTGAGAAAAAGAGAGAGAAGAAAAACAAAAACAATGCTCCAGGGGAGGTTCGAACTCTCGACCTTCAGATTATGAGACTGACGCTCTGCCGACTGAGCTACTGAAGCAGGTATTTCTTGTCTGTGTTAGGCGACCAGGCGCGATCACACACCTCCACCCACCCACAGACGGGAAACCCGGCCCAGTTCCGCCCCGGACGCCGCCACCACGTGGTTCGCACCTCCACCAGTACACCGCACACCGCACACCCGCCTTTCATATCGCTATCGCAACGGCCAGGGGCGGAAAGCCAATCTGGAGCGGTGCGGTGCCTGTCTCGTTCCTCGCGCCCGCGTCCAGACGTGTTCTGCACAGGAAGCCGCCATCACACAAACAAAAACACAATGTTTACACACTTGCGATGGGCTGTGCACACACACTGCCTGCGTGTTTTTGCTCTCTGCTCACGGCCTTCCACTATCCCGTAAGCTTTCGTGTTGTTGTTTTTCATATTGTTTTTTGTTGACGCGACCGGTGGCGGAATCCGGAGCAACCGACTGCCGCTTTGGGGAACTGCCCAGCCCGCGCGCAATCGCCATGGCAACCACCACGCACGCACGCCCCACCACCCACACCCCGCCGCGCACCCGCGCACAATGCCACCCGTTGCCACAGAGACCGCTTCGTAGCCTGCAAAACCGCGTAGCGTGTTGTTGCTACTGACAAAAGAAAAATTTTCTTAGCAAAGCAGCGGAGGAAGGGAAGCACGCCAGATAGCACCGCACCGTACCACCGTACCCTTGGAAACTCTCGAAACGAAGCAGATGCGAAGAGAGTGAGATGAAGCAGACGAAGCGAAGCGAAGCGAGGCGAGGCGAGGAGAGGAGAGGAGGAAGGAAGGAAAATAGAAGAGAATAGAGAATATAATAAAAGCGAAGATTCGTGCGTATATATAGCAGTAGTGTTTGCGCGTTAAACATCATCCTTTCGGTCTGGTTTATTGTCCTTTCGTTCTTTTCTTATTGTTTTCCTTTTTTCTACTCAATCCATGGTTAAAACACATCCAACCCAACTTACACACACTCACACTCACATCATATTATGCCTAAAGAGACTCCATCCAAAGCTGCTGCCAATGCCTTGTCCGACTTGGAAATCAAAGATTCCAAGTCGAACCTTAACAAGGACCTGCAAACATTGAGGGAGGAAAACAAGCAAAAAATCGATGTGCTAAAGGAAAAGTTCAGCAAGGACGCTGAAAACCACAAGGCTTATTTGAAGTCGCACGAAGTGCACCGTCACAAGCTGAAGGAGATGGAGAAGGATGAGCCATTGTTGAATGAGGACAAGAACAGAACCGTCTTGTTCCCCATCCAGTACCACGAGATCTGGCAATCGTACAAGCGTGCCGAGGCCTCCTTTCTGGACTGCCGAGGAAATCGATTTGTCCAAGGACATCCATGACTGGAACAACAGAATGAACGAAAACGAAAGGTTCTTCATCTCCAGAGTGCTTGCCTTCTTCGCCGCCTCCGACGGTATTGTCAACGAAAACTTGGTCGAGAACTTCTCCACCGAGGTCCAGATCCCGGAGGCCAAGAGTTTCTACGGGTTCCAGATCGCAATCGAGAACATCCACTCCGAAACCTACTCCTTGTTGATCGACACCTACATCAAGGACCCAAAGGAAAGCGAGTTCTTGTTCAACGCCATCGACACCATCCCAGAAATTTGCGAGAAGGCCGAATGGGCCCTTAGATGGATCCAGGACGCCGATGCCCTGTTCGGTGAAAGACTGGTCGCCTTCGCCTCCATCGAAGGTGTCTTCTTTTCCGGGTCCTTCGCCTCCATCTTCTGGTTGAAGAAGAGAGGTATGATGCCCGGGTTTGACCTTCTCCAACGAGCTGATCTGCAGAGACGAAGGTTTGCACACCGACTTTGCCTGTTTGTTGTTCGCCCACTTGAAAGAACAAGCCGGACCCAGCCATCGTCGAGAAAATCGTCACCGAGGCCGTCGAGATCGAACAAAGATACTTCCTAGACGCCTTGCCAGTCGCCTTGCTAGGTATGAATGCCGACTTGATGAACCAATACGTCGAGTTCGTCGCAGACAGACTGTTGGTCGCCTTCGGTAACAAGAAGTACTACAAGGTCGACAACCCCTTCGATTTCATGGAAAACATTTCCTTGGCCGGTAAGACCAACTTCTTCGAAAAGAGAGTCTCCGACTACCAAAAGGCCGGTGTCATGTCCAAGTCCACCAACCAAGAAGCCGGTGCGTTCACCTTCAACGAAGACTTTTAAGACGTCATCCCCCGCAAAAAAAAATTAATCTTTTGTCACCCAGTTTCTACGCCTCGTCAGCCTTCCGCACCTCGTATTTATATCTATACACATACTGAATTATATAATCTTCTTTTTATATTGAATTTTAAGGTATTACCAAACGAAACTGAACTTTGCTGCTGCCGCTGCTGCTGCACCATCCGATGGAAGGCAACGGAAAAAATGAAAATAAAATCTAAAATTCAAAATTTAAAAAAAAAAAAAAAAAATATTTGTGATATAAAAAGTAAATAAATAAATAAATAAACAAATAAATAAAACTCTACATACACCACACGACCGCATACCCATCCCCTCCCGGGATGTCCACGTTTATAAGAGGCCCCGTCTGCGGTGCAGACAATTGTCCCTCGCGGCTCTGGCGTATCATCGATGGGCGAAGAACCTGCCAGTACGGCCATGTCATGGACGGTGATGTGGAGTTCAACGACGATGACGACGACATGAACGGCCTTGCCGCCGGTATCATCACAAGAAGGCTGAACCTCACCACCAACGCGACGGGCAGTTTCCAGTCCAGTCAGCTCTCGAACTCCCAGCTCCTTACTGCAACAACAGAGACGGTCCCACAAGAAATTCAAAAAACTCGATCGGCCACGACGCCAAACTGCTGTTTCTCAAGTCCTTCCAGTTCATCCTGAAGAGGCAGACCCGGTGGCTGATCGATGAAATGCACTTCCCCGCGGAATTCGACCACATTGTCAAAATAATATGGCTCAAAGTCCTGAAAACAATCAACGACCAACCCCAAGAAGAGCTGAGGCTCCGGCTGCACATGGCATCCACGGTTTCCATACTGTACCTCGCCTCTACCCACCTCTCCCTGCCCGTTTACACCTGTGACTACATCAAATGGATATGCACCACAAAGATGCCGTATTTCCAAGCAAGTGAACTACTGCCCGAAATCATGGAGAACCCGGCTGCCGAATTACTACATTTCCATACTGGAGGGCTCCATTTCGCCCTTCAACGGCCAGTTGTGCAACAAAATCGCTTTGACTTGCGGCATGATCCAATTCAACAAATCTTTCAACTCCCAGGTTTCATGCCAGGGGTTTGTTGTTGAAACTGGTGATGCAATACGCGCTGCCCCCAGAGTTCTACTTCTACACAAAGCAAATTATCGAATTTCAAAGAAACCGACATCAAGAACCTAGCGCTCTGGGAAAGAATAGACGAACGCCACACGGGACCGGTAAGCAACCACGCGGAATTGAGAATCATCTCTTACTTCATGCTCACGATACACTGGATTCTTTCCTTTGACCAAGACCACCAGTACCCGTTGAAATGGATCCTCGAACTCTCGAGTTCACTAACCCGCCATTCAACAACAAGAGAGTCTATCGACAGAAACATCGTTAACGTGGTTTACCCAGATAAGTCGACTTCCAACGACTACTTCCAATGGTCCGACGACGAAACTCTGCAGTTTTTGAATTGGATGGAAAAGCAATTCTTGCCTACACAAACAAGGTCTTTGCATGATGAAAGCGGCTCAAATGATATGACCATTGATCAGAAAATCGCCAGAAGGAAACTCTACAAGATTTTCCCCTTGGACCCCGACACTAATCATGATAGTGATGAAGCTGTCGATTCGAAGCATCAATTGACATTCATTGAAGACTTACAAGAAAAGATACGCCAAACAACAGTCCTTTTCTCGACAACAACAACAACAGAACGGTACACTTTACCACCCGTCAAGATATCCATCTGCCGACTAGAAAGGAGGCTGTCAATAGTCTTATGACTCAAATAGCATCGCAACTTTCAGTTGACTTCGCCATTTCTGAACAGCAACTAAAAGATTGTATTTATAGACTCAAAAAAGCTTGCATCCATAAAATGAACTGATTTGTCGCTGCTCCAGTGAACTATCGTCACCACTATTTAAGCATTATTTTTTTTACCACATGTATATATGTACTTCAAACAATATATATACCAACCCGCATTTATTAAATGTACACTCATAAGAGTATACTTTATTGTATTCATTACATTTATGCAATTGTGATGCCAAGACTTTCTCACATTACCGACGTCTCATTCCTCAGACAAGACAAACAACAGTTTGAATAAGTCCAGTAGACCGTAACAGCGTGAGTAATTTATCTTAATCAAAATATCACTATAGTCTATATACGGTGAATCAGTAGTTAGCTACCTGATCAAATGGTAAAACAAGAACCAAAGGAAAAGAAGACTTTAGCATTACTTTTACCAGTGGGGAAGTTGTTGTACGATATCATACTAACAGAACTGGGGCAGCTGGAGGCTCGGCTGATTGCACCATGCCCATTGGTTCGTTGATCTTGAAACTGCAACTATTCCTGGAATTATCATTTTTACTGTCCGGTGGCCCATTGAGCAAATCCACCTTGAGCAAACGCTTGTAGTGCGCTCCCGAATCCAGTCGATGATAGCCTTCCTATTTTACTATCTGTGGACTCAGCAGCTTTGTTTAGTTCGTCAACGGAAGCCACGATCTTGTTTACGTTGGTTTCAATGACCATCCCTCCCTGTACAATTTCTTCCAATATACTCTGCAAAGTTTGCCAATTGAAAATCAAATCAAGTTCGTTGACTTCAGTGAAACAACGGTCCAATGATTCAACGAAGGTTTGGATCAAGTCTAATATGGCTAGCTCTGATTCTTGGTCGTCCACAATAAAAGTGAAATACAATGTAGCGTAGTTTTTGAAGATGATCTGAATATCCTCGTTGTTTATATCATCACTATTACTCCCATTCAATAAAAGGGATGGTGGTGTGACTAAGAAAGAACTCTGAAAATCGCTATTCCTTTGGGAAATTAATTCATAAACTTGTTCCAGCAGCAGTTTTTGCTTGGGGAGCTCCACAGGCGTGTAGAACTTCACCAATCTTGGTTGGCACTTCTTATTGACTATTTGGTATAGTAGATTTCTGTTAGTAACGGGTATACTTGGCTATAAAAAACAAACTTAAGACAATGTACATACATATTAAAACAGCATGAATCATTGTGCAGTTTATCGTACTGAGTGGGCTTTCTAATTCAGCGTCAGGTGGTAGAGGTTGATTAGTTGTGATTTCAGCTTTAAATGAGCAAAAGGCAAAAAAATATGCTTCTGCGAAATTGAAAAAATGAAGTAAAAAATAAATGCGCAAGCCCGGAATCGAACCGGGGGCCCAACGATGGCAACGTTGGATTTTACCACTAAACCACTTGCGCTAGTTATTTGTTATCATTCTTAATTGATGATAAGAATCATAATACTTTAGGTTAATGCATATATATGAACCCTGGATGGGCCTGTTCATTCATAAGTCATTTAATTCAAGAGATGCGGCGGACAATAAGTAAGGTCTATAACGGATATATATTTTAGCTTGACGGCTGATTTGTAGCTTTCAACTAGTGGTTGCAGAAGTTGTGGGAATATTTAAATACATATAAACAAGGTTTAAAGATAGTTGACGATAATTCACGCATAGATGGAGAAATAGAAAAGAAGTACGAACAGTTTCAGGCTATTAATCTTTAAGTTGTTCTCTTCCTAATTCAAAGGGAAACCTACTAATCTTGAGTATCCTGTTGATTGTGTTTTTACGTTTATACTGTCGTTGAATGCTTCTACCCAAGTTTTACCTTTGGAATCCTTTTTTTGAAGTCAAAAATTTATCCCAATTCAAATCTGCAACTTTCTGGACGCTTTTGTTTATTTCCTTGTTAAATTCGTCCAAAGTGTCTTCATCAGGAAATATCCTTACAATGTACAAATAGTATCCATCTTTTGCTGTGCCAACAGTACTTCTACCAAACTTGTCCAGTAAACTTTTCTCTGCTTCGCTCTCAACGGTAGTAGTGGTAGCATCTTAGACTCAGACCGATTACGTTCCCGAATAACCTTATCGCCATTTAGTCTACACCATTCCTTGATGAACGGTATTTTCACCTTCAATTTCAAATCTCTTCCTCAAGTATGCAAATTCTGAGGGAATATTGTTCCTATGTCTAGATGCTAATCGTGCCATTGTCGCCTGAATTTTGGTCAGTTCCGCTTCATCGGTTTTCAATATCCTAGATTCGTTGAAATGCTTCTGATTTTTATTAAGTACCTTACCATTCAAATAAAACTTTTTCGTCGCTTTAACTGTAATGGAAGGTTTGCTCTTCCTAAAACAAGAGATGAAATGATCCTCTGGAAAATAATGAAGTTGAAAAAATCTGCTATCGTACACCAATGAATGGGAGGAGAATTTCTTGCTAATGGTTATGTATGCTTGAATGGGAGAAATTATCCCTCGAAGTTTACCTGCCACATATTTCACTGGATCCCATTTTAGATCTTGTTTCTTCTGTAAATCTATGACCTTACTTAGCGCAGTATTCTTGAAAGAAAATACCACAGCATGATTAATTGAATCACCTCTTTGAAGTTTGTCAAGTGAGAGTGGCTCAGTATCTCTAGTTACCATGAAGTTTGAAAACGGATCACTCCTATGTATAGTGGTGGATGGTCGGACAATCAATCGGCTCTTGACGTTCTGTGACAATAACGAAGAGCATAACCTCATGATGTGGGTTCCTTTGTACGACTTCTTTCACCCTTTTCCTTCATCCGCTACTGCTTTCCTATCTTTTTAGTGGTCTGCTGTGAGCTACTTCTTTCTTTTTTTTTTCTTTTTTAGATTATGATAGTATTAACAGGGGGATAGAGCTAGGCTAAGGCTGGAAGAAAAGCCTTTCGGGAAAAAAAATGGATTCGTGTTGTTTAAAATACTAGAGGATGATCCTCTTTTCCATTAACTAGAAATCCTTATTTCAAAGGGTGCGGCTTTAGGTACGACCGCTTCGCATTACGTGTTTGGAACAAACAAAAGCTTTTATATAATAAAGCTTAAGAACAGACAAAGTAAGTATAGTATTTAATTGTGAAGACTTTACACCAGGCTCTTTCGTCTCGTAAAAAGAGAGCGCCTGAATGAAAGACGATATAAACATAATTCGTTGAACTTGATTTCGTATCTTCTCTTCTGTAAATGAATAAACAGACAGACAGGCAAGTCATAAAATAAGAAATTACAGAAACGAGACAGACAAAACTAGACGCCTCTATGGCTTTTCCTTCAAAGAAAGTGAAAAAGTAAAAGGTAAATCACCACCCTACATATCCCCTACCAACAACTCTAAAAGACCTTTAATTTTCCGCTTTTCATATGGCTTAGCTTGTAGCTATTTTGAACGATCTTTCCCTCCTGATTTTCAATAACTCTAAATTTGTTTTTGGTAAAATCGTAATCTGGTCACAACACTTGAGTATGGGATGGAAGCGTCCATGCCGACGTTGACAATTTCTTTTTACCGATCTTCTTATGGGCTTCGAACTTGGCCTTTCTAATTACAATTATGTCACCGGGCCTAATCTTTTGCAAGTTCTTTCGTTATATTTTCTGTTCCATCTTCAGGTTTATAACTTAATATAGTTGCACCGAATGTTCTTAGTCCTATGGGGAGTATGACTTCGTTTTTAAATTCGGATAGGATTTGTGGCACAAAGTTTTTGGCCCCTATGTGTGAGTTTATTAATGAATGCGATTTTTCTAAAATTCTTGCATTGAACTTTTGAGCATATCCATCTAGTAGCTGTGCTGATTGTGCTTCAGCTGGTGGTGGGAGATGTTCTTGGAATGTCGTTACTGTTTTCTCAGGGTTTGCATTGTCGAAAGTCAAGGAAAATCTCAATTGTGAATAGTTTTCAAACAAGAAATAAAAATCTCTTACGACCCATTTTTGATGTAACCTTTTCGAAATTATATGATCATCAATTTCCATCAAGAACTTCACCTTCAAATTGCTTATAGCGGAAGGCGCGGTTTTGTTAATCCACCACCTTTCCTTGTGGATTAAAATCTATTTTGGCGTTAGTGGACATATCGCCCAGATCATGTGTCGTTGACCTTCTCACAGAGCTCATGTTAGGGGAAGTGGGCTTATGGAAGGATTCTGTTGTGTTGTTTTTCGCTAAAGGTACGTTAGGAGGTAAGGCTGGTGGCTCCCTCTCCGTATGAGATGGGGGTGGAGCTGGTGGATGCGATTTTACACCTGGTACCAGAGGTGGAGAAGCTGCAACATGTGGAGGAGGTGGCGGAGCTGCGCGGGTTGTGCCCTCATGTGCATTCGGTGGGTTAATCATATATCCAGAGGCGCTATGTGGGACTGGAGGAGCATTTGGAAGTGGTGGAGCCGCTTTGCTGGGCATCATTTGGTACTCCGCAGGTACAGGAGGTGGAGGAGGACCCCGATGGTCTAGGAATATGTACCTGCTCTTCTAATCTATTATGGTTAGGAAGTACCGATGGTGCTGATGGTGGCGACGGTGCTGGTGGTGCTGGTGGTGCTGATGGTGCTGGAGGCGCTGGAGGCGCTGGAGGTGCTGAAGATGCTGGAGGTGCTGATGGTGCTGGAGGTGCTGGAGGTGCTGGAGGTGCTGAAGATGCTGGAGGTGCTGATGGTGCTGGAGGTGCTGGAGGTGCTGGAGGAGAAGGAGGATGCTGAAGGAGATGGTAGCTCATTCTCCGTACCTGAAGTCTTGGCTTAGGATTGGAGCTGGTGGAATAGGGAATGGGATATTTGGAGCAGCTGTTGGTAATGGAGGTGGTTCGGTTGAAAGCGGGTCATTGCGTTCATTTTCAGACGCCTTTATGTGTTTCTCCGAAAGAGAATCGGAGACAGTTTTTATTGATCCGTTGCGGGCGACTCCTGGTCTTGGGGGAGAGACTGGCAATTCATCGGCAGATTTTTTTTCTTTCTCCAGACTCACAAAATTTGGTGCCACCTTTGTAGTATGGTGGGGCGTAGGGGGTATTTGAGGATGAATTTCTTGTCCAGAGGTTGGACTGGTTGGCTCAACATTGCTTTTAAGGGATTCTTGCCCCACAAGTGAATTTCTTTTCAGGCCATCGATCGCATCCTCAAACTCATGGTCATAATCATTATCAGTTTCTTCTTCAGAGTCACTGTCAAAGTTATTAGAATGGGCACTGTCACCCACAGCTAGATTTTGATAGATGTGTGCGCCATGCTCCCGCTTCGGTTCGTTCTCTACAGCGTGTGGGTCCAACGTTTTCTCTTCTGGTGATTCGTTTACCTCTTTTGGACCTGATTTTTTAAAGAATGGGTTAGAGGTTGGGTCAGCAAAAGGCATAACCGGTATAGCGCTGGGAAGCTCTTCTAATTGTTGGGCTTCTTTACGTTTGGCTTCTTTCTTTTTGGCTTTTTGGGTTCTTCCGATACATTACCGCCAGCTCCAGAATTCATACCAAATGGATTGAAGCCAACAGGTGCACCAAATCTACCAGCCCCTGAAAGTTTGGCCATTCTTTCTCTGAGTGCCGCTCTGCGATTTTCTTCACTATCCTCTTCCTCTTCCTCGTTTTCCTCTTCTTCTTCTTCTTCCTCTTCGTTAACATGACTTATCTCTTTCTCTTCAGCAATTTTCTCCCTGCTTGGGTCGTCCTGTTGGAGATCCTCGGCTTCATCCTTCTCGTATTCCTCCTTGTATTTATCTACAACCTGTTCACTCTCTGTATCACTCGTGTCTTCATCCACACTTATAGAGGCCTGCACGCTTTCTTTGTGTGGTAGCGGTTCCACGTTTGACCCATGAACATGTTCGGTTTTAAGTTCTGGTTCAAATTTTGGTCCAGTTTTTTTCAACTGGTTCTTCGTTTCCTTCAGCTTCTACATTGGGTTCATTTCCGTTACCTGGTGCTCTTTCGTGCTCTTGCTCTTGTTTAGCTTTCTTTTTTCAACAGCTCTTTCTCTCTTGCGGCTTGTAACTTCTGCTGTTCTTCCAATAGCGCAATTCTTTCTTTAAGACTCATTTTTGGTTGATCCTTTCTTCAATTGATCATTTTCGGTCTCAAGTTCCCCACTTTCCACTTGAGCTCGATTAATTGGTTCAGGAACATTCTTTCCTTCGTTTTCCTTTAAGGGCTTTTTCCTTTCTAGATCGGCCTTATCACTAGCTGGGATTCCAGGGGGAACGTAGAATTTAGGGGCATCCGCCACAACTGTCTTCTTCACAGGTATGTTCTCCAAATCAAAATGGCTTGATCCTGGTAGGGGAGCATGCTCTGATATGTCTTGATTGAACATGGATAAACGCGCCTTCAATTTCGGAGAGTCCATAGGAACGCTTCTTTCGTTATTTGCAGGTAGATCATGGCGAACTGCCGCTGGCACAGGTACAGATGGCAAGGTTTCTGTTTTTGTTTCAGGTTCAACGGGCTCAGTAGAAGCCTCCGATTCTACAGGAGGCTCGGTGGTATGTGCCTGTGTGGGAGCCGCAATCATAGGTGATTCAGCTTCCTTTGCGGCCTCAGGTGCTTGGTTCGCAGTAACAAAACTTTTCGGGAAGATACCTTCAACGATGTCGCCATTGGAGTCCTGGTACTCGCCGAAATACCATTCTGCGTCTTCGACAGAGGTCACAGTAATTTCTTGGTCTTTTCTCAAAATTTAAATCGTCTTCGTAATCTGACTTGTAAGGGAACTGAGCCACCGCTTTGAAGGGCACCTCGGGTTCGCTCATCCTGTGATTGAGTTTGATGGTGTTTTTCTTCTATCAGCTGTATCACTTTGAAAAGACAATTGACGGTTAGTACCAATTGATTTATATAAAAACGCACTAGCAATCATCATCTACCAGTTTAAACCTTTATAAAAGGAGCTCAGAATTTCAAAGCGAATAGGGGCTCTGTAGGGGTTTAACTATTTGTAGGGTTAATATAGCACTACAGTATAGGTTTAGAATAAATATGTGAGGGTATAAATATATTTACTGATGGCTTTTTCTAAGGGCATTAAAGGTCTACGATGCGGGTTACTATTGAGACGCGAAAACCGTAATATAACGCCAATGTAAACATATCATCTTGAAATGATTATTAACAAGGTGTACGTTCTACATTGAGGGACAGGCTCAGTTTGTTTAAGATAGTGCTATCCACTTATTACTGTAGCAGCTCATACTTTCAAAGCAGTTTCCCTTTTCTTTCCTGTTGGGAGTGACTTTTGTTTTGGCAGTGTTGAAGATGAATCACACGAACGAGTATAGGCGGGAAGAGGCAGGAGCGGCTAATGAAGAATTCCTCTATAATAAGACTGTGAAATCTGCGTATGCAGACGCGCTGAAGGACAAGATGAATAGAGAGCGGACGACTAGTCTTCATATCGGGAAAAGACCCCTCGCTGACGGCGGCGAAACAGACAACTACCTGGATAAGGAGAATGATTCCACGTATGAGATGTTTAAGAAAAATCTTGATGTTCCCATAGACCGCCGTGGAGACGAAGATGATAATGACGATGATGATTACGAGGACGATGAACTGTACTTTGAGGACGATGGAGAGGAAACCGACGGTTTTAGCGGTGAGGATTATACAGACGAGGCAGACAAGAGCTTTATTAGAGGATAGCGAATCAGACGACTACGAACTGGATGGCGATTCGGAGTTTGAGGAAAATCAGAGGGCCCAGATGGAACTAACAGGTTGTCATGGGGGAGGTATATTGCATACGGTGGTCTTTTCTTCATGATTTACCTTTTTGGCTTTTTTTTGATGACATCCGTGAAAAATAATAATGACAGCATCTTTATCTGGTGCTACATCAACCCCAGGTAAATCATTCGCCAATTTACAAAAACAGATCAATCATTTATATAGCGAATTGAGTAACCGAGACGAGAAACAAAATTCTGAACTAGACAAAACAATAAAAGTCATTATTTCTCAATTCGAGAAGAACATTAAGAAATTGCTGCCTTCGAATTTAGTTAGTTTCGAAAAAGATATTAATTCCCTAACGGAACAGGTGCAGACAATCTCTACCTCCATGAGTGAGTGGCAGAGGCAGAGTCAAAGGTTTACCGTTGATAACGTTACTCAATGGCAAGATCAGCTGATCAAACAACTTGACACACACCTCCCTCAAGAGATACCCGTGGTTATTAACAATTCTTCCTCAGTTTTAATAATCCCCGAGTTGCACAATTATTTGACCACATTGCTTTCTGATGTCATTGACTCGCCAGGGATTGCCACCACTGGCGATTCTGATAAACCATGGGAGTATGATTTAAATCATTACGTAAAGGAAATTTTATCGAATGAATTGCAGTACATCGATAAGAATTATTTCATTCAGGAGATGAACAGGAGACTGCAATCGAACAAACAGGAGATTTGGCAAGAAATTATTAATAAATTAGAATCTCAGCAGCAGCAGGTTCAACAACATAGGTCCGATTCGCCGCAGCAGTATTCGAGTATATTGATGAAAAGATTAATACACCAAATTTACAATTCCAACCAACATCAATGGGAGGACGATTTAGATTTTGCCACTTATGTTCAGGGAACAAAATTATTGAACCATTTAACTTCGCCGACATGGAAACAAGGCAACGGAGTGCAACCAGTAGAATTACTGTCCGACTCCAGGCAAAGCTCCTCGACCTACTGGCAATGCGAGAATGAACCTGGATGTTCGTGGGCCGTAAGATTCAAAGACTCCTCTGTATTTGACCAAGATGTCATATTTGCATGGCCGTTTCACTAACAACTTGCACATAATGAACTCCGGCACCAAAGATAATATCGTTGTACGTGAAATTATCCCAGACCAATGAGATCAAGGCATTGCGGTTATTGGCCAACCAATATAGTTTTGGACAAACACACAAGAGAGATCAAAACTACATCAAGATTGCCAAATTTGAATACAGGTTGACGGATTCCAGAATACGCCAGCAAATACCTCTGCCACCGTGGTTCATTCAATTGAAGCCTCTCGTACGCTCAGTAGTCTTTCCAAGTGGACGAAAACTATGGGAACAAGAGGTTTACGTCTCTGAGAAAATTCATCATAAATGGTGTGACACCACAAGATTTGCAAATTATCGAGAACAATGAGTTCCCTGTTTTATTAGGGGACGTCCCGGAGTACGGTGTTTCTCAGAACATCAACGAAGGCAAACGGAAGGCTTTGCTTTCAACACCCGCATTTGTATCACCACCTACCACCAGTGCGAAGTTCCATCCCGCTTCCAACGTCCCATCCTTTGGGCAGGATGAGCTAGATCGATAAACGAGACAACTGCGGCCTGCTTCCCCAGAAATCCGCGCAGATCGCTCGATGCTCCTTCTGAATCATTGAGGGGACATATATTCACTGCTCGCTATAATCCAGGCGTAGTCGTCGCACTCTCACCCTTTTACACAGCCATGCGGTAGCCGAACGCTGCTCCAATGCGTAATTTCGCGTTTCAGGATTAACGCACTTAAAAGCCCCTCAAGATATTTAAAGTTAGACTCGTTTGGAAATCGGATTATCTTTTTTTTGTGCAGTTTTGCGGGAAATTTTCCCTGTTTGAAAAACTTGAAAATCAAAACCATCTAGTAAAAAAAGGTAAAAAGGGAATTTTTTCAAAGGAAAGAAGGATAAAACACTTGGTTTAGTTACTTTATTCAGCCATTTTACTCACTCCACCATTCATTTTTCGCTTCCATTTCCATTCTTCGTTTATTTATTCACCGTACATCGTCTTTTTAGTATTACAAATAGTGTAGCAAGAAAGAAGGCTTAAACTCACATATTCTTGGCATTCTAGTATATTCAGGTTCTTTAAAAGCATAACAGGAACCAACTAGTACATTTCATTTTCCCGTACATCAACACCTGTCTACAAGCAACGCAAACAAATAAAACAATGGGCTTCTTAAATTCCTTAAAGAAACCGGTTAACATTAAGACCTCATTCCCTAGGTTCTCCGGCAGTGCTACCGGTTCATCATTCACTTCGAGTAGTCACCCAATAAAGCCACGCTCCTTCCAAGAATTACCTCCGGAGCTATTCGCCATTGCCAAACCTATATTCAGGTTGCTGCAGGCACAAGTAAACAAGATCTACTTTCAATCTTCTGGCGCTGAGGCAGTATGGAATATTAAGGATTCGTCCGGTCAAATTTTTGAAGCGGAATCGATCTCCTTGATCGGTTCTCATATAACCATTACAGGCTCGTCTTTCGAGACCATGAACGTTTCCATAATAGATTCTCCATCTAACACAAATCAATGCTCCATTTCAAACGTTGGTGAATTTCTGCAGTTCAATTATGGCCAGTTGTCTGTTACGTGTAACGACTTTGCCCTACTAGAGGAGTTTAAAAGGTTATGCATGATCTCCATTTTTGAGTCTGTGTCCATATATAAGGCCTTGACCGGTACAGTAATTTCATCCTACGGGTTAAGAATGTCTGATATGCATGTCATTTTGAACTCGGCATTCAATTTCAAAGATTGGTGCGAGGTTTATCTCGATGACCAAGGCTGGGTCAAAGTGTGGTGCCATATTGACAAAGTGGCTAAAAGTAATAGTGACCATGATGCCAAAGGTAAATACCAAATCAGATTTTATAGAGATGACAAGTCCACTTCGAGAAAAAATTGCGTTTTCTTCATTCCTGACAATGAGTACGTTCAAGATTCGTTTTTTTCTATAATGCCAACTCACCTAAACCTTCTAAAAGTATGAACGAATTTTTCCAAGGGTTGCAAATGATAAAGCTCGTTGGTAATGTGCGTTTCTGCGGCGATACGGATTTCAATGACATGATGGATGGCGGGTCGATTTATAGTAATGCGAACAATGGGAGTGGTGACAGCAGCTCAGCGGCATTGAACAATGAAAGTCCCAACACGACACCGAAGAGCAGAACTTTTTTCTCACCGAAAGGTCACAAAAGAAACGGTTCTCATGTTAGTTCGTTAACTTCAAGATCAGCAAAGAGACCCATCACCAATTTCACAACAAGTTCAAAAGGTCTTTTAATCAGGCCATTGCCGCATCATGGTGTGCACCACCTGGAAGCAATGATCAGGTTTATTGTTCCCTTGATGGACTGTGCAAGGCTTTACGGACGTCCAGTTCAATTCAAGACAGACAGGACAGACATAAACTCACTAATGTTTGGGTTACCCAAATTGCCCTCAGTCGATTATTTTGCTCAGGAAGAGATTGCCCATTTAATGACCCAGGATTTTAATCCTTTAAAAGAAAAAGACACCGACGATACAATGGCATTGACCATGTCGAGATTCTCTAGCTATTTACAGGAAAGAATGACCAAAGTCTCCAAAAGAAACACCGACTTGAGTTTCAGGACCATCAGTGATGTAATGGGCGTGCACAACCCTACAAGAGACGACACTAAAGTGGTTTCTATAGGCAATGGAAATAATTTAGTGAAGGAACTTTCGTTGAGCGAAAAGAGTAACATTAGCTCAGATACAGCAGATGTGATGAACCAGTTTCAGGTGAACGCCCGTGAATATCAAAACACTATGCGCGAATGTTCACTTGTCGCAAGCACATCACCCTTGGCCTAGTTACTTGCGTCAAACTTAGCTACAAACGCGAAAACTTATCTCAGTATATATATTTTAGTAGTGAAGTAAAGATATTGTAGAATAAAATTTAATAGTGTGGTATGTATGACATACATCTTGAAGTCAATAATTCTCGTTTCGAGTGATATATATCGTAGCGCGGAAAAAAAAATTAGCAAATTGCCACTTTATGAAGTGAGAAGAGCATTAAACAAGAAAAGCATTGAAATTCTCGACTGATCAAGCTTCAAATCACCATACCGAACAGCGTCACAAGCCACAATGCAAGCTCCAGTGGTATTTATGAATTCATCTCAAGAGAGAACAACTGGTCGCCAGGCTCAAGTCTCCAATATCACCGCTGCAAAGGCAGTCGCTGATGTCATCCGTACTTGCCTAGGCCCAAAAGCTATGTTGAAGATGTTGTTAGATCCTATGGGTGGTCTTGTGTTGACTAACGATGGCCATGCTATTCTAAGGGAAATTGACGTTGCACACCCTGCGGCCAAATCAATGTTGGAACTATCCCGTACTCAAGATGAAGAGGTTGGTGACGGAACTACAACTGTTATCATTTTAGCTGGTGAGATTTTAGCTCAGTGTGCCCCATATTTGATTGAGAAGAACATTCATCCAGTCATCATCATCCAAGCGTTGAAAAAGGCTTTGACTGATGCATTAGAGGTCATTAAGCAGGTAAGTAAACCTGTCGATGTGGAAAATGATGTTGCAATGAAAAAATTGATTCAAGCTTCCATTGGTACCAAATATGTCATACATTGGTCAGATAAAATGTGTGAATTAGCTCTGGACGCTGTCAAAACTGTTCGTGTGGATTTAGGTCAAAGTCTAGAAGGCGAACCTAATTTTGAAATCGACATTAAAAGATATGTCCGTGTAGAAAAGATCCCTGGTGGGGATGTTCTAGATTCTCGTGTTTTGAAGGGTGTGCTGTTAAACAAAGACGTTGTTCATCCAAAGATGTCCCGTCACATAGAAAATCCACGTGTTGTTCTATTGGATTGTCCATTAGAATACAAGAAAGGTGAATCGCAAACCAACATTGAAATTGAAAGGGAAGAAGACTGGAACAGAATCTTGCAAATTGAAGAAGAACAAGTCCAGATGATGTGTGAACAAATTTTGGCAGTCAAACCAACTCTTGTCATCACTGAAAAGGGTGTTTCCGATTTAGCACAACATTACCTACTAAAAGGAGGATGTACTGCTTTAAGAAGAGTGAAGAAATCAGACAATAACAGAATCGCGCGTGTAACTGGTGCAACCATTGTTAACCGTGTAGAAGATCTAAAGGAAAGCGACGTGGGTACTAGTTGTGGATTATTCAAAGTAGAAATGATTGGCGATGAATATTTCTCGTTCTTGGATAACTGTAAGGAACCAAAAGCCTGTACCATAATGCTGCGTGGTGGTTCCAAGGATATATTAAACGAAATAGACCGTAATTTACAAGATGCTATGGCTGTTGCCCGTAATGTTATGTTGAGCCCTTCATTGTCCCCAGGTGGTGGTGCTACTGAAATGGCAGTTTCCGTAAAACTAGCGGAAAAAGCAAAACAACTAGAAGGTATTCAACAATGGCCATACCAAGCCGTAGCAGATGCTATGGAATGTATTCCACGTACACTAATACAAAATGCGGGTGGTGATCCTAATCAGACTACTATCTCAACTAAGAGCCAAACATGCGCAAGGTAGTGTTACAATGGGTATTGACGGTGATAAGGGTAAAATTGTAGATATGGTTGATTATGGTATTTGGGAGCCTGAAGTCATCAAACAGCAAAGTATCAAAACCGCTATTGAAAGTGCATGTTTATTATTAAGAGTTGATGATATTGTTAGTGGTGTAAGAAAACAAGAAGAGTAATCTTGGAGCAAAGCTTTGCTACTGCTCTTTACTTTCAATGTTTCTTTAATCTTTTGTTTTTTATACTATTGTAATGTATTTATATAGAATTGAAACCTTCATATAATTTCGTCATCTCTAGGATAATTTACTATATGGGGCTGCTGAGAGGGACCACTATGTAGGATCGTTCTCTCTAAAAAAGTAGTTCCGTTTTCAAATATGTGTATGTATGTGTGGTTACTAAATCTACCCTCGAGTGATGGTATTTTCACCGTGGTAATGGGTACGAGACAAAGGACGAACTTGATTTGTCATCATCTGAAATGATCCCAGAATTTCTGCTTTGTGAAACGGAATATGACTCTCTCATTTCCAAAATTGGTGTTAGCCGATGTGGCTCAGTAACAATAGGGGAATCATCCAATAATATAATATCTTGGCCCTTAGGTGTCATGGGACTGTTTATGTATCCCTCACCAGCAGACATTTTTTCTTGGTATGAAGGGAATCAGTGTCTTAGAAACTAGGGCTTTTCTAGATGTTTTAGGCTTTTTTCAAGCGTATCTCAGTTTCTTCATGCTCTTCGTTTTGTTCATTTCCTTCCTCTCTTTCCCTTGCATGCTTCTTGTCGCAGCTAATTTTTTTTTATAAATATTTCTTGAAATAGCTAAGATCTCCTCTAAGGAGAATTCTAATCTGTCGCTTTTAGCTTTCTCATCTTGACAGTAAATCAGTTTGAAATTGCAATCAATCTTTTCAGGTTTTTGGTCCCTCACGCTAATTATATGATAAACAGGGTCACTTCTACCCATAGAATCTCTGAAGATAGGTAATTTCTCATCACGTTGCCTACTTTTTTGTGGGAGGGTATTTGGTGCTGTTTCAACTCACCTAAATTTGTGTTTGCTTCTAGTACTGATATATTGGACCTATTTTCTTTACTTCTTTCTGCTTTAGAACCAAAGTTTACCCATCCATCCCTATAAACGGTACTCTTGGATTCTTCAGATGGTTCTGTATACAAATCCTCATCATCCACAAATATATTATTCTTCAATAAGTTTTCGTTAGTTGACGGATCATCCAGATTTGCAAGCTCAAGCCTGTTGACAAATTCAGATCTAGTTTTCCCAAGCACCGTAGTTTCTAACGAATCCCCTATACCCGCCCTCTAGAATATTTTGCTCGTCCAGCTGTTCCTGAAGATGATACAACTGATTCTCTAAAATCAGAGCAGGCTCAGCGTTGTTTTTTATTCCAAGCTGTAAAATGTTTACTGCATGTTGAAACTTTTGTTTTTGAATCAGAAGATTTGCAAATTCCTCGTAAAATAATGACAGCTTAGAACCAATGCCATTTCTTAACATATACATGAAGATATCTCTGCTTTCCATAAAAGAATTTGCAGTAAAGAGTTCCATATACCAAAACCATATTTTCAAAAACCTTAAGTCATTTTGGTATCTTTTTAAGTCCTTTAAGTGGGATAAACACTTTTCCATAAGAGTGAGCATTCCACTTTGTTTAGTGTTGCCGCCTTGGGGATAAGCATTGTTAAGCCAGTTTATGTATTCGAGGTATAAAGTGATTGGGTCATCCAATTTCGGTAGCTCTTCTATCAGTCTTTGCTTAAAGCTTGAATTTACATGACTCATCTCTGTCAATGGTTGGTGTATTGCTTTCAAAAGTGCAGATGCTGATCTTCCGTGCTTTAAAGGAAGAATGTTTTCCTTTTGGACTTCAATATGTTCAAAGTTGACAACATTTTGTGACGGTGGTGATGTCATGTAAATATGCTCTTCAATACGTAGTTTTTTTCTTTGCAAGTTTCCTTGCCTATCAGTTCGATGTCCCTTGAATGCTTTTTCGTATTGGTTTGTTTATTTTTTCTTCTTTAACGCATACTTGGCGGCGATATCCTTTTAAAAAAGGGAAAAAAAGTATTTAATACTATACTATAACTGTATGAATAAACGGACGTTAAAGAAAATTACATCTAATAAGGATTTATATTTAATTAAACAACCAAACGTAGTTGGCTTTGTGTATTTACTTAAGCAACTATGTTGCAGAAAAACGAGAACAAAATGGATAAGATTAGGAACACAGAAACCATGCCAGGTCCAACCTTATCCTCGTAATCGACAGCTCTCTTTAGTCTAATGTTTACCACTCTCGTAGCATAAACCATAACAGTACGTATCAACACAGCCAAAGAAGTTATAAAGAACCCAATTGAGCCAATCATGGCTGTTGGTGAACCATAGGTTAATAAGGGTAGTCGAAACACCACCCAGTAAAATCGAGATGGATAACCAAGATAGATATGTCCTTTCAGTGGCAAAGTAAACTTTTGGTTCCACACGAACTGGGACACATATTGTCTTTCCTGGGGGGCACAAACTTGAGTATCAAACGTGGTACCTTTTGGGATTTTGGATATTTGGTCACCATTGAAATAGTGGTCAAAAAATGCCACAACTTCATAGTATTTTTTGGAAACAGGGTTTTCTGCGTGTCTAATTTTTCTTTGATAATAAGCATAATTGACGCTCTCAACAACGTGATTAGCATTGGAAGGAGGAGCCGCAGTAGCCCCGTATCCAACGGATTCTTCCATATCGAGGGAATTACCAGGGGCATTCGTCATGGCAGCAACCAAAGCGGCGTCATCTTCATCATCTTCGTCGAAGTCGTTATCTTCGTTATCGGACCTACCTGGTCTTGTGATTTCAATGTTTGAAGGTAATGGGGGTTTTCTGATATCCACATCCATTTGTGGCAACCAAAATGGAATTGAATCCACTTTTATCATTCAGTAAACTAGCTACACCATGAATGAATTTGGAGAACTTTGGAACAGGCTCGACCAAGTGGGATCCAACCAATTCACGCACCCACTCTGGAGGTTCTTGGCCTAATTGAGTTTGTAACTTAACTTCTAAGACTGCATATGGGAAACGACAAACATCCTTATCATCTAGTTGCTTAAATGGCCAGTCAACACCAATATCGGTTCTTCTCCAATTCTTATGAGTTCTATCAACACCATCGAAATTATCTTCTCTTACCATGGTTAACTCGGTATCAAGAGAAATACGAACTCTTGCATCACCAGGTAATTGGAAAAGCAGTTCTGTTGTAAAATGATCTCACGACAGGCCTTAATTTTTTCTTTAACATGACGTATTGAATTTCAGATGCCAAAGCTTCCAGGTTTTCAATTTCGTTCATTGGCTTTTTACCCTCTTTGCGCATTTTAGCAAAAGACTTGTTCTACAGTATATTTACCCTTCAAGAAATCGTTAACATGACGTTCCCTTAGCGCAAATCTTGCCTTGACGGACTTTTCACCAGTCCAATCTTCCCTATGGGTTTTTCTTTCTACAAATATTGTGTCAGTAGACATACCCCCGTACCATCTCAGTCTATGGGCCTCTGCACCTTCGTCTTTTCTTAATCTACCATAGTAAAGATCCATATTTTCATTATCGAAATAAATAGAAGTGATTGCGGAATCTTCTCTTTCAAATTCCTTGTTTGTGTTGAAAACCAAGACGGGCAAATGTTTCAAAATATGATTAATTTCAATTCCGTGATGTTATCAGGGTGAACCCAATACTTCGTTGTCGTCTGTCTAACAAAATTTTGTTGTTTTCCACCTGCTGATGAATCACCCTTGATTGGACGTCCTGAGGTTCTAGCGATATCATACAATTGAGAGATCTTGATGACTAATTCATCGTAGTTTTCTTTGAAGAATGGTTTAGAGTCCAACCGAACTTGGAAAACTGGTTTCAAAATAAATCCTGTCTTCTTATCATGTTTTTTTATGATTTTTTGAAAACCAGTGTAATTTAGCCTCGAAAATTTGGCTAGATCATGAACATCTGCAATGATATCACTTAGCTCTTCCTCTAGGATTTCAAAATCTAATTGCGTTGGAGGGTTATTTGAGTCTAATAAACGAACAGTATGTTGCACTTGCTCTTGAACTTCTTTCACACGTCTATAGACTTCACTATGTTTGACTTTACAAAATGTGTAAACTTTGTCCAACTCGATCTCCAGAGATTCCAAAAAATCTGTTTCTAGTTCTTGCGACCATTGACCGTTATTCTTAGATAAGTTATCTTCTAACTCGGTTTTCAAATCATCGTAACTAATGTAATAATAGCTGTACTGCCTAATAAGAGACTTGCTCAGGTGCTCACCAAATTTCATAGCTGCTGCTGCCTCCTAATCCTCTTGTACTTGTTGTTTGTGGTAGCAGTGTAGGTCACCTTCCATACTCTTTTTTATCACTCCCAAATATATAGATAGCGTTTTCTTCTTTTTCCATTCACGTGCGCTGCAGCCACGTGCTAAAGAAAATATTAAATATGCAGCATTCATGCACAAAACGGTGCATGAAGGAGCCCAGCCTGTTCCTTAGCAAGTCTCCGTTGAAACCGTGAACGGACCGGTTTTGGTACATCTGGTCCCATAATCCGTCTAGTATACTACTGTGATACTATACGTTATACCGAGTATACGAAAAGCTTTGAAGCGTAGCCTACCGCATAATTGGGTATATTTCGATGCTTACCGTGCCGGTGATCTTACTTTTACTGTAGCCCAAGCTATTGGAGAACTTTTTCATCTTGGAAGCTTTAGCATGTTTATAGACTATAAACGTGTGGCATTTTTTCATGCCGCCCTCCAATAGCCGTTGGTCAATTCATTTATACTAACTTGGGTGTAGTCTTTATCTTATTCTTGTCCAGCGATCACACCTACTCTGTAATATAAAAGGTCTACTATACTAACTTCTTCAAGCACACGATCCTTGACTCCGATCAAAGCTACGTGGTAATTTTCCAGAGAAAATTTACTGAATACTATTGTTTCTCAAATAATTTTAGTTATCTTTTTAAAGAGAAATACGAAGATGTGTGGAGCCCTATGCAGATGATGGATGGGGCTTGCCGTTTTATCTTACACGTAATACAAAACAAAAAATAGTATGCATACGTATGTATGTGGAAAAACGTCTACAACGTTTATGAGGTGATTTTAATGTTATAAAGAAGGTCAGCATTTCGGCAAAGTAAGACCTCAAATGGTCTGCAATACCAAGTAAACAATGCGAACAAATAGAACATTAGATCACCTTATATTATATACTTATTTTACATTCATGTATTCAATAATGTCTGCGTACTTAATTGAACATATTATTTAATGTCGTTGTTTACATAGAAATTGCAAAATTAGAGTCTGTTTGCCTTAAGTAATTAGAAGCAGTTATGTACTTTATGAGTAGCCAGAAATTATTTCTAGCATTTCCGTAATTGTCTTTTCATCAAATCTTGAATCACACTCTTCAACTATAGGAGTAAAAATGGACCATATTCGCAGGAAGTTGATTGACAATTTGTAATTTCTCTGCTTTGAACAATTTGAAGAAATTTAACTTATCCATTAATTCTCCAAAACTTTCATCACTCATTTTGCTTATGGGTGATTTCTCAGCGTCTTTTGTCCGATTATTTTCCTGTTCTTCGTTCTCGTCTTCTTGGTTGATATAATTTTTGTTTATGTTCAGAAAATTGACCACACCATGTGTAATAGCTTGCAATTCAGGGTGATTATACGGTCTATTTTCTTTGCCCCTTGAGCGGTTTTTCTTAAGGGCTACCTGGCTGTTCTGGTCCCAAAGATGCTTCTTCTCTAAATCTGTTAAAAATTTCAAAACTTCATAGTCACTTAGAAATGCATTTCTTTCTTCGAGAACTTTCATGATATTTGAAGATATGTATATGTTTATATCGTTAAGTCAATAGGCTGGGAGCTGGGGTTTTGGCTGTCTAAAGTGTCTCAACTGTAATAAGTATAGCTGTTTGTTTGATCTTTTAAAGATCGATGACCTGAAAAATTTAATCTTGCAGGCGGATTTTGACTCTTGATCTTTTTCGTAACTCTCATAAAAGTAATCAAATTATCACAATTAACTAGCCTTGTTGGCGCAATCGGTAGCGCGTATGACTCTTAATCATAAGGTTAGGGGTTCGAGCCCCCTACAGGGCTAATTTTATTTTTTTACATAATAAGTAATTAATGTGTTGGTATTACCATCATAAGTCATTGAAGTTTGACGACGTGGAGTAGGAGTCAAGTATTTAACCGGGTTTTCTTTGCAACAAAGAACAAACATTTAATAACTGGATAGGCTAGTATAACAGGAAGAAGTTTGAGTACTCGTAAAAGATAAGTAGTTGCTAGTCAAATATCTTACTAAAGAACACTCAGAACCTTCTCGTATAATCCCAGAGAGGAAGAAGTCCCTACTAACAAAGGGATAGAGGGTAGTGATATCAATTTAGATACTGCTAATGAAAGAGTTTTAGTCTACTCACACTTGAGTATTATGCATGTTTCGTAGAGAGCAAACCGAACAGTATACTCTCTGTTCCAAGAAACTCGGAAATTGATGATTGACACTACACATACCCGAACAATTGTAAAAGAAGTGAATATAAGCACATGAAAAGTAACGAAGTTGGTAAAAACGTAGCGTTAAGCAATATATAAACGGCTTGGCGGCTAAAAGACTACAAACCGCTGAGCATTAAACTCTAACATATTTAGGCCTGCTATGCGAAATTTGGGATTATGAAAGGAACGAAGACTTTTGGCTTCTTTTCCTTAATTGTATATTTATGCTTCTCTTAACTACGCATCTTCAGTTTGTACGCGAATGTTTTGGTTCGTTTCAACTCGTACTTGTTTCACTTTCCCATTAAAACTGAATAACCGGAGAATCTTAGAAAAACTAATAATACCTTATAGTTTGGCGCTTATTTTTGGCGGCGGGTGGAAAAACAAAATTATCAAGTATGGAATATCATAATTTACGTACTACCAAGAAAAAAATGTTAAAAAATAAATTGAGACGGACAGGAATTGAACCTGCAACCCTTCGATTGCAATCGTATTCCTTGGAATTCCAAGATTTAATTGGAGTCGAAAGCTCTACCATTGAGTCACCGCTTCAACTTTTGTTGAATTATTACCCTAATAATTTTGGGTAAGTTAACTAGAGTCTGTATTCATAGTCCTCCACTAGTTGTTATACATAAAATAGCTTAATTTCTGGCAGGAAAAGTGTTGACTTGTAATATGTGGATGATAAATTTTGGGATTCCGTTTTTTATAAATTTTCATTTATTGATCCTAATACAATATCAATCCTTGCGCTTCAGCTTCCATTAATTTCGATGACAGTTTCAATCTTGTCTTACTGGTCTTGTAATTTACGTCATCTTTTCACACCGTATATAATAGTAATATATGGACGATAGTGGAATCTTGTTCCAACAAATATAATTAGTGACAGATCAAGAACCGCTTTTTTGAAGTCACTTACTCCAACATGATTAGCATCTTATTAAAGAATGTCCGATGACCTATCCAACAGTTTGCGAAGTATTAATATATATATTCCATATCTCCGGTAGAATGCAAGTTTCTGTCTTTTTCGCTCAAGGACTATATAACTAAGTCTGAGCTACAAAGTCTTACTCAGAGACGTCAAAAGTTTCCCTGTGGTCTACACCGAAGTTTATGGAATCGCAACACCGGAAACGAGTGATAGGCCTGTAAGTAGTATAATTATGGCTTTAACGAATTACAAATATCTTTATAATCTTTCCTGGTTACCAAAATAGTTCGAAGCGGTTAATTTCTATTCTTATCCTAGTAATGTTTATTTTTTCAAGTCATATTCAGCTCTTTTTACTCTTTTAGAAAAACTTTAAACTAGAAGAAAAATAATGAAAAGTAAACTAAACATGAATTTTTAAATACTAATCATAACTCTCATACATTTCGAAGAAGTTAAGTTTCGTTCAGTATAAAGTCTAACTTTGAGCGCTTGTAAAAAATTAAAAGAAATCCCTATGTAGACGTTTATTTTACATTCTAGCTTTACAATGAAATTCTATGTATTTTATCTATGCTGCTTTTGCTTTTTGAAGGTGTTTCTCTCTTTTGAATTATCTCTCTCTCTTGAGTGTTTTTCTGCTTTTGGTTGTAATGGTTTAGAATTTGGGAAAATTTCGAATTCTTGCTCTTTGATTAATCTTTTCCAATCCCACATTTTTCTAACATAAAGTTCTAATTTCCAATTTTTCCAAACTTGTCTGCCATAAGTACTATTTTTTACTTTTTCCGTTTCTCGAACTAACGCGCTAGCAATACGCTCCTTATATAGTGTCAACTTCGTCGTAAATTCCCATAACTTGTCCATTATATGAGAGCCATACGCATTGCATGATAAATTGACAGACTGTTTAGACAGTATATTCAACAGTAACTTTCTTTTGATTATTTCTACCCTGGTGGTTTGTAGAACATGTTCAACGACATGTGAAAACACCCCATGGTAACACATTTGCATGAGTCGTTCTTCAGGCAAGGCTAGCATGCTATCAATTGTGATATTCAGGAACTTGTCATCATAGTCAATTAATTGTTCCAAAAAAATCGATCGCCTTCTTTCATCAGCCGTTGGCCAGTCATCTCTGGTATTACCCAAAGTTGACGAACTCAATGACAAACAGCTCTCTAAAATGTTCTTCGTTTCTGACTTTTCTGGATAATATTTTTGCACCAATTGGGCAATTACGTCATCTCTTAAATAACTACCTTGTTTATTGCTTGCATTGATGATAGCAGTACCAAAATCCATATTTGAGTTTAAAAGCATACTCAAATCAGGTACCACCGCATCCAATATCTGTTTAACGTCCTTATCCTTCAACTGTTCCAATAAGGCCCGAACTACAAAGGCACCCGTTGTATCTCTTTTGGCTAGCTTTACAACACGGTCCTTCATATATAAACGGTAAAGCCTTTCAACGTATTTCAATCTAGCAGAAGCGATTACATTTTCCAAGAAATGAGATCCAACGGGATCAGACAATAAATATTCAACGAACGACTCCTCCTTAGGGTCTTTTTCATCTGCTGTATTGAAAACCAATCTCCAAAAAGAACGGTCTCTGTCAAAAATACCTTCAACCTGAATTATTAATTGGATCACAGGAGAAGCGATCTTATCTACACAATATTCTCTGAACTTGGTGACCATTGATTGGGAAACATCTGAACGTGATTCGGCACCATTGGTAAAGCTTTTATATAAAGTTGTTATGATGTCACGAAGCTCAGATTTAAAAGATTCCGGTGTTTGGTAAACTTTATTAAAGTCGTCGTTATCTTTAATATCAATCATTTTTCTTGCAATTTTTGATTTTTTAGAACGTAATGTAGAGTTAGTTTTAGTCGAGTTAGGTAGGGTTTTGGAAGACAAGATTAATATTAGCAGTCTTAAAACATGCGACCCATATTGATGGTTAACCATCATTTTCAAATGAGGTTTTAACTCGTTCAACATGAAGAGGAACATATTCTCCATGGTCACATGAGGCCCGTCTTTTTCATCACTATCGAAGCTTGGTGTTAAAAGTTCTCTTTCTAGCAAAGCGGCGCTTCTCACAAATAAAGTTTCTAAGACATGGGAAGCATACTTATGGCATGAGGAGCCAAAAAAGCACCATTGAAAGACTGGAAAATATTCTTTAATTGAGCTTCATCACATTCCAAAATGATACGTTCCATTAGCTTTGAGGTAATTTGGGACGTAACCAATTTTAATTCCTTACCTTTTGCTTCTTCGATAATACTTGTAACAAATTGAAACTTTTCCTCAGGTGTTTCGAAAGCATCTAATTGTAAGGTTGATTCAGCTTGCTTAAAATATTCCAGCTCTTCTCTATCTAATACCCCAAAAAACATTTGTGGTTGATTTTCTTTATTCCCTGAATCATCAGTGTAAGCCGGTTCTTCAACCTGGGTGTGTTCCTTGACAACATTTGAACTAGGCTCAAATTCGTCCTTCTTTTGTTTCTCTTGATGTCTTCTACCTCTTGTCTTTGTATTTCCCATAGTGACACTAGTTTGATCTCCTCGTAAGCAATAATACCGTTTGGCGATTTGCAATTAGACTAATAACAATAGCTCATCTAAAATGATTCTTTTTAATTACTACAGATGAGCTTGAAAATTCTCGCTAACTGAAAAAAACTGAAAAAAAAAAAAAAAAAAAGAAGTGCAGGCAAATTGGAAAAAATTATATACTGAAATTTTCAATTCTCCTCAATACTTTTGTTCTAAAGCAAAATTTACAGCACATCTGCATTATCGACGTTCAAATATATATATTTCTATTACTATACAGGTACACATGATACAACCAAACAACTTTAAAAACTTGATTGCAATTTATGACGTTATATTTTGCCGGCTTGCAGGTATATCTATTTTATGAATTTGGAGGCGCGACCTCATTAATCCTCTTGATCCCAGTTTCCTGGTTTTGGACCTTGAGGCGCTCTTGGACCACCGGCTTTCTTGGCCATAATAATTTGATCAATAGAAAGCACAGTAGTTGCAGCCTCTGTGGCGACGTTGATGGCAAATTTCTTGGTGGCAAGCATGTCGTAAATACCGTCATCTCTGATATCCTTTACACCTTCACCAGTTTCACCATCGATGTCCACACCTTTATATAAATGGTCATCACTAGCCGAGCCAGGCTCACTAACGTTATGTGCTGCGTACAAGTTTGGTAGTACTTCGTTTACATCAAGACCAGCAGTCTCTGCTAGAGTACGAGGAACCACTTCAAAAGCGACAGCAAACTGTTTTATGGCCAACTGTAGTAAACCAGGTGTTCGTTCACCATATTTGGTTATTCTAGAAATCAATTCAATTTCAGTGGCACCGGCTCCAGGCAACAATTTACCACCCGATGGTTTCATTAGTCCCTTGATAGCTGCTACACCATCGTCAATGGCCCTTTCAATATCATCTAGATTGTTCTGCGTGGCACCTCTCAAAATAATGGTAGAAGTTCTTGAAATTTCACCTTGTTCTTGTTTGAAAACAGTTACTCTATCGCCACCTATTTCCATAGTTTTAACAGTTTCCACTAAACCTAATTCTTCAGGAGTTGGAGCACCCAATCTAGGTAATGGAGTAGCGCCACAAACACGACATAATCTTCTTAATTCGAATTTACTTGGCACTTTCAAGACTAAAATACCATACCTATTCAAATAATGCAATGCCAATTCGCCAACGCCAGCACCCGCAATAATACACTCTACGCCCATATCGGCAATTTCTTTCATCATGGCGTCAATTTGCTTTTCTTCACCCTTAGAAAAGTCCAACATTTCTTGCGCATTATGTAATAAAACAGTACCCTTGGTTTCAGTATTGGCTATGTCAAGTGGACATGTGAAAACTGCGACCTTATGTTTCTTATCATCAGACAATGATTTCACATGACCTTCGGGTTCACGATTGAAAACCATACCTTTGATAACGGTAGAATTGGAAAGAGACCCACCCATAATCTTTACCACTCTGATGGAGTCAACATTAAAGTAAGGCGTTTCCCCAGCCTGTTGAGAAACTGGTAAAACATGAGATACGGCTTCAGAAACAAGTTCACTTAGTATATCTTCAGAACCGTATTTTTTAGAGGAAATAACTGGTTTTATTATTTTCAAAAGTTCATTCTTATCGTTTTTGTCAGTAATTTCACCAACAACCAATTCATCCAACTCATTCAAAATAAATTTCTTGGCCATGTTGTAACCTTGAATGATCTCTACGGCGGATAAACCCATTGAAATCAGCTTTTCAGAGACGTTTAATAACTCACCTGCCAAAATCATGACTAAATTGGTACCATCACCCATATCGATCTTCTGTTGTTCAGTGGCCATTACAAGGACTTTCACTGCAGGATGGACGATGTCTAGTTCCCTCAGCATAGTGGCTGCATCGTTGGTAATAATGATTTTACCTAGGTGGTTGACAATGACCTTGTTTCTACCACAGGGACCCATTGAAGTCAAACACATTTGATGCAATTCACGAATGGCCGCAATGGACTTGTTAATTTGTCCATCGGCGTTGGAATAACTGTTATAACCTTGCTTAAACAATCCCGCGTTAGGGTTTTGTGGCAATCTCAGTGACATGGTTGATGGGTAGATTCAGGTCCTTAGATTTCAACTTTAGCCTTGGTAGAGCCCTCTAGCTTGAGAACACCATTCTGCTATTTCTTTTTCTTCACTCTTTTTTTTTGCCACTACCGGAAGGATGAACATTAAGAAACTACCCGTCAATAACGACGAAATACTAAACTGCCATATAGATAGGGAAACGCTAGTGAGCATTCTAGGATGGAGATTACTTATGACAGGTCATTGTGCTACATGTACAGGACTATTACTGAAAGAAACCTTAGAAGAATTTGGCCCCTTTATGAACTTTTCGCCAACAAAAACTGACAAAAGCCGGTGAAAAGTTTGCTACAACCTATGTAAGTGCTTCACTGATTGTTGTTGCCATCAGTTGATGACAAGTGCTTGAGATCGAATCTATTGCTGAGTACGAAAGATGTTAAAATAACTGGCATCTTTTTCTTTAAATATATAAGAAAGGTATACAAAACACAGGCTAATTGGATTTACGAAACCCAACGGTAAAAGTATAGTTTAGAGCAGAATTATGAGGTGTCAGATATAGCACACGTCCTCATAAATTAATTCGTAGCTATCTTATTGTTGGAACAAGATTCAACTATCGCCCTTATATCAGTATTATATACGGTGTTAGAAGATGATGTAAATCGCAAGACCGGTGAAGCAAGATTCAAACCAAACAAGGCAGAAAGCAAAAACAACTCTGATACAGGTAGCTCACCGAAAGGTAATAATGAAGAGTTAGTACAATTGGTAGATAGTAGCAAAGCGGAAAACCGAATGCTACGCCAGAATCATCAACGATAACAGATAAACCAATGAGATAGAAAACCCAGCAGTAAACAATGCTAAATAAAACGTTCAATTCTTTGAATAAGAAAAGGAAGCGACCTGTTGAAAACAAGACTCTCTTTAATGACACAGTCGAAAAAGATAATAAACGTCAAAGAAAAAATGATAATTACGAATCCAACCCGTAAACTTTTTTTCATTCTGCTGGCCTCAATAGCCTCGTATAACGTTGCTAGGGCGGGTCTCATAACCACACGATATTTCCAACGAAGTACCTGCACATTAATTGGTATATCAACTTGTGCGTTAACAGCAGTCTATAATAATTACAGAATACACCCACGACTATTTACTGCTCTTAAGGCAGGCACAGTTTTGGCGGTTGTGCTCGATTCCATTGCGACCGGGCTCAAGTTAGGTGGGATGGACACAGCGGCATCTGTCCTGGAGGCTACCAGTACGACGGTGACGACACTCTCAGTGCTATCCATGGTAGGGGTGAGCGCAGGTCCAGGCGCAGTCCTTGTTCAGACAGAAGCAACGGCTGATCCAAACCAATCAGCGTGTGCTTTATATACCTCTCTTATATGATTTAAGAAAGAACTGCTTATTCTTAATTATTAATACCTACTAAACAAACTTATCATCAACAAAATGTATATTTGACATCGCCTATTCTAGCAATAAACGAGATCGTCAATTTACGCAATGATATCTGCTGACATCTAGCCTGAAATTAAGAGCCAAAAAACCACTTCATTGTATGCTTCAGTAGCTCAGTCGGCAGAGCGTCAGTCTCATAATCTGAAGGTCGAGAGTTCGAACCTCCCCTGGAGCATCAATTTTTTAAATTCTTCTTCTATAGAAGAGAGTATGATTTTAGGTTCTATGCTTAATGAAAAATATTATTCATGTACTCATATTTTTGTTTAAGAGAGTGAAGGTGTCTTGATTGTTATTTAATCTATATAGATTCTTCCTATGCGTGTTTAGAATGGACTGAATTGGATTCACCGTTAATTAAGTCCATTGAAAGCACGTATCTTCTTTCTTGAACGGTATTCTCCCGAGAGATAGTGATATAAGAATCTGCTTCTAACTCGTGATCAGAAATTTGCTGCAAACCAAATTCCGGGCCTGCGTTTTTCTTCAGAACCATAAACCTATCAATACTCACGGGCGGTACGCCCTCAGGTAAATGATGTTGTAGGTCGCAGAGGTCGAAAGAATTGATGTAAAAGTTTAGTATATCAAAATATGCCTCATTTACCGAATTTTCGTCTGATTCGAATAGCGAATACCTTTTACTCGACCAATTTTTGTTGTCCAGTAGTTCATATGCTATTCTTAAAATGGCCAATGCAATAGAATGTTGGGGTATGACTAAGACTGTCTCTAGTTTCAAGGCATCATAGGCAATCAACCAAGCTAGCTTACATAGCTTATAATCAAAGGATAGTTCTCTACCAATCTTAATGACATATTCATCAATATAGACGTAATTGTTTACCCTATAGTCGAATGAACATGACTCCAATATTCGAAGTTCAATTTGAAAAACTCTCTTCTTGAAATTTTCCAGAATTTCTGTATTGATTTTGACCACGTTCCTCAAATGCAATGACAAAGTGCATATGTCGTTTGCTTTTTTAATGGTCTCCACTTCTTTGCAACTTAAAGTTAGGCAACTTGTCGCCACAGTGTAACAAAGTTCGGTTTCGAAGCGATTGAAAAGATGATACCGCTGATAAAAATATACTGCAGTTTCTAAAGTCTTCCGGGGGAATTTCAATTGGACACACAAATCGCTCAAAAACTTGAATACAGCTAGCTTTTTCTGGTTGTAATTCCTATAGTCTGATATCGTATTCTTGTGGGCCCTTTGAATTTGCTTTTTGGACAGGAAAAGGCCTAGAAAAAAAGAGCTGGGTTTCAAAAGTGCTAGGCATCACGGTATATGGTTCTTTAGCTGCGCTCGTGTTCACCGTTTCTCTTACCTTATAAATATCTGTGTATATGAAGACGGTGCTCCATTGCATTATTTGTATGCTTTTTGATCATCGCGGATTTTCGCAATGAAAGAACAAACAGCGCATTACCCGCACTGCCGAGAACTGTGATAAACTCAAGCTAGTATACAGTACTATAACGGTGTAGCGTGGTGGAGCATTCTAGCTGTGTGGAACAGACGTAAATTCTCACACACGTCCCAAATCAACTGAATAAATTGTAAAAAAATAATGAAGGATGCGAGGTTCGAACTCGCGCGGACAACCGTCCAACAGATCTTAAGTCTGCCGCCTTAGACCACTCGGCCAACCCTCCGTTTATAAAATTCCAAAAGAAATGGGTTATCAATATAGAAAAAAAAACACACGTTTGCTACCATTTGATATCTGTTGGAATAGGCGGTTTTGGACTTTACTTAATATGGCACTGATTATATTAGAGTAGGTAAAGTCTAATTATAGAATTTACTCTAATATTAACGATAAACATCTGTTGATAGTTAGTTAGTTTAGTAAGTAGTAGTAATAAAGAATAAGCAGTGCTTTCTTAAATTTTATAAGTGAGAAATAGGCAATATTTTCTGTCCTAAATCACCTATTTGGACATAAAGAATGTTCTGTCCAAGATCACCTATTCCAACAAGATCTATTAATTGGCCAGGAATTAGCATATATGCTTTCTCTTGGGCATCGCTACAAACTCCAGCGTTTTTTTTCCAAGATATGGTTTACTTTCTTCCCTCTTATGAAGATTGCCGTGCGGTCTCAATTCAAAAGTTTGCTATGAAGAAGTGCAACTGTACAGCCAAAGTAGGCCATCTGGCGCTGCTACAAATACCGGCCAACGACTCTTACTTAATCTCAAAAGGAGAAGCCTACTAGGCCCTTCTGCCTTATGTCTTCATCTTTTAGAAACTTTAAATACGGATTTTAACCTTAATTTTTTTAGTTTGGTTCCTTTTTTTTTTTTTATTGAAAGGAAAGCAGGGGGGTGGTGGCTTTCCATAGGAAGGCGATTCATAAAAAAAAAAAAAAAAAAAAAAGCATCTTCTTTCAAAGTCATGTGAAACCAATTGAAACATATAATAAACAAAGGAGAGAAGCTGAAAGGAGACTCCTGCCGTGTTTTGAAGAAGCAACAGATACTTTCCTCCATTATCATTGCTAATTAATATTGCCAAACAAGCGAAATTCAGCAAAAGAAAACCCGGAGGACGGAATGTCATCAAATCATGCTATTAGTCCAGAAACTTCTGGCTCTCATGAGCAACAAGACTTAAAGAAGTTCCCCTCGGAAACATATGACGTGAAAGCGCATGATGACTCATCCAAACTCAAGAAGAATTACGAACAAAATAGTGGGAATAAGTCAAGAAGGAACAGTGCATATAGTTATTATAGCCCTCGTTCGCTTTCCATGACTAAAAGCAAAGAAAGCATTGCTCCGAATAGCGCGGATGACGCAAGTATTTTAAACGCAGAACATCCAAGGCCCGCAGAGCCAAGAATGAAAAGGGGTCCACATTTACTGAAGAAAACATTAAGTAGTCTTTCGATGAACAGCAACCATGATGATTCCAAAGACCACGATCACGCTTTGAACTCCTCTAAAACCCATAACTACCTATCTTCCTATAGCCATCATGACCCACATCATGACCACCATCATGTGCAGTTTTTGCCCAATAGGAAAGCAGTCATTTGCTGAAAGCTTGTTCAAAAGATTTGCAGGATCGAATAGCCACGACAGTAATAAAGCAAGCAAGGATAACAGAGTTGCCAACTTGTCGCTGTCAACAGCGAATCCCGCGCCCGCCAATAGAAAACCATCCAAGGACTCTACACTATCTTCCTCATTTGGCAGATAATGTGCCAAATGCTCTGCGAAGAAAAATGTCCTCTTTAGTTCGTGGATCTTCTGTCCATGATGTAAATAATATTAGTGCGGACAAACAAATCAAACCAAAGATTGTTTCACTACCAGAAAGTACGTTGCATTCATCGGATATTCCTAATAGTAAACGTTCACACAGAAAAAGCTTTTTACTGGGATCTACATCCTCTTCAAGCAGTAGAAGAGGTTCTAATGTCAGCTCAATCACAAACAGTGACAATGCAAGTATGGCGACTTCAGGGAGCCATGCTCTCCACCATAATATATCTAATGTATCGCCGACTACTAAAAGCAAAGAAAGCGTTAATAGCGAATCTGCTGATCGCTCTAATCACAAAGTCGCTTTAAAGCCCAATGATAACATTCCAGAAATCCCCAGTATCGAAGATAAAAGTGAAGCTGTAGTACCGACAATCGAAAAGCCTATTGCATATAAGCCATCCCTTTTCAGGTTGGACACCAACCTCGAAGATGTCACTGATATAACAAAGACTATTCCGCCCACGGCTGCCAATTCTACAATAACTTCTACTCATGGTACTGAAACAGCCTCGCCTAAGACGGTAGCTATGCCAGAAGGTCCGAGAAAATCAGTTTCGATGGCTGACCTTGCTAGAGCTGCGGCTGTTCCTAACGCTAATTTTACCTCAACTTCAAATGATAGATCACAATGGGTAGCACCACAGAGTTGGGATGTGGAAACTAAAAGGAAAAAATCAAAGCCTAAAGGAAGGTCAAAATCAAGAAGAACGAGCATAGATGCCGACCCACTTGATCCAATGTCACCGGCACCACTGTCCAAAAAAGACTCTCGTTATCACAAAAGTCGCCATCACCATCACCATCGGGACCTGAAAGATAACGAGTCGTCAATTACAGCGGACGGTAGCAATTCAAGTTTTGTTGATGTATCTAAAGAAAATATTTCAAAAGAAGGAAAGAACTCGGTCGACTCTAAGTCTGTGAACCGTTTAAGAAGTAATTTAACTATGAGCCCCTCCGAGTATACGAGATGCTCCATCAAATTTAGATGGGGACTACGACACTTCATCCACTTCATCATCGTTGCCGTCTTCATCGATTAGCTCAGAAGATTCTTCCTCATGCAGTGATTCATCTTCATATACCAATGCGTATATGGAAGCTAACCAAGAGGGCAAGATAACCAAACACCGACTTTGAATAAAGCAAAATCGTATACCAAGAAATTTACATCATCCTCCGTAAATATGAATTCATCAGAAGGCACTCAAAATGGTTCAGGGTTATTACTGCAGGATGAGAAAGATGATGAGGTTGAGTGTCAACTGGAACACTACTATAAAGACTTCAGCGATCTAGATCCCAAAAGACATTATGCAATCCGTATTTTTAATACTGATGACACTTTCACTACTCTATCATGCACTCCAGCAACTACCGTTGAAGAGATAATCCCTGCACTAAAAAGAAAATTCAACATCACCGCACAAGGGAAACTTTCAAATTTCCTTGAAAGTGGGGAAATTGTCCAAGATTTTAAGACCAACATCCAAGCCCATTTTAATTGAAAGAAAGCTTTTACTTTTAAACGGCTATCGAAAGTCAGATCCGCTACACATTATGGGTATTGAAGATCTAAGTTTTGTTTTCAAATTTCTTTTCCATCCTGTAACACCCTCTCACTTTACACCAGAGCAAGAGCAAAGAATAATGAGAAGTGAATTCGTTCACGTAGACTTGAGAAATATGGATCTAACTACACCTCCCATAATTTTTTACCAACATACATCAGAAATAGAAAGTTTGGATGTGTCCAACAATGCAAACATTTTCTTACCTTTGGAATTCATAGAAAGTTCAATAAAGTTACTCAGTTTAAGAATGGTTAATATCAGAGCCTCTAAATTTCCTTCCAATATTACAGAGGCATACAAACTGGTATCATTAGAATTACAGAGGAATTTCATAAGAAAAGTCCCAAATTCAATCATGAAATTGGGTAACCTAACAATCCTGAATCTTCAATGTAATGAGCTTGAAAGCCTACCCGCTGGTTTTGTTGAATTAAAGAATCTTCAACTGTTGGATCTGTCTTCAAATAAGTTCATGCACTACCCAGAAGTTATCAACCATTGTACCAACCTTTTACAAGTAGATCTATCATATAATAAAATTCAGAGCTTACCACAGTCCACAAAGCAGCTAATAAAGCTTGCAAAAATGAACCTTTCCCACAATAAAGTGAACTATATAGGTAATTTATCGGAAATGATCAACTTAAGAACTCTAAACCTAAGGTATAACAGAATATCATCAATTAAAACCAATGCATCTAATTTGCAAAACCTCTTCTTGACAGATAATAGAATATCTAATTTTGAGGACACTTTACCTAAGTTAAGAACCCTTGAAATCCAAGAAAACCCAATTACTTCCATATCTTTCAAAGATTTTTATCCCACAAACATGACAAGTTTGACATTAAATAAAGCGCAGTTGTCTAGTATTCCTGGAGAACTGCTCACCAAATTATCGTTCCTCGAAAAACTAGAGTTAAATCAAAATAATTTAACCAGAATACCAGAGGAAATTTCCAAAGTTGACCAAAATTGGTTTTCCTTTCCGTAGCGAGAAACAAACTAGAGTATATTCCACCAGAATTATCGCAGCTTAAGAGCTTAAGGTCATTAGACCTTCATTCTAACAACATAAGAGACTTTGTTGATGGGATGGAAAATCTTGAGTTAACATCTCTAAATATTTCATCGAACGCATTCGGTAATTCAAGCTTAGAAAACTCCTTTTATCATAACATGTCATATGGGTCGAAGCTATCAAAGAGCTTGATGTTTTTTGTAGCCGCAGATAATCAATTTGACGACGCTATGTGGCCGCTCTTTAACTGCTTTGTCAATCTAAAAGTGCTAAATCTCGCTTATAATAATTTTTCTGATGTATCGCACATGAAACTTGAGAGTATTACTGAATTGTACCTCTCTGGTAACAAGCTTACAACACTATCAGGTGATACAGTTTTGAAATGGAGTTGTCTGAAAACCTTGATGTTGAATAGTAACCAAATGTTATCTTTACCTGCCGAATTATCAAAGCTGTCTCAGCTAAGTGTATTTGACGTTGGAGCTAATCAATTGAAGTATAACATATCGAACTATCACTATGATTGGAATTGGAGGGACAACAAAGAACTAAAGTATTTGAATTTTCTCAGGAAATCGTAGGTTTGAAATAAAGTCCTTTGCAAGTCACGATATTGACGCTGATTTGTCCGATCTTACCGTACTACCTCAATTAAAGGTGTTAGGGTTAATGGATGTAACTTTAAATACTACCAAAGTTCCGGATGAAAATGTCAATTTTCGTTTAAGAACTACTCCATCGATCATTAACGGGATGCGCTATGGTGTTGCCGATACACTAGGTCAAAGAGACTACGTATCATCTCGTGATGTTACTTTTGAAAGATTTCGTGGCAATGACGACGAGTGCTTACTGTGTCTTCATGACAGCAAAAATCAAAATGCCGATTATGGCCATAATATCTCGAGAATTGTTAGAGACATTTATGATAAAATTTTAATCAGACAACTGGAAAGATATGGAGACGACACAGACGACAATATAAGAACTGCTCTTCGTTTTAGTTTTCTGCAATTAAATAAGGAGATCAATGGGATGTTAAATTCTGTCGATAATGGCGCTGATGTCGCAAACCTTTCATATGCAGATCTACTAAGTGGTGCTTGTTCTACTGTGATATACATCAGAGGAAAGAGACTTTTTGCGGCAAACCTGGGTGATTGTATGGCGATCTTGTCCAAGAATAATGGTGATTACCAAACGTTGACTAAACAACATCTCCCAACAAAGAGAGAAGAGTACGAAAGAATTCGGATATCTGGTGGGTATGTCAACAATGCTAAATTGGATGGCGTTGTAGACGTGTCTCGAGCTGTCGGGTTTTTTGATTTGCTTCCTCACATTCATGCCTCTCCTGACATTTCTGTCGTAACTCTGACAAAAGCAGATGAAATGCTAATCGTAGCAACACATAAGTTGTGGGAATACATGGATGTAGATACCGTTTGTGATATTGCTCGTGAGAATAGTACAGACCCACTTCGCGCAGCAGCTGAATTGAAGGACCATGCTATGGCTTATGGTTGCACAGAGAACATTACTATTTTGTGCCTCGCTCTTTATGAAAACGTCCAGCAGCAGAATAGATTTACCCTGAATAAAAGCTCTTTAATGACAAGAAGAAACACATTCGAAGATACAACATTAAGAAGGCTACAACCTGAAATTTCTCCACCAACAGGTAACCTAGCGATGGTATTCACCGATATAAAAGAGTTCAACGTTTTTGTGGGAGCTATTCCCGAACGCAATGAGGACCGCTATAAAAACTCATAACGATATTATGCGTCGTCAACTACGGATTTACGGCGGTTACGAAGTAAAAACAGAGGGTGATGCCTTTATGGTAGCATTTCCAACACCAACTAGCGGCCTAACATGGTGCTTAAGCGTCCAATTGAAACTTTTGGATGCACAATGGCCAGAAGAGATTACCTCTGTTCAAGATGGCTGCCAGGTTACAGATAGAAATGGCAACATTATTTATCAAGGTTTATCAGTTAGAATGGGTATTCATTGGGGTTGTCCCGTTCCAGAACTTGATTTAGTGACTCAAAGAATGGACTATCTAGGACCAATGGTGAATAAGGCAGCGAGAGTTCAGGGTGTTGCTGACGGGGGCCAGATAGCAATGAGTAGTGATTTTTATTCCGAGTTTAACAAGATAATGAAGTATCATGAGCGTGTAGTAAAGGGCAAGGAGTCGTTAAAGGAAGTATATGGTGAAGAAATTGTCGGAGAGATCCTGGAAAGAGAAATTGCAATGCTAGAAAGCATCGGCTGGGAGTTTTTCGATTTTGGTGAACACAAACTAAAGGGGCTAGAAACCAAAGAACTTGTTACCGATCGCATATCCTAAGATTCTTGCCTCTAGGCATGAATTTGCATCTGAAGATGAACAGTCAAAACTAATTAACGAATCGATGTTGTTTCGTCTAAGAGTAGTTTCAAACAAACTAGAGTCTGTAATTTCTGGCTTTGAGTGGTGGCTTCATTGAATTAGACTCTCGAACAGAGGGAAGTTATATCAAATTCAACCCAAAGGTAGAAAATGGCATTATGCAGTCAATCTCAGAAAAGGATGCTTTGTTATTTTTTGACCATGTAGTCACTAGAATTGAATCTAGTGTAGCATTACTACACCTACGGCAACAGGGATCTTCAGGATTGGAGATATGTAGAAACGAAAAATCATTCGGTCAGAGCAATATTTTTAGTATCGTTGATGAGCTTTTAGAAATAGTCAAAGTAGTTAAGGATCTATCAGCATGATATCCGATTGCATATTTTATAGCGCTATTTAACCATAGTTAGGCATTCGTGTTTGTGCGCTCTAGCTTATTAGATTCTATCATATATTGTAAAAATTTTTAGTTTTTTCCAATTTTTTTTTTTTTGACATTGATTGGACAATAGTGCCAACACAAAGTATATATAACCGAGTTTTAGTCTATAACCGGTAAAGAAAGACAGATACCTAATGTCTATAATGTTATAGCATATATAATTTTTCAGGCGGTTTTTCTTTCCTCTTTGATGACTAGAGGTGATTAGTGCGATCACTTGGTTTCGGTTTTTTCTCTCAGCTTTTTCATATTTGACTCTCTAAATCTTTGAGTTGTATTTGTGATTGGCCTGGTATTGTGTGATCACTATGCTCTTGACTTGATGCGGTCGGTTGGCTTTCTCCCTCGTTGGAGTCAACTAAACCCTCGAAAAAAAGTGTCTCTAAGCTCCTTCCATCTCGTCGTCCATGTTCCCAAAAATATTAGTATTAATGATGACAAAATTTGAAGGAAAAACCACGAAAAGGAAGGTAATTTCCACGTGTAGAAAGACACCACTATAAAATTAATGGCGTGTATGGTGATAGCGAAGTCCCATGCCAGTTTGCTTCTACCAACAATAACTGTCAAAAAGAAGACACATACTAATGAGTCCAAAAGCCATAGCAGCGATAGTGAAAGGCCAAAAGCGTTCGTAAACTCAATGTTCTCCCAAGAGAAAAGCCATTTTTTGATTTCTAAGTCGTAACCTGCTAGTTTCCCCCAGCAGTAGAAAAGGATGGTAGCAGTAGTATAATAGAAAATTTGTAAAAGGACTATTTGAAGACCAATCTTACTAGGAGAAAGAGAATCTTGTTTAAAGATCTGAGACGGTTTTAATTCATTCGGTATACGCAAGTATCTTCTTATCGAAACCATATTACACTAGCGCTAATGAATATCACTACTGTTCCATTTGAATGTGTGTATCTAACTCAGCCTTTCTAAAGAGCATCTCTTTACATGAAGTCACAGAACATTACAGAAAATATCGCGAACTACGGAATCGCCTAGCCGGGGAGAAGTAGCCCTTACAACCCACGTTGCTCTAGCTGCTGCACTACAACGTAAACTCGTGCATCACTAGTGTTTCAAAGTCAATAATACCTGCGCAGATATAGTGGTAGCAGCTGTCTATCTTGCTGCACTATTTGGCCAATGACTTCTATGGTATCTTATATAGAGTAATGCACGAAGCCGGGTTATGCCCCTATGACAGCTCTTCGTGAAACAAGTGCACTTCTCTTACTTTGTTTAGTAGAAATCATGACGATAAAGAAGGCACTGCATTCCGAAATGAATTGTATATAGCTCGTATTGGGAGTTTAAGGCAATCTGTCTCTTAAATGTCGTTTGGAGGGAAAAAATTCAGATCAAGAAAACAGCAGTTAGCGTATGAAGCATCGTTAGCAGGACGATATAAAAGATCACTGAGCAAGCACCCCTTCTTATACTTTGGTTTGCCATTTTGCGCAACAATAGCACTAGGCTCCTATTTGGTTATCAAGCTTTACAGCAATCAAATATGAGCAAGGTGATCGTAAAGTCCAGGAACTTAATGAAGAAGATATATTAAAAATGAAGAAAAGTCAAAGAGAATTCGACATAAAAGAAGAATACTACCGTCTACAAGGTCTTTCAGAAGAGGATTGGGAACCTGTGCGTGTGACTAGATTAAAGGACGAATCGGAAAATGTTTGGTAATCGTTTACTCTGAGATTACTTCCAAGAATCGTTCCTCAAGTACCCGCATTTCCCTTAACGATTTCATTCAAATATGCATTCATCAGCATTTTTGTAGAAAAGGACTCGAGAATGTCCAAAATCGCTTGTCAATATTTTTATTTTTTGTTGAAATTGTTATCTATATAATCTATATAGTAATTACACATTGAAATTTTCTGGTCACGTTTCATAAAATATATACCATTCATTCCACAAATTAGTTTGTTAAACTTAGATTCAACGTTTTTAAAAAGAAGAACCCCATCAATGCCGCAAAAATGTAGCAAGCAATGGATAGAGGCTTTTTGAAAAACGAATTCTTTGAGTAATCATATTTAATCAAAACTTGACCGTTGGCGACTTGCGTAATCAAATTCCTGTATTGGAAAGTCAGCTTAACATGGCCCTTATTTAGGTCAAAATATGATTTTCGAGTATCTACAGAAACCTTTGTAAAGGGAACAGGAGAATCGATATCGACAATTTTTGCACCTTCTGGAAGAAATATTGATAATTCAACATTGTCATATACAGTGTCCAATGGGCCATTGAGCAATGGGATAGAGGCAACATATTTCTCACTTGAGTCAGAAGATACATGTAAGAAATCGGACAATGGGTTAGTCCAGCCAACGGTGAAATTATAGTTCCAGCCTCCAAACAAGGGGAATCTTGGTCTTATAAAAAAATGGTCACGTTCTGCATGTGAGGTGGAAACAAGCCCAACCAAATCAGTAAAATAATGATCAGTAGCATCATTGGGTAGTAACATGTCTAAGACGGTAATAAAGTGAGTTTCTCTGATGTTTTGATTTTGGATTTGCTTCATCAATTCCAATCTTGAGAATCCTTTAGTTAACTTTGCAGCTTTGTTAGTTAATTCGTAGTATTCTTCGAATTGGGTGGTAGAAGCCCAGTGGGAAAGCCAAACATCTCTTTTCAAATTGACGACTTCATTTAATGGTGCGTTATGAGAATAGACAACTGCCAACCTTTCTTTGTTAGAGAGTTTGGGAATATTTTCCCAAGGTCCAAACTCGAAAAACCTTGCCGGTAGTTTTCCCTATTAAACTCTCGTCATTTGGAGGATGGAATTCTTCGAACGAAGAACTACCGATAATTTTTAAAGAACCCTTCTTGGTATTATACGCAGAAAGTGGCAATCTGTTTGTTTCCCATAGTAAATGTTGTTCTTCCGACATTCCAATATGCTCGGGATAAGGAACACCAACGGTATTGTAAAAATTCTTGATCACAAAGGAAATTTCCTCCTGAGGAGGAACCGCGTTTGGAAATTCAATAATCCCGTATCTAGTATCATTACTCTCTTCATCGCTGTTTTCCGTAGTAGAATTGACAAACAGCTGACTATTCAAGAAAAAGAGGCCTTGTCGCTCAAATAAGCAGAGAAAAAGGAAATCTTATTGAAAATATCACTTTCAAAAGCAGCAAAGTACTCAGTTGCCGGTTCATCACCTATATTTTTGACGGTTATTTCAATTGTCTCAGAAATGTAAGCATTTGATACATCTACCGTTCTCTTGTAATCAACGTTTTCCCAAGTTGCAGGTGGTACATATTGTGCAGCCAAAGACACGTTGTAAAATAGGAATAATCCTGCTATCCAGGAAAACCAAGCACCTTTCATTGTCAGTACCAACTTCGAGTGTGTGTGTCTGGTTCCAAGTTGAAGAAACAATCGAACGCCTTTTGAATGAAGCATCTCACCTTTATACAGAACGTTCATCTACTACCGTGCTCACTTCTTCCTAAACCTCTTGCAAAAGAACGAAAAACCACTACGCGCCTACTTACCCTGTCCCGTAAAAGGAAGAGCTACAATGGCCTATTACTATAGATAATTGGAAACTACCCTATATACAAGAGAGGGCAAGTTGATCCGGGGACAATTGGTACATATATTATCCTTGCTGCCTGCCTGAAGACCGTAAACTTACTTTATTCAATATGATATATGCAATTATGTGCGGTGTCTACCTCATCAATAGATTTCCTTACAAATTTTTGTCGTTTTCAACTCGTAGCGAAATTCGGTGGCAAAAGGGAAAGCTTTGAAATGCAATTTAAACACAGTATTCTATAAAATAGCAGGATAAATAGTAAGGTATAGTCAAACAAAGCTATCTTCCAAGGAAACTAACAGCAATATCAACATGAATGGGATTCAAGTGGACATCAATCGTTTGAAAAAGGGCGAGGTCAGTTTAGGTACCTCAATGTATGTATAAAGGGTTTTTTTCCTTCCTTTATTGTTCTTTGTTGAATAGTAAAGAAACTCTTAAAATAGACACTCAATTACTAACTATTGGGTTGTTTTTCAACTAATTTAAAATTAGTATGGCCGTAACATTCAAGGACGGTGTAATATTAGGTGCCGATTCACGTACCACTACTGGGGCCTATATTGCTAACCGTGTAACAGATAAATTGACGAGAGTCCACGACAAAATTTGGTGCTGTAGATCTGGTTCTGCAGCAGATACGCAAGCAGTTGCTGACATTGTTCAATATCATTTAGAATTGTATACCTCTCAATATGGGACCCCTTCCACAGGAGACTGCAGCCGCCATATTTAAAGAACTATGCTATGAGAATAAAGATAACCTAACAGCCGGTATAATTGTTGCTGGGTATGATGACAAGAATAAAGGAGAAGTATACACCATCCCGTTGGGTGGTTCTGTCCATAAACTACCATACGCCATCGCAGGTTCTGGGTCTACCTTCATATATGGGTATTGTGATAAGAACTTTAAAGAAAACATGACAAAGGAAGAAACGGTAGATTTCATAAAGCATTCGCTATCGCAAGCTATTAAATGGGACGGCTCTTCTGGCGGTGTCATCAGAATGGTTGTTTTGACAGAAGCTGGTGTGGAACGTTTGATATTCTACCCAGACGAGTACGAAAGACTATAAAAGAACAAAAAAACAGATGTCTCTCCATTTCCTCTTTTCAGCCTCCTTTTTGTTTATAAATGCATATGGATTTACACACATATATAAGATATATTAAGTACGTAACTTACATGCCTTTCTTTCTCTGCAGACACGTCGTTTTGGTCGTCTTCTTCCCAAATGCATCTGAGTTCAGGCATACGCAACCAATTGCCATACTTAACATAAGATGTCGTCAAAGAAAACATGCATTATTCTAGCCAGAGAGTTATCTGCATTCCGTACAGCTTGAAAGATATGTAATTACTTCGTTTTCCAGAATAATTAGGCTCATTCTTGGAAAACCATTTGACATACGTACGTTCTGTTAATATAATAGTTAGTTCTCTGTATTCATTTCGGATTTATAGGCTATAAATGAAGCTGACTACTATGAACGCTTACCCAAATTGATCTTTGATAAACGTTTGATCAACAATCCCGGCTCTTTGAAGAAATCTCTATAATTTGTTTGAACAATAAGATTCTGTTCGGAGCGCATACCCATATACTTTTTTAAAAAAGTAAATAAATATTTTTGTTTATATTTTTTGAAAATAATTTCAAAAGGAATAAAACATAATTATACTCAAACTGTTTTAAAGCACGTGACTAGTGACGAATTCATCAAATCTAAATTTCAAGGCTATATTCGAATGGCTGAATATGGAGGACAGGCCTTTTTCACATTTGTAGTATTGTTTTTTAAATTCTCCTACGAATAGCCAAGTACTTGACTACATAATTAAAATATTTGAAGCCACGTCATACTTGACGCGTTTCTGTTAGCCCTTTGTTTGATTTCGAGGTATTTTTTTTTTTCTTTTCTTATCTATGCTCCGCGGTGTGGGTTAGTGAGAAAGAGTGAATATAAATAAATAAGTGAAAAATTGAAGATTCTCGAAAATGTGTTCAAATGAAAGGTCGTTCTAGAAAAAGGAAAGTAGCATACACGGTAGTTATGAGATAGCATAAGTCGCTCTGCATATTGAAACTCTAATACCTAGATGCCTGAGCAAGAACCGTCAAATCCCAATGGTCGCAAACGCTCTGAGGTACACTATATTTCGATTCCTTTGAATAGAGGTTCAGAGTTTTCACCAGACGATGCTACATCGCAGTTTCAATCTGATGGGTTCACGACTCGGAGGCAGTCTATCCTAGACCAACCAGTTGGCTCTTTCAAGGGTGTTAATTCTATAAGTCGATTCGCAACTTCATTGAGAAGAGCTAATTCGTTTCGTAACATCGAATTAAACGCAGATAATGAAAGATCGTTCTTCAAAGATACTAACGATGAAACGTACGACCCAGATACTTTGGCACCGGCTATGGACGGTAGGAGGTTATCGGTCGACCTTAAATAGTTCTGGTCGTCCACGCATCAGCAACGCGGCAAATAATTTTGACAGAATTAGTACAGCTAGTATGGCGATCCACGATGATGACTACGGATCCATCCAAAATTCTATGATTGGCGATTCTGGGTCAATACTACGCCCTACTGCTTCTTTAACTGAAATGATGAGCGGAGGTGCAGGGAGGAATTATGCGAATAATGATATGGAATCAATAGTGGTAAAAAGAGTGGAAGGCGTAGATGGTAAGGTCGTCGACTTTACTTGCTGGTCAATCAACCGGCCCACAAACCATCTTCAACTCAATTAATGTGTTAATTGGCATTGGACTTTTAGCATTACCCCTCGGGTTGAGATATGCCGGCTGGGTTTTGGGATTTACCTTACTTTCCTATTTTCGCTTTAGGAACTTTCTGTACAGCTGAACTTTTGTCCAGGTGTTTAGACACAGATCCGACTTTGATATCATATGCAGATTTGGGCTATGCAGCATTTGGTTCTAAAGGCCGTGCATTGATTTCAGCTCTCTTCACACTTGATCTACTTGGTAGTGGGGTGACCCTGGTGATCTTGTTTGGGAGATTCTTTAAACGCTTTATTTCCTCAATACTCTACCACTTTTTTCAAGATAGTTTCATTCTTTTTCATTACACCCCCAGTTTTCATACCATTGAGCGTTCTCTCTAATGTTTCACTTCTGGGTATCCTTTCAACAACAGGAACTGTATTGGTCATCTGTTGTTGCGGACTATACAAGGCATCTTCACCAGGCTCATTGATCAATCCGATGGAAACAAACATGTGGCCATTGGACTTCAAGCATCTTTGCTTATCTATAGGATTGCTTAGCGCATGCTGGGGAGGACATGCAGTTTTCCCAAATTTGAAGACGGATATGAGACATCCAGGTAAATTTAAGGACTGTTTAAAAACAACTTATAAGATAACATCGGTCACTGACATAGGTACTGCCGTTATAGGTTTTCTGATGTTTGGTAATTTGGTGAAAGATGAAATTACCAAGAATGTTTTGCTAACGGAGGGATATCCGAAGTTCGTATATGCTCTAATTTCAGCACTTATGACAATTATTCCTATTGCCAAAACTCCTTTGAGTGCAAGGCCGATTGTTTCCGTGTTAGACGTTTTTATGAACGTGCAACAGATCGATGAAGCGGACAGCCCTATGAAAAGAAGAATTTCGAAAGGTCTTCAGCTATTCAATAGAATTTTCATTAATGTTGTTTTCGTTTTAATAGCTATAAGCCTCCCTAGAATTTGACAAGATCATTGCGTTTTTGGGTGCGGGCTTGTGTTTCGCAATTTGTCTAATTTTGCCATGTTGGTTTTATTTAAGGATATGCAAGACTACCATCAAACCTTGGGAAAGAATGGCCTGTTACATAACAATATGTGCCAGTGTCGTGTTGTCCACATTGGGAGTTGGTGCTGCAATCATTTCTTAGCTACAGACATTCGCCCTTTTTCAAAAAATATTTATCTTAACTACATACGTTTGCAAGTGAGAGTATATTATATTTTTTCGTGTAAGATTATTTTCTTTTAGGTGACGGCCGCCGAGCTTTGAGAGTTGAAAATTTTCTTTTTAGCGATGAGCTCTTGAAGAAAGCAATAGTATTCTGTAAAGAGTTGATCTATATATGAAAAGCCCTAAGCATAGCGGTATAATGTCAGGACTTGTTGAAGCATTGCGAGGTCCGATGCAGGTAGCATCATTTTGAAGGATTCTTCTGCAGTCTCCTAAAGATGTCAAAGGATATATAGATTCAGTTATCAGTATTTGCAAAAATGGAAAATACTATGAAGAAAACAGATTTAGACGAAATCACCGTCGATGGTTTAGATGCGAATCAAATTTGGTGGCAAGTCAAACTAGTTCTTGATAGCATTGACGGTGATTTGATTGAGAGAATTCAAGAGCTTAAAAGATGTTGCTATGCCTTCTTCTAACGATCTTTCTGATGATGACGATGCAAACTCGGCAGCAGAAGGAGAACCTGAGAGCGATTCTGAGGAAGAACCGATACTGTCCGGTGATGCTTTTGAGGCTGATCAGGACAACAGCGACAGCTTTTCTGAAAAAGGATGAGGAACCTATATCACATGTCGAAAAATTCGCTATAGAAGAAAACAAAGAAAAATATGTGGAAAAAGATAGAAAAGCCTTCTGAAAAAGACCAAAAAAAAATTCCTGCTGATCCTTATGGTGTTAATGACAAGTTTTTCGATCTTGAAAAGTTCAATAGAGATACGTTAGCTGCTGAGAATTATGATGCTGCCGATGCTGCTGCGGAGAATGAAGGTGACCAGATAGATTACTTTCAAGATATACCTTCAGATGAAGAAGAGGAGGAGGCGGTCTATTATGAAGATTTTTTTGACAAACCTGCAGAGATATCTTCCACCAACAGCGTCGACGTAAACGATTTGGAAGATGATGAAGAGTTGAATGAAAAGGAGCATGATTCCGTAATGGACAAAGTCAAACTGGATTTATTTGCTGATGAGGAAGATGACTCAAACGCTGCAGAAGTGGGCGCTTCAAACGACAAAAATTTATCTACTTTCCAAAAGCAACAATTAGAAATTAGCAAACAGATAGAGCAATTGGAAAAGGAAGCAGTTGCGGAGAAGAAGTGGTCCTTAAAAGGTGAAGTAAAGGCCAAGGACCGTCCCGATGATGCGTTACTTACAGAGGACCTTGAATTTGATAGAACGGCAAAGCCTGTGCCTATAATAACAAGTGAGGTGACAGAATCATTAGAAGACATGATCAGACGGAGGATACAAGATAGTAATTTTGATGACCTTCAAAGAAGAACCCTATTAGATGTCTCACGCCAGTCTCAACGGCCACAAATTGAGTTAAGCGATGTCAAATCCACAAAGTCTTTAACAGAAATATATGAGAACGATTACGCGCATGTTGAGGATGAATCTGCTATAAGTGAAGAGCTCAAAAAGGCACACTCTGAAATATCAGAACTTTACAGCGACTTGGTATATAAATTGGACGTGCTCTCATCAGTACACTTTATTCCTAAGCCAGCAAGTTCCTCCTTAGAAATTAGAGTCGAAACACCCACTATATCGATGGAGGATGCTCAACCACTTCATATGTCGAATGCGTCTACTTTGGCTCCCACAAGAAATATACAATGTCGGTAAGGCAGAAAAGGAGGGAGAAATCCGCTTGAAGAACGGTGTTGCGATGTCTAAGGATGAGTTGACTAGAGAAGATAAAAATAGATTACGCAGGGCTTTGAAGAGAAAAAAGATCAAAAGGTATTTCATCAAATCTAAACAAAAAATCTAAAAAGAATGAGGTAGTTGACACTCTGTCAAGGGCGAAGAACATCACTATCATCAATCAAAAGGGTGAAAAGAAAGGACGTTTCCGGTAAGACCAAAAGAAACACATCAGGGCCAGATAGCACTAACATAAAACTTTGAGGGCATAAACTATAATTAAATATGTACTTAGAAAAAAACAAAGTATCAAATTGTATGCCTCTACCTATTTATCAGTTGATCATTCTTTCTTGAACATAGACTTGTGTAATCAGCTACTCTTCGAAGAGGCCATTAGAAAAATGATTTTTAAAAGGAGAAGAATCTCATGGATTGTTGATTTTGAAATTCAAACTTTTCTTACCCATAAGAACGGAATCGACAAATGCTTAATTTCGTTTAAAAAAACTAAGAATAAAGCTGGGTACTTTACAGAGCAAGTCCAAGATGTTAGATAAATCAAATGCTAGTATCGTTCCTAAGAGTTTGCAAAAAACATATGTACATATATACAACAAAAGTATGGAACTTAATAATATTAAATATTTTCCATATAATGTTCTATCCTAGACTGCATGACTTTTATACTTTCTTTGGCCTCTACTGCTTCTCCGTACTGTGCAAAAAGCTTCTTTATCTTTTTAGCAGCAGTAGGTCCTGAAAGAACTTTCTCTCCCAATGCACCATCAAAGACGACTCTGGCAAAATCGGGATCATCTTTGGATAAGAAAGCTAAAATTAGCGACTCAGTCAGTATGTCGCTATCAGAAAGATCCGTGGAATCGTCTTTCTCTCTGTGAGCCTTGGCTATGTTTAGAGTTGTAAATCTCAAGCGATAAGTCGATGTTTGTTTTTGCATTGGCGACAATTAGTACACTAAAAATTTGGCTTTGAAGTTTGGCACTAGTACCCTCTTTAACGAAAGCTTCGGCATATTGCAACATTTTGCTGTTATCGCTCTTATAGCCCTGGTAGCAAAGCGTTAAAAAGGCTTCAAACATTAAGCTGTCCTCGTTGCGTTCGAATCTCAAAAGGTATTCGTGATATAACTCAAAGAACAAGGATATGTTACCTTTAAAAACTCCGGTTAACTCTCAGTAAAGTAAGAGCTAATCCGAAATCTTTTCTATGTCCAATTCTCTTTTTGAATTTCTACAAATAAGTTTTTGAATGCATCCTCTGTTTTGTGCGCATCCTCTTTTGGAATATCAAGATTCCAATTATCATGACATTGTAATTTAACAATTTCTACCTCTTCTTCTAACTTTGTCGTCGTTTCTTTTTCTTCTTCAGTTAGTGGGATCGTTTCGTTCTTCCCTAGAACTGCTACACATTTATGTAGTATCGGTAGGTTGGTTATTACATCATCAATTGGGTAAAACCTATAGAGTTCAAAAATCTGGCAGGGTGTCATTTCATCAATATACTTATCAAAAGAAGTTCAACGGTATTTTGTGTTTGAGCAAGAAAGCAAAAACATTAGGTATTCCATTATCTATTGTGTATGTAAGAATCGATTCAACGAGCTTTGAAGATACAACGTGGTTGGAAGAGAGGTGGTCGATTAAATAGAGACATCTCGCCAGGTCTTGAAAAGTTAAGTTTTTTTCCCATCGACCTTTTCAGCATTGTCAAAATTAATAATTTTTTTCTAGAACCACCTCAATTAACTCATCAGGAATGATTTTCTACTGAAGCTTTATATTTTGTAAAAAGCTCCCATGAACTCTCTACTCTTCCCGGATTGTTTTTGACGATTTGTTTTATTGCAGGAAATTGATGGCTTCAAATCAAGTTCATGCAAATTCTTGGAGTGAATTGTTGCAATGCTGTAGTCCAGGTTACTTAGGTTTTCTATCATCATATTGTGTATTATCGGCTGCATCTTCTTTGGGAAGGCCTAGTGTGTTTAGGCTTTTGATAACATTCTGTGAGAGAGAATATGGATCGGCACTCGCTATATCCGTAGGTAAGTGACGGCGAATTGGGTCGAATGAACGATGAGTCAAAAGAGTTTTGATGATTTTGTTTCGGTTCGAGTGCGATGTTGACAGAATATAATCTCCTGTTAGCCAAAGCAGCAACTGTTTGTAGTGAACGTAACATGTTCGGATGGACGGCTGACTGATAAGAGCTTAAAAAGTATAATAGAACATTATTGAAATAACTCTCAAGCATTTTTTTTTCGTTTGCCTATAGTATTAGAAGAAAAACCTAGCTTAGCAAAGTGATGGAAAACCTTCGGGTAATAAATTGAGAGCATATGGGCTCGATTTCCTCTTTACTCACCCGCACGAAATTTTTGCGCTAAGTTTGGATGAAAATGACGGATAGAATCCAAAACAAAGAACTAAAAGTAAAATTTATAATGAGTAAAATATGAAGAGTCCGTTTATATAGGGTTTATGAACAAAAACTGATTATAAGTCCAATTATGAATGGGCATGTCGTAGGCCGCACCTTGATGTGTTGTTATACAGTACCCCCTAGCTTCCTAGTATAGGAGGTACGATAAAACAAGAAAAAAGATGGAGCTGAACTCACTTGAGAAAAACGCAGAAGCTTTACCCTCGTAGATTGAAAATAGAATGGGAAGTAGACATCGAGCTTACTTGTAAGTTGAATGGAGATGGTCGGCTACTTGGAGCAGAAGAGTAGTGTACCGTGAACGATGATATTATAGGCGTTTCAATTTTAAAGTACTGGAAAAAGCTCTAGATGTTGTTGACAAAGTTGTATATCCAGAGGTTACTTTAGTTTTCGTTTTGATAGATGAACTAGGAATTTGCTCGGAAGTATGCGCAAGACTGGATCTTAATGATGATTTGCTTAGGTGAAGATGACTCATATGAAGCAGAACTGGAAATGAAAGGGCTAGAGGCTTTTGTGAGTTGCTGGTGGAGACATTAAGGGAAGCTTATCGCAGATGATGAAAGATTTCTATCGGTGGTTGTAGTAGACTTTTCAGAGGAAACAGGAATAGTGCTAGTGGTTAACGTAGTATTCTCGGATTTAGTGCTAACAACCGGGGTATGCGAAGTTTCAAATTCTGTGGATAAAAGAGAATGACGACGTACTATTAATCGTTACAGAAAAAGATGAAGTATAACGCTGTAGGTCAGTTCCCACGGGATTAGACCATGCAGTAGTACTAGTTGAAGTTGGAGTACTACCGTAGCCAAACTCTGCCCTGTGCTGGGAGTCTCCACATGGATGATCACCTCCGGCGTGGTTTGAGTGTCTGTCCCGACGGTAAAAGTCGAGTCAGTGGAGTACGTGCTTGTGTACGTGCCTGTCCATCCAGTAGTGGTGGTTGATGTAAGTCTTGTGCTAGGGGTCTCCACGTGGATGATCACCTCCGGCGTGGTTTGAGTGTCTGTCCCGACGGTAAAAGTCGAGTCAGTGGAGTACGTGCTTGTGTACGTGCCTGTCCATCCAGTAGTGGTGGTTGAAGTAGGTCTTGTACTAGGGGTCATCACCTTGTTTATTCCGTGTTGTAGTGATTTGTTATTCCATCCGTGTTGTTGAGTAGTTTGTTTGTCCACATTGATCACCTCCGTGTGTTTGATTCTTCCCGACTAAAGTTGTCGAGTCTTGTGTTCCTTCCATCCCGTAGTGGTTGAAGTAGTAAATGCGTTTTCTGCACTAGCTGTAGCGAGGTTCTCGCCCTGATAAACAATAAATTCCCTAGTAGTCGAAAATTCTGTAGTGTAAGTGGTATTTGCTATGGTATCAAGACATGAATATTGAAATTGCAAGACATGGTCGATAGTATTCGTACCAACTGGAAGGGATTGTAACGCGTTAACCCATACCATTTCACCATTATCTAGTTCTTCGTCGAGTGTAATCCACAAACTGTTACCAAAACAAGTGACATCGGCATTTATATCATTATAGCTCTGTGGGAACCACCAATCGTTAAAGTCATTAGAGGAATGGACCTGAACTGAAGAACAATCCAGATTAACATCGTGATTAGAATTATCATAATTGATCTTTTTCAGTGCCACCTAAGAAATGCCCATTTGGACAGCGCATACCCAAGTGATAACTTTCAAAGGAATCGTAACCAGTTGTACGCCCAGAATGTAAAACGTTTTCTGTAAATGTAGCAGAATCAAAATCTACCGTACCAGACATTTGATCACCGAGTTGAATGAGCATGGGTCCAGACTTGAAATATTTAGCGTTTTCTAACTCATACTCATAGTTGGAATCACCGTTGCTAAAGTTGAGAGGAAAATGTTATAGAGCCATCAATGGAATTATAAGAAGACAAATCAGTTTGAGCAGTGCAAGTCAAAATTGTATCTTCATATAGGTAGGCGGCTTGTTGGGAAACGTAGCATTTGAAAGCCTCAGTACCATCATTTAAAGAAATGGTTGTCATTTGATATGGGTCTGATAACTTAACCCTATAGACATGTGGCATTGATAACGTGAACTGATCACCCTCTTTGATGGAAGATGGGTCTGCGACGGTAAAATCAAAGCTTGCTGTCCAGCCTTGATCAGGTTGTTTATTGGAGGTCAGCGGGGCAATTTCTAAATTAGAAAATGAGATGTTGTCAATATCTGCCGCAGAGGCCAATGCCAAAGAACAAAGCAAAACAACTACCTTGAAAAAAAATAGCATTTTGAATGATTACGGATCCTTGTACTCCTATTTCCTGGTATAGTTATGTTGTTGCTATCATACTTAATGAGGAAACGAGACATCAAAAAGGAATACTGATGGGAGTGACTGGTAAAATACCGACACTGATAAAGAAGTTTTTTCATATATTTATAGTAGCGAAAGGTTATTTTTTTTCCACACAGTTGCTATTTACAACAAATGCAATTTGTTACATTATCAAACAAGTCCATTGTACCGATGTCTTTAAAAATTCAAGCATGGACTGAGCGCTTAAAACATGAAAATAGCATCCAGTTGTAGAGGTGTGGTAAAGGCAAAAATAGGTTCCAATTTGTTTCTTGTAGTAGATATTTCCTAATCGAGTTGATGGTAGAGATTTTCTAGAACTGACCTTCCTAATTGGGTTATCAATGAGTTTGCAAAGCAAAGTGAATGTGGAGGGAAAACCCTGCAACTACCTCGAAATGGGTGGAATGTGCCTAATTGTTTGACGTTTCGGGCTCTCAATGCTGAAACTCCCACCTTCTTTGAATTCTCAACTGAGAGCGGATGAACCTGAATTGAACTTGAAAGAGGTCATTTAAAACACCACAATTAGGAGACACGCGGTTTCAAGCCGTTACTCACCAATCCTCCACCCCAGAAATACATAGGCTGCTGTTAAAGTATATTGCATGGTCGTCCTAATGTCTCTGGTGTAATTGTACATTCTTAGTGGGTGGGGACAGTTGGACTACTTTCTCTCTATCACACCGCCTTTTCGAATGAGGTTGCAGAGTTTAAGAGTAACGTAATTGAAAGAACAGCAAGACAGAACCAATCTCCAACGTCCAAATCATGTCCCATAAGGATACAAACTACTTACCTTGTTTTATCAAAGGTATTCTTAGCGCAATCAAAGACCATCATCTTTCCCTTTGTTAAATATCTCACTTCCGGGTATCCTTCAAGTAATGGAGGAGAATAGGAGGGAACCCAGATCAGTCTTGACTATCCAGTAAGTAGATAGAAATATAGTGAAAGAACAATTGTAGCTACCCACTTGAGGAAAAACACCAGCCTTGAAAGTACCACTATTCTGAATATAGGAGACGTTTTTACCCCATGTCCGACCAAAGGGTTTTTGCTAGATATAAAGCAAATGAAATTGTCACTGACCTACAGAATTTTGGAGTGAAGAAGTTCAAATCCAAATACAACAAGAAGGAAAAATGCTCTGAGAAAAATTATCGCAGAACTTGACACTAGGGAAACTATGGCGAAATGTCTCTTCTATTTTCCTGAGCTTTTAAAATTTTGGCAGATTGAAGATGATTTAGAAGTGAAAAGAATTTGTCATGAATATATAAGAGTGATGGGCGTAATAAAACCCCAACAGGGCTAAAGAGGCATTGCCTTTCATAATGGACGATTTCAAAAGTAGAGACGGAAAATTGCAGATGATGGCATTGAGGACTTTGGTATTAGTTCCCTTAAGGGAGTTCTCCGACCAAGCTTTCGACTGCATAATATCATTGGTAAATCACAAAGCTCCACCTGAAGATGTCACAAGGATGGCAATCTACGCATTACTAGATTTGGATGAAATTGATCATGAAAGGGTCTTAGGTCTATCAAGCATTCTACACGAGATTGTAAGCTTACAATCAAGCCCTCCAGAAGTTGTTGTAGCTGCATTACACAGTTTGTATTCTGTTCATGAGAAGAACGCTAATATGGAAGCATTTGGACTTTCTTTGGACCTAGCCTTCGATATGCTAGAACTTTTACCCGAATTAAATGAATGGAACAAAGGCCACTGTATTGGAGATTCTAACAACTTCTGTTGTACCGCAGCATTATTTGGACGCTAACGAAATGATCGAGTTGGCCTTACCATACCTTCAACAGGTCAACACCTATGTAGTGTTGAACACTTTGAAATTCATCATGTACTTATTGAACTATGTTGATGTCATCAAAGAAAGTCTAGCCGAAAAATTGTCTAATTCGGTGATAGCTTTATTAGACAAACCTCCAGGAGCTACAATTTTTAGTGTTGAGAAATGTCATCCTTCTCCTTTTGAGTCGGGAATCATCTTTGCTAAGGCTAGACATTTCATACTTTTTTATCGAATACAATGATCCTATATATATCAAGGACACAAAATTGGAATGTCTATATCTTTTAGCTGACAAAGGAAACATTGCCAAGAATTTTAGAAGAACTAGAACAATACGCTACAGACATAGATATCCAAATGTCAAGAAAGTCAGTCAGAGCCATCGGTAACCTGGCTGTTAAATTAGATGAAGATTCAGTCCATGATTGTGTTGCTGTCCTGCTGGATTTGCTAGAGTTCGGCGTTGATTACGTCGTTCAGGAAATTATGTCTGTTTTTAGAAACATCCTAAGAAAATATCCTAATAATTTTAAGAAAAAATGTGAAAGAATTAGTCAAACATACAGAAGTGGTACAAGAACCTGAATCTAAAAATGCAATGATTTGGATAATCACACAATACTCGGATATCATTCCTAATTACCTGGACTTATTCAAAGTCTTTTTCTTCCAATATGTTTAATGAGACGTTAGAGGTGCAGTTTTCAATCCTGAATTCAGCAACGAAATTTTTCATCAGACGCCCCACAAAGGAAACAGAAGAACTTTGCATGGATTTGTTGAAAGGTTGCACCGATCAGGAAAACAATCCTGATCTAAGAGATAAAGCATTTATGTATTGGAGGTTGTTGTCGTTGACAAAGATGGCCGGTACTTCAAATGCGCTGACTTTTGAAGCTCTAAAGTCAGTGGTAGATGGAGAATTGCCACTAATAGAAATGAACACAAAATTAGATCCTACTGTTTTGGAAGAACTAGAACTAAATATTGGTACAATAGTATCAATTTATCTAAAACCTGTTTCCCATATTTTCAGGTTGAATAAAACAAAACTATTGCCACCAAGCCCCGTCCTAAATCCAAATAAAGACCTCTCTACCAGTAGTCAACAATTCATTCTCGCCGACCGGAGCCAATAGAAACCGCCAAAATTCGGAAAGTCAGTCTTCAACGAAGTCTAGAAGGACTGCGATGATGGATGATTATGATAAACCCGCTGAAAAAATCAATCAGTTGAAGGGGAAACGAAAGTCTAGTTCTAACAACCCCTCAAAACTCTCACGAAAACCCTCAACTCTGCTAAGAAAGCTTTCTATGAAGAGGCCGTTTTCGTGACCGCGGATGATACTGACTTTTATGTCACACCATATTTTTCACAATAAGATCACAAAACCTGATCGTTTCTCACTTCCAGGTGAAATACACATTTTTTTTTGATATTCGTATAACGTTCCCTTACACTACATGGCACGCTCTCAACCAAATAGCTAGCGTGTATATATAAAAAGAGGAACTGAATGGATACTAGAATTCCATCGTCCAGTTTTACTGTACATGGTTTCCAAACTAAAGTCATGCAAGTCAAATTAATCGAAAAATTATAGCATTTTCTTATGAAATGGTAGTTCAGCCTTACTTGATGTACAAACTGAGTGAGAATGAATTATTTCTCTTCCATCACCCCTTCTTCGTACTTTAAAAGTACAAATACATACGCATATACATTATACGTGCTTTGAGATCTAAATGAGTTCGATTAAACAACCGCTTTCAACCACAAATAAACCTCTGGACATCACTAAGGCTAGATTCAGAACACGGGAAACCATGGCGCTGCCCTTGGGATTTCCAGGCCGGAGCAGTTGTTCCCAGTCTCGTTGTTTTTTTGTTTGCACTCTCTCAGTATCTTTTCCCTTGCCGCCTCTACCCAACACTTCTTCTTCGGCGGCTAATAAATCTTCCCTTTCCTTCTTGGCTCTCAACTTCTCTGCCTTTTTTTGCTCCAATACCAGCTTTTTCTCATTAGGGAGTTCTTGCACCTTGTTCCCATTTCTGAGCCTCTTGAGCCGCCGATTGTTGTTTCTCCAACTGGTCTTTCTCGTAAGCTTGTCTGCGCTTTCTGGCCCTTCCTGCAGCCACTTTTTTGGCTGTTTCTGAATATCTTTTTCCCGTGCTATGCATGATTTTTTCTTTCTTTTACTTCTTGTGTCGTTTAAGTGGTTCGTTACAAGAAGTTGAGCAAGCTCTATATAGACGTTCAGCACGACCACGCTTTCCCCCTGCCTATATATACGCTGCGTCGGCTACCATGAAAAGAAGGGTGCAGAAGCTCTCAGATATTCTTCTTCCACCAGTTCGTCACAACCAGCCAACACACCAGGCGACTGCTCTGGCCTTTTTTGGGTGTCCTCCACCTGTTTCGTTAGTAAAGAAAGTAGCAAAAAGGGTGTCAAAAAAGACAATGGACGGAGAAAAATACAGAATAGCCGCCAAGAGTGCCTGAGATTTGTATCGCTTTTCACGATGATACCAGACGCGTCAAGTTCGTTTGGAAGTTTAAGACCAATGAGTATGTGGCGCATTGCATTAAATGGGTTGTAACCGGCTCTCCTTTACTATACAGGCGGGTGTCGAGAACAATGGATGCCTTATTAACAAAGTTCAACGAGGCCAGAACTGTCCAAGACGAAGGTCCGTCCCAACCATTGAAGAGGGTAAGGATTGGCGACGATGGTCTTCGTAACAGATCGAACCCATTTCAATTGTGTTATAAAGAACGCGACTACGGGTCTCAGTACTATCACATGTACCAGTACCGCTTGAAGACTTTCAGAGAACGTGTTTTGAAAGAATGTGATAAAAGATGGGATGCTGGTTTCACCTTGAATGGGAAGTTGGTCCAAAAAAAGGATAAAGTACTGGATATTCAAGGAAAACAACCATGTTGGTGCGTGGGATCCATATACTGTGAGATGAAGTATAAACCGAACGTGCTGGACGAGGTAATCAATGACACCTATGGCGCGCCGGACTTAACGAAAAGCTATACTGATAAAGAAGAGGGCTCCGATGAGATCATGTTGGAAGATGAAAGTGGGAGGGTGCTTCTGGTCGGCTGATTTCATTCGGTCTACACCCTTCATCACGGGTGTTGTTGTGGGGATACTGGGTATGGAGGCTGATGCAGGGACTTTCCAAGTCCTGGATATATGCTACCCCACTCCCTTATTGCAGAATCCTTTACCCCCACGCAAAACGCTACTTCCCAGACTAAGCGCAAAATCGCTCTTGTTTCTGGATTGAACCTGAATAACGAACTCACCTGATAGGCTACTTAGGTTAGAAATTTTGAGAGAGTTTTTGATGGGAAGGATTAATAGCAAAATTGACAATGTTTCCCAAATTGGTAGGTTATTGATATGTGGAAACTTTGTTGATTTCGACGTGGAAGTTGTGACCAAGGATGAATTAACGACTTCTCTTACTGAATTCAGCAAATTTCTACACAATATTTTACCTTCCATCTCCGTTGACATAATGCCTGGTACTAACGATCCCAGTGGCAGATCGTTACCTCAACAGCCTTTCCATAAATCATTATTTGACAATTCACTGGACTCTTACTTCGATGACTCTAATAAAGAAATCTTAAATTTAGTGACGAACCCCTTATAAATTCAGTTATAACGGTGTAGACGTTCTCACCATTTCAGGTAAAAACATCAACGATATCTGTAAATACATAATACCATCAAATGAGAATATCAAAGACGGTCAAGACAAGGAAGAAAAAGACAAAGATAACGAAGACTTCAAGGACGATATAGAACATCGACTGGATCTAATGGAATGTACCATGAAGTGGCAAAACATCGCACCTACTGCACCTGATACGTTATGGTGTTATCCATATAAGGATGAGGATCCATTCGTACTAAACGAATGGCCACACGTTTACGTTGTGGGTAACCAACCGAGCTTCGGAACAAGGCTAATGGAAATAGATGGTAAGAACATAAGAATAGTATCTGTGCCTGAATTCAGTTCCACTGGGAGTGGTAGTGCTACTGAACTTGGACACTTTAGAAATAGAGACAGTCAAGATAGACATCTAAAGGAAAAATAGGACAAAAGAAAAACTACTACGTACTTACGTATACCTATATTCATATAAAGGTAATCATTCATCATTACAGCCACCTCTTTTGATGCTTTTTGACGCTTTCCTAAAACACTAGATGGGTTTCTATCATTTTAAATCTTATTTCCTCTTCTTATAGCGGTTTCTTACCCGCCGTTGAAGAAAAAAATTTTCTTCGAAGAGGCGAAAAAAATGAGAAGAGAAAGCACAAATCTAATGGTTTAGTACTATAAGCTTTCAGTTAGGCATCTTGACCATTGCGTATTGCCTATATCAACAAGAAGTAAAAGCACACCTACTTACTGATCAAATTACCGTTTCCATAACTCTGTGTCTTTATTCTACTGCCCCACGCACCATCTACAACGCACTAAATAATGTCTACTTCTCATTGCAGATTTTATGAAAACAAATATCCAGAAATTGACGACATCGTCATGGTCAACGTCCAACAGATTGCTGAAATGGGTGCTTACGTTAAATTGTTGGAATATGACAACATTGAAGGTATGATTCTACTGAGTGAATTATCTCGTAGACGTATTAGATCCATTCAGAAATTGATTCGTGTTGGTAAAAATGATGTCGCTGTTGTTCTTCGTGTTGACAAAGAAAAGGGTTACATCGATTTATCTAAACGTCGTGTTTCTTCCGAGGACATCATTAAATGTGAAGAAAAATATCAAAAATCCAAGACTGTTCATTCCATCCTAAGATATTGTGCTGAAAAATTCCAAATCTCTTTGGAAGAACTATACAAGACCATTGCTTGGCCATTAAGTCGAAAATTCGGTCATGCTTACGAAGCTTTCAAACTTTCCATCATTGACGAGACTGTTTGGACAGGTATCGAACCACCATCAAAAGATGTTTTAGATGAATTAAAGAACTATATTTCTAAGAGATTAACACCACAAGCCGTTAAAATTAGAGCAGACGCTGAAGTGTCTTGTTTCAGTTACGAAGGTATCGATGCCATCAAAGAGGCCTTGAAGTCAGCTGAAGATATGTCCACAGAACAAATGCAAATTAAAGTTAAGTTGGTTGCCGCCCCATTGTACGTCTTAACCACTCAAGCCTTGGATAAACAAAAGGGTATTGAACAGTTGGAGAGCGCTATTGAGAAAAAATCACCGAAGTCATTACCAAATATGGCGGTGTTTGTAACATTACCATGTCACCAAAGGCTGTCACTGCTACTGAAGATGCTGAATTACAGGCTCTATTAGAAAGTAAAGAATTAGAAAACAAATCTGACTCTGAAGATGACGAGGATGAATCGGATGACGAATAATTTTAGCCGTCATTTATTTATCTAGGCACCCCCACATGTCATTTTGTTTTAGAGAAGTTTGTATAGAAAAATACGTATATCTTGCCATATCATATTCTTTGCAATATACAACTTGTACATTTGGCTAATATAAATATTACAACCATATATATAATAACCGCAAATACAACTGCTATTGCCAACAGTGCCTCTCAGCGGCATATGCATATACACTGTGCACTGCCGGTTTCCTTAACTCACCTTTTTTTTTTACACGAGCTATTTTTTGCCTCAAAAGGTAGCGATGCTTTAATGATATGACTCTCCCCCCTTTCCTTCGGGAATTGTATTTGAATCATTGGGGGAATACTAGGCCAAGACGACGGGGCCGTTCACTCATGTGATTTTCAACAAATACATAAGTTTAAGGATAGACACTAGAGATATTCCTTAAACTGCCCAAACAAAGCAGCCCTAGTCAGAGGCTTAAGTGGAACTCAGTACACAAAAAAAAATAAAGCTATAAAGAATGACAATACGTCCAGCAACACACGCCGGATCATGGTATTCCAATAAACCCCAAGAGCTATCTCAACAATTACAGGCTTACTTGACTAAGAGTACAACTAAAGGGCCCATTCATAACGCTCGAATTATCATATGCCCTCATGCCGGGTATAGGTATTGTGGACCTACGATGGCCCACTCGTACGCGTCATTAGATTTGAATAGTAAAACCAAAAGAATATTCATATTGGGCCCCTCACATCATGTTTATTTTAGGAATCAAATACTGGTTAGTGCATTCAATGCGGGTTAGAGACGCCCCTTGGGTAGTTTAAATGTGGATACAGATCTATGTAAGGCATTAGTAAAGAGAGAAAACCCTGCAAACGGCAAAAAGCTATTTAAATTAATGGATCACGGCACTGACATGGCTGAGCATTCCTTAGAAATGCAGTTCCCAATGTTAGTAGAAACGTTAAAATGGAGAGGAATTTCCTTAGAAGAAGTTAAGGTGGTTCCTATGATGGTTTCGCATAATAGCACCGATATCGATTATTCTATTGGTGAGATTTTGTCGGAATACATCAAGGATCCCAATAATCTATTTATTGTAAGCAGCGATTTTTGCCATTGGGGCCGCAGGTTCCAATACACCGGATATGTTGGAAGCAGAGAAGAGTTGAATGAAGCTATTCAAGAAGAAACGGAAGTGGAAATGTTAACTGCTAGGAGTAAACTTTCACATCATCAAGTGCCTATTTGGCAATCTATTGAAATTATGGATAGATATGCCATGAAAACGTTGAGTGATACCCCAAATTCTGAAAGGTATGATGCTTGGAAACAGTACTTGGAAATCACTGGAAATACCATATGCGGTGAAAAACCGATTAGTGTGATACTAAGTGCATTATCCAAGATTGAAGGTACTGGAGCTACAAATGTTAAATTTCAATGGCCTAATTATTCACAGAGTTCCCATGTGACAAGTATTGATGATAGTAGCGTTAGTTACACTTCAGGATATGTTACTTTAGATTAGCTATTGTGCATTAACACTTGAATGCGTACATATACTCGTAAATATCGTTTTGTATAAGCAATGAAGTAAAATATAAAAAAAACAATAATTAACGAAGCTTCTTTAAAAAAAATAAAATTCCATATGTGGAACCTTTAACAAATTCTTAATCTATTTATGTTTTATAAACGTGTATGAGATGTCATGAGCATGAATTATTAATTATAAAAACTTAATCATTAAAGCAACTTAAAAAGTCAAATTTAAGCTCTGGCAACGTGTTCAACCAAGTCGACAACTCTGGTAGAGTAACCGTATTCGTTATCGTACCAGGAGACCAACTTGACGAACTTTGGAGACAATTGGATACCAGCGGAAGCATCGAAGATGGAAGAGTTAGCGTCACCCAAGAAGTCAGAGGAGACAACAGCGTCTTCAGTGTAACCCAAAACACCCTTTAACTTACCTTCAGAGGCAGCCTTGACAACCTTCTTGATTTCATCGTAGGTGGTTTCCTTGTTCAACTTAACAGTCAAGTCAACAACGGAGACATCGACGGTTGGGACTCTGAAAGCCATACCGGTCAACTTACCTTGCAATTCTGGCAAGACCTTACCGACAGCCTTGGCGGCACCGGTGGAGGATGGGATGATGTTACCGGAAGCGGTTCTACCACCTCTCCAGTCCTTGTGGGATGGACCATCGACAGTCTTTTGAGTGGCGGTCATGGAGTGGACAGTGGTCATCAAACCTTCTTCAATACCGAAAGCATCGTTGATAACCTTGGCCAATGGAGCCAAACAGTTAGTGGTACAGGAAGCGTTGGAGACAATCTTCAAGTCAGAAGTGTATTTGTCTTCGTTAACACCCATAACGAACATTGGGGCGGTGGAAGATGGAGCAGTGATGACAACCTTCTTGGCACCAGCGTCAATGTGCTTTTGAGCAGTGTCCAATTCCTTGAAAACACCAGTGGAGTCAATGGCGATGTCAATCTTTAGAGAACCCCATGGCAAGTTAGCTGGGTCTCTTTCTTGGAAAGTAGCGATCTTTTGACCATCAACGATGATGTGTTTGTCATCGTGGGAAACTTCACCAGCGTATCTACCGTGAGTAGAGTCGTACTTGAACATGTAAGCAGCGTAGTCGTTGGTGATGAAAGGATCGTTCAAAGCAACAACTTCGACGTTCTTTCTTTGCAAGGCAATTCTCATGACCAATCTACCGATTCTACCGAAACCGTTAATAGCAACTCTAACCATTTTTAATTGTTTGTGTGTGTGATGAATTTAATTTGAAACTAAGTTCTTGGTTTTTTACAATTCTACAAATAATAATTAAATAGGACTTAAGCAAGAGTGAGAGATTATTAGTTTAGTTGAACAAGAGTAACCTTTATATATCTTTCCCAAACCCAAAAACGAATCCAAGTCTGGATCACTGGGCACTATCAAAAAGGTAATAGCATACGTATGCGCCCATAGGTACAACGTGCAAGATCTTTGAAACAGCCATGACATGACCAGGTCGGGTAGACCAACTAGCTCTCACCACTACCATTCTAGCCTTCAACACATCAGTCGAGCTTTGCCGGGCTTTGCTTACACCTATAGCAACTGCGCACGCGCGACTTCCAGTAAATGCCGCAGATCACGCGGTACGGAAAAGGAGCAACCAACTGAGTCGGAGCCATTGTTTCTTTTTATTATTTCTGGATGCTCTCATTCCCTCGTAGTAGATGACATGTTGCCTAAAAATTAGTGGAAGCCCAAAACCACTAATACCTGAACATATTTTTATTGAGTGCATCAAGTGTGTGCCCTATTGTTTTGCAATTTTTCAATTCTTTTAGAAGTTTTAGCCGCCCACGGCAAACATCCACTACAGGAGAGGGCGCCGGTTCAGCAAACCAAGCAAAGAACGCCTAAGGGATAATCATCATACTATTAGAGAGCACTTATGCCAATGTGTAGCTAAACTTAGATATTATTATTTTCTACCTAACACGTCTCCATTCCTTGTATACAAGCTCTTTCCCATAAAATCAGTAAAACTTATCTGTGGAGTGTACTCTTGTCGCGATACTCTGAGGCTGCGCTTGTGCCGGCTTTCAACACCTCGTGTAAATCCGCGAGTAATCATAATGGTCTATAATAATGATATGGCATACGTATAACACATATATAAATAGTATATAAAATATGTACATAATCTGTATGGGGAGTTGTAGGCCATGGATGAACCGAAATGTTTGAGTGCTTGTGTGTGCTTTTGCATGCGGGAGAGAAGGAATTCTATGGGGTGACTACACCTAAGCGTCTAGCAATAAGAAACCGAATATGGTTGGGATGAATATGAGTGATCTTTGAATTGGGTTTTATAAGCAAAAAGAATAATGTCAATTTTTGATCTCATTACAAAGTATTATGAGTACAACATTCTAAGTCTTGTGAGGTTCTATGGGTTTAGCACTGATGTACTGTGCCATACTTAAACCATTACCGTGACTACATCTTCGTTAACATGGCGGGCATATAGGTATATACATATATATACCCGATATATACTATATTATATAGTAGAAGGACCCTTATTGCAATGCTTACGTCATGGAATTGCCTCGATAAAACCGGCTCTTTTTGAACAAACTTTCAGTGCGCACGTGACCTTTCCCGGTCACGTGCAATTTTGTATCCCATTTTCTACATAGAATGTTGTCTAAATGTTTATTCCTCAACAGTATAAGCCTTGTCCAACCTACAAAGAAATCAGCTTATAGGTGAAGCCACAGTTTTATGGCATCAGTCACATATGGGAATTATTTGCCAATGGGAAACTAGAGCCGGAAACTCGCAATATGCTCGAGGTATACATATATATATAAACGTTACTCTTAGATTAACTTGCATTCTTCACCGTTTAGTAGTACCCATTCTGTTTGCTACAATTGCTGTCTTGTTCTCTAACAGTAACATTATCGAAAAAGTTCGAGAATAATAATAATAGTAATAAAAGAAGAATCAATATGCCTGCTCCTCACGGTGGTGTTTTACAAGACTTGGTCGCTAGAGATGCGTCAAAAGAAGAACGAACTGTTGGCCGAAGCCCAATCTTCAGACATCTTAGTGTGGAACTTAACCCCAAGACAACTCTGTGATATTGAATTGATTTTGAATGGTGGGTTTTCTCCACTAACTGGCTTCTTGAACGAAAATGATTACTCCACAGTCGTTACAGACTCGAGATTAGCAGACGGCACACTATGGACCATTCCTATTACACTGGACGTCGATGAATCATTCGCAAACCAAATAAAACCTGACACAAGAATTGCCCTATACCAAGATGACGAAATTCCTATTGCTATCATCTCCGTCCAAGACGTTTATAAGCCAAACAAGTCTATCGAAGCTGAAAAGGTCTTTAGAGGTGATCCTGAACATCCAGCCATTAACTACTTGTTTAACGAAGCTGGTGACTATTACATTGGTGGTTCATTAGAGGCCATTCAATTGCCTCAACATTATGACTACCCAGGCTTACGTAAAACCCCAGCCCAATTGAGACTGGAATTCCAATCAAGACAATGGGACCGTGTCGTTGCCTTCCAAACCCGTAACCCAATGCATAGAGCCCACAGAGAGCTAACCGTAAGAGCCGCCAGAGAAGCTAATGCTAAGGTCTTGATCCATCCAGTTGTCGGGTTGACTAAACCTGGTGATATCGATCACCACACCCGTGTTCGCGTTTACCAAGAAATCATCAAACGTTATCCTAATGGTATAGCCTTCTTGTCCTTGCTGCCGCTAGCAATGAGAATGAGTGGTGATAGAGAAGCTGTATGGCATGCGATTATCAGAAAAGAATTATGGTGCTTCCCACTTCATCGTTGGTAGAGACCATGCAGGCCCAGGTTCGAACTCCAAGGGTGTCGATTTCTATGGTCCATATGATGCTCAAGAGTTGGTTGAATCCTACAAGCATGAACTTGATATCGAAGTGGTTCCATTTAGAATGGTAACCTACTTACCAGATGAAGATCGTTATGCTCCAATTGACCAAATTGACACCACAAAGACAAGAACTTTGAACATCTCAGGTACAGAACTAAGACGCCGTTTAAGAGTTGGTGGTGACATCCCTGAATGGTTTTCATATCCTGAAGTGGTCAAAATCTTAAGAGAGTCAAATCCACCAAGACCCAAGCAAGGGGTTTGCCATTGTCCTAGGTGAGTCCTTAACCATTTCACGTGAACAATTATCGATCGCCTTATTATCAACATTTTTACAATTCGGTGGTGGCAGATACTATAAGATTTTCGAACATGACAATAAAACTGAATTACTGTCTTTGGTTCCAGATTTTATTGGTTCTGGTACTGGTTTAATTATTCCAAACCAATGGGAAAGTGAAAAGGACTCTGTTGCTGGCAAACAAAACATCTACCTATTAGACTCATCTAGTTCAGCTGATATCAAGTTAGAGTCAGGTGACGAATTAATTTCACATATTGTCCAAAAAGTCGTTTTATTCTTGGAGGACAATGGTTTTTTTGTATTCTAAATACCATGAGAAAGAATGAAGACGAAAAATTCACGACCCATAGTGCAAAATAGGTTAAATTTACAGATATAATGCTTATATAAAAATGTGTATACATTAGAAACGTTCAATATCAATACTTCCCCTCTTTATGTTCGCTTACTAATTATAAATTTAACCAAAAAGAGTACGGTGTTCTTGATGATTTTCTTGTTTTGTCAAGAGCTTATCTTTGATACCATTGGAGAGCAGCAAAAGCTAGCACAGTTTAGAAGGCCAACAACAATTAATCATACTGGTCGATATTAATTTCGATTTTTGGTTGGGCCCATCTTAATTTCTGCTTGTTATACCATGGGTAAGCTGGTAAAACACATAGTAGAGTAATCACACAACTTATGCCATACGTAACCAATAGAACATACAACGACTGTTGAGCGAATCCCAATATGCATGCTATGACAGCTCCGATTGTGAGTGATAACTGTTGAAAGCTCTCCGTTTTCTGTTGACTGGGAAAATCTATTGGAAAGATCAGTTTTCTTTGTATATCTTGTAATAGCGCAGACATTGGGAGTAATATGATTAGTGTATGTGATCTTGTGTTTGCTTGAAACTTGAGTAGTGTTTAGAATAGAATTCGTTTACTTGTCTCGTTTTTTTTAGTAGTTTCCTACTACGCGATGCATTTTAGAGGCAGAAAGGTGTGTCCTTTTTGAGGATTATGCAGAGGAATAAACAAATATGTAAGGGAACAAGAAGAACTAAAGGGCCCTCGCGTATATAGTAGTGTATATAATTACATTGTTCAGCTCTTGTGTTGGCCTTTAAGTATGGCATTATGAATTAACAGCTATTAGTATGACATTACACCGTCATTTCGCCAATAATTTGGTCCTTTTAACCAATTAACATATTTGATAAATGGTTCACCCTTGCTAACGTCAATTTCCGTATCGTTCGTAGCTTCCCTATACATTTTTACCATGTTTTTATCTTTAGAAAGCTCATTAAACAGTTTACAATTAAGTAGGTCCAGCTGGAAACTTCCAAATGGGTAACAATTCATTCTGTAGCACATTGACTAGTATTTTCATTTGTAAATCGTTCATCTGAGATTGTTGTTTGTTCATGGGAATCTTATTCAGAAATTTATAAAGATTAACAAACCCCAACAAGCAGTTCTGTAGTTGTAGAACAAACTCTTCTCTAAAGTCAACGTTTAGTCTGCCTAATTCTTGAGATATTAGTCCATTTACTCCGTAAATAGAAGTAACTAAAACCTTCTCAATCAAATGTCGACATTTCCCAGGTGTTTCAAAATGATCTAACTCACAACTATCCAATAACAAACGGAAACCTGTCCTTAAATCGTAAATTAATTCGCAAAGATCATTCTTCAATGCTAAAAGTTCTTCCTTATGCGACACGCATGTACCATCTGCATTCGGACGTTTATTGTCCTGATTCTGGGCCAGATAGTATAAAATATACATTAGATCTGTCATGTAATGTGACGTGTTCAGGATGAATGGGACTATTTGGTTTAACAATACAACATTTTTCTTATTGTTCTCTGATATGCCATCGTTGAATGAGAGTTTGGATTGCCAAGACGATGCAGTCTCTTCACTGGGTTCTATTCTACTCATAAGCTTGTGATGAGCTACTGCTATCGCCGTTATCTGTTTTCCTTTTCCTATGTCTGCTTAAGCTTGATTGATGTAAAATTGAAACTAACGCCGCCAATTTAAAATAAATCGAAACATCAACTAATGAAGTCAAAAAGAGGGAAATAATAAAGCGCTAGACCACCGCCTACAACACACTCTAAAATATAAAGTGGTACAAGGTGGCTTCGTCATCTTTTTCCCTTCAACAAGTGGCAGCCTTTACGTAAGGGATATAATATCTAGGTAAAGAATAAAGATAGGAATACTATATATGCATGCATGCTAAGATCGGTACGTCTGTCGTACGAGACTTATCTAGTCATCGACTTTATCATTGCTGTTGTCATCATCATCATAATCACCACCATCTCATCATCAACATTCATATCTCAGCTTGGATTGTATATCGTAGCATTCAGCCAGCTTTGATGGTGAGGTCATTTTTTCCAAGCTCTCTTGATCAATATCCAAAGGCACGTTTGTTTCACTCTCTTGTGATTGCTGTCGGGCATCGTTATCGGACTGATGCTGCTGCTGCTGTCTTTCCCAAGGCCTCGTCCTTGGCTTCAATGAAGGCGAACTACTTAAACCCTCATCCAGAGTAACGTCTGGTACTTCAACAATATTTGGGTATAGGTTTATTATTTAAAATGTGGTCCAGCAACTCCTCATAACTAAGTTCATCGCCTGCCATTACGCTTGAATATTCACGTTTACATCCACTTTTAGTCTTTGAAATTCAACTGGGAAATGAGAATGTTCCATTTTTAGTGCTTCCGATAATAATAAAACCATAAATGAAACGTAAATAATTTGGTTAGAATTAGCGAAAAAATTAAAAACAACACATATAAACAAAAAGCCAACAATTGGCGGTAAATAAGAGGTGACGAGACTGGGAAATGGTTGGCGAAGATTGGGGCTTGATTGTACTATCATTTCTTGTAAGAGTTGGGTTTTTCCTTTTCGGTATTTACCAAGACGCCCATTTTAAAGTAAGGTATACTGATATTGATTATTTTGTGTTTCATGACGCTGCCAAATATGTATATGAGGGCAAATCACCTTATGCGAGGGATACGTACCGTTATACGCCGCTATTAAGTTGGTTGCTGGTGCCCAATCATTACTTTGGATGGTTCCATTTGGGGAAGATCATATTTGTTATTCTCGATTTGATTACTGGGTTCTTAATTATGAAGCTTTTGAACCAATCCATCTCCAAGAAGAGAGCTCTGATGCTGGAGAGCATTTGGCTATTGAATCCAATGGTTATTACGATCAGCACAAGAGGAAACGCGGAGAGCGTCTTGTGCTGTTTGATTATGCTTGCACTTTATTATTTGCAAAAGGGTAGATATACCATGGCAGGTCTCCTATATGGCCTATCCATCCATTTCAAGATATACCCAATAATATACTGCATCCCGATGGCGATATTCATATACCATAGAACGCGTAAGGAGGGCCCACGAGGACAGTTGACGGCGTTGCTGAAGATTGGTGTAAGCACACTAGTGGCCTTGTTGGGATGCGGCTGGGCAATGTACAAGATGTATGGGTACGAATTCTTGGACCAGGCATACTTGTATCACTTGTACAGAACAGACCATAGACATAATTTCTCAATATGGAACATGCTATTATATTTGGATTCTGCGAACAAGGGGAATGGCGGGTCCAATTTATCGAAGTATGCATTCGTACCTCAACTGCTGCTTGTATTGGTGACCGGGTGTCTTCAGTGGTGGAATCCCGACATTTGATAATCTACTGAGTGTTCTATTTGTGCAGACGTTTGCCTTTGTGGCGTACAATAAGGTTTGCACATCACAGTATTTTGTATGGTACTTGATCTTTTTACCATTTTACCTGTCAAGATCACATATCAGCTGGAGAAAGAGGCATTCTGATGGTCACGCTCTGGGCAGTGACGCAGGGCATCTGGCTAAGTCAAGGGTACTATTTAGAGTTTGAAGGCAAGAACGTATTTTATCCTGGAGTCTTTGTAGCGAGTGCACTGTTTTTCCTGACCAACGTGTGGCTGTTAGGCGGGTTCATCACTGACCTCAAGACGCCCATGCCACTCGCAACGGCCGGTAAGAAGAACAACTGACGTCAACACGTATATATATATATAAGTATATTCTACATAACGTACTATCACTATTATGGAAAAAAATGCGATGCCAAAGCGCACCACCAAAAGGGAAAAAAAAAAAGTTTGGAAAAAAGTGGAAAAGCTTCGATGTTTAAAAGAGGACTAGATACATCTGATACGAATTGGAAGCATAGGCACAGCTAGAGAAGGAGCCGAATTGAAAAGAATACGAAACTATAATGTTGAAGGAAGTCGTTTACTGCGGAGTTTGCTCATACCCACCGGATTACTGCGAATTTTCAGGTAAATTGAAACGTTGTAAAGTCTGGTTATCCGAAAACCACCCTGACCTTTACTCAAACCTATACGGCGCCGAGGAGAATGAACAAGAGGAAGTGGAAGCCGTGGCCACCAAACTGGCCGAATCAAGCATCGGTGAAGCCAGAGAGGAAAAACTGGAAAAGGACTTGCTAAGAATCCAAAAGAAGCAGGAAAATAAAGAACAAAGAGAGCTAGCCAAGAAACTGTCATCCAAAGTGATCATCAAGAGAGAGGCCAGAACCAAGAGGAAATTCATCGTGGCCATTTCTGGGCTGGAGGTCTTTGACATCGACATGAAGAAACTGGCCAAGACATTTGCGTCCAGGTTCGCCACTGGCTGTTCAGTATCCAAGAACGTGGAAAAGAAGGAAGAGGTCGTCATTCAAGGTGACGTGATGGACGAGGTGGAAACCTATATACACTCGTTGCTGGAAGAGAAGGGAATGAAAGACGTCAAAGTGGAGACCATCGACGCGAAGAAGAAAAGAAGAAACCCACTGCAGAAGGCGCCGCCAAGTAAACAGCCGAACATCCACGTATATACGTAACTACGTAACTACTCAACTACCCAACTACGTAAACACTTCGCACTTTCGACTTCGCACTTCCGACTTACCACGGCTAGTGGTTAACAACCGCAAAACTGAGCCCGTTTATTTTATCTTGTCTGTTCCGCGGAACAGCGCCGCGGATTTAAGTGCGTTTAACTGCATTCAAACCTACAGCGAAGGGGCCTAGTGGCACATACTTAGCGGCAGACCCAGCTGAACCTGCGTCTTCCACGGTATCCGCACTATCTACAACCATCTCACGCTGTCACTGCACTCCTGGTTTGACCTGTGTTCGAGCACCGGGTCCGGCTATAAAAGCAGATAGTCATCTCTCTTCTGAGATCATTCCCCTTCTCGACAAAAGCATCAACTACAACTACAACTACAACTACAACTACAACTACAACACAGCAATGTCTAACATGGAAACAGACGCAGAGTATTGCGATCGCCAAAACTTGTATGACATTTCCAGCATGGTCGGCGAAGCTTTCAATAAAGGTGTGCCAGATGCTGTGATCTGATGAGACCGAAAGCGAGAAAGAACATATGGCTGATGATTCCATCAGAGACTTCCGGCCGCGCGGGCCATCTTCATCTGGTGATGAGGAAGCTGGTGGAGCTCCTCTACAGAAGACCTACCAGTTTTTCTCACCCAGATTGCAAGCCAAAGGAAAACGGTTTTCCTGAAGTTTGCCTTTACAAACGTTCTGCTAGCAGTGCTTTGCTTTACGATCTTCGTTTTGTTTTGGGGGCTCTTTACAATACTGAAAAATATTCATAAGGTTAGGTTGCTGGCTCATCCAGGAATCTCCCATCGTGGCCCTGGGCAACAACAGTTCGCTAACTGCGCCATCCATCTCATCAGCACTTCCCACTTTCATCGCAGGTGCCCTGTCATTGGGACATTTACAACACTTCCACGTTTCAGACTAAATTCCATGTGAGCTCGACCGAGGAGATCAACAACAAGTCATCGATTTGTCTACGGCGAAAATACTGGTTCCATCAATATCAAACCCGACGCCACAGAGACTCTATTTGACTCCTGGTCAACGATACCGCCCCCCTTCAACTCCACCACGTTTAACCAGGTCGTGTACGAAAGTGGCAGAGACCCAACAAACTTGAAGTCACATATTGCCGTTTGCGCAAGAAATCGAGCAATACTACGAAGCTTACTACGCGGCCGATTATTTACCGGCTTTCATGAACAATATCACACAGATGGATAATTACAGCTTGACTAGCAACCTCACACACATCACCCGCGGGAATACACCTTCGAATACTCGACCACACCTTCACCAACTTTTCCCACCCAGATCTGTTTTTACTTGCGTTAACCTTTTCTTCCTGTTGTTGGTCCTTGAGCAGAAAGGCAAAGGTAAGACCCAAACGGTATACTTTATCTATCCGTTGGCCTTTTTGCTGTTCTTTGCACAGTTTCCCATCTACCAAGTCGACTTCACCCAGTTTCAAAGGTGGCTTTATGGGTTTTGTGTCGGGTGGGGGGCACGGATGCTTATCCTCACCATAGGCCCACGTACATTGGGTTCTGGACCTGTCGTTCGTCATCATAAACATCGCCCATCTTCTCCCTCGCATTAAACAGCAACTTCTACAGATACGGTTACATGATGCCCGTCCACAACATCATCGATATCTACAGAGTCTTTTTTGACTTACAAAAACAAGATGGGGAGAAACTACGGTATCTTGATGCCATCATGGTGAAACCATATGTACCTGTCTGTAAGATCAGGCAAAAATTAAAACAACAGGCCATGGCCCAGCACAGCAACAGGACTGATAGTAAGTAGCAACTAACTTCTGATAAATAGGATAGGATTTTTTTAGATACATATTTATTCATTCAAGGGACTAAACCATAATAGATGCTTTTTATCATCAGGTGTACATGCATGTGCACCGAGGAAAGCCACTCGATGCGATGGCCTGCCTGCATGTTCTTTCCTTGTAGTAGGCATCACTCCGATTAACTGCCGCTCTTTTTTCATTCAGCCAGGAACCCCGCGCAGAGCGCCGTTTCTTCCAGAAGGGGTGGTCCCTGAAGCAAGCCGTCCCTTGAGTTCACGATAGAACCGACTCCGTAACCTTGTTGTTGGCTCGTAGTTCGCACACTACACTTCACCTGTTCACGGATACTCATCTTGTCGTGCATAGATATTCATCGGCTGCTGCTTCTGGTTTTCTAACAAGAACAGAACAATTAGACCAAGACAGGGCTAGAACAAGATCGAATACACGACGTAGCAATGTCTGAAGATTTGGAATCGGATGCCGAGTATTGCAGGCGCAAAGATATACAAGACCTTTCCAGTGTCGTCGGTGGTGCCTTCAACCAAGGTGTGCCGGGTGTTGAATCAGACACAGGTGACAGTGAGAAGGAGCAGGTGGCTGATTCCATAGAGGATTTTCAGCCAGGCTCCATACATGGTAATGCGGTCCCATCGGCAGCAGCACAGGCAGCAGCGTTGGCCCCATCATCTGCCGGCGCTGGTGACGTTGAAGGTGGGGTGCCCATACAGAAGACACCTACCAGGTTTTTCTCACCCAATTTGCAAGGACAAAGAAAGAAAGTCTTTCTTGAAGTTCGTCTTTACAAACGTCTTGCTAGCCGTACTTTGCTTTACGATTTTTGTTTTGTTTTGGGGGGCTCTTTACGATACTGAAAAATACGTGCATAAGGTTAGATTGCTGGCCGTCATCCAGGAGTCTCCTGTCGTGGCCCTGGGCAACAACAGTTCGCTAACTGCGCCATCCATCTCATCAGCACTACCCACCTTCATCGGCGAGGTGCCCTGTCATTGGGACATTTACAACGCTTCCACGTTTCAGACTAAATTCCATGTGAGCTCGACCGAAGAGATCAACGACAAGGTCATCGATCTGATCTACGACGAAAAATACTGGTTCGCCATCAATATCAAACCCGACGCCACAGAGACTCTTTTTGAATCGCTGATTAATGGCACCGCCCCCGCATTCAACTCCACCACGTTTAACCAGGTCGTGTATGAAAGTGGTAGAGACCCAACAAACTTGAAGTCCACGATATTGCCGTTTGCGCAAGAAATCGAGCAATACTATGAAGCCTTCTATACGCTCAACTACTTACCGGCATTCATGACCAATATCACACGGATGGATGATTACAACTTGACTAGCAACCTCACACATATCACCGCCGCGGGGAGATACAACTTCGATTACTACGACCACAGGCCTTTCACCAACCGTGTTGTGCTGGCTCCCACCCAGATCGGTGTTGTTTATTGTTTGTTGTTAACCTTTTTCCAGTTCCTGTTGTATGGTCCATTGCACGCCGAAATGGCAAAAGTGCTAAGACCCGCAAACGGTATAATCTATCGCTTAGCCATGTCGTGGTCTACCTTTTTCCTTTGCATCCTTGTTCTTTTGCACAATTTCCGCCATCTTCCAAGTCGACTTCACCCAGGCTTTCGGTAAAGGTGGCTTTATGGTGTATTGGATGTCCACGTGGCTGTTCATGCTTGCTGCTGGTGGAGCTAACGAAAACGCGGTAATGCTTGTCATCACCTTAGGCCCACAGTTCCTTGGGTTCTGGATCCTGTCGTTCGTCATCTTAAACATCGCTCCATCCTTTCTTTCCCCCTAGCGTTAAACAACAACGTTTATAGATACGGTTATATGATGCCTGTCCATAACATCATTGATATCTACAGAGTCATTTTCTTTGATCTGTCGAAGAAGCAAGATGGGGAGGAACTATGGTATTTTGATTGCTCTCATCGTGTTGAATACCGCATTGCTACCGTTTGTCAGTAAATACGCGGGCAAGAAACTAAGACAAAAGGCCTTAGCTGCATCACAACAGGGTCGATAATGGTGGATACAGTATCTACCGAGACTTTGTAAAAAAAAAATAGGATTTTTTTTTAAATAAATGTTTTATCCATTCAATGGACTATAATAAATATTTATATATATAAAGAGAAAGAGATTGGGGGTGAGAAAAAAATGAGGAAAGAAGAATCTGTATATATATTCATCGATTGGTGCCTATAATGCATCAAGCATCTAAGAACACAACCGCTGGAAGCGTTGGAAACCAACTTAGCATATTTGGATAATGTACCTCTTGTGTAACGAGGTGGAGGTGCGACCCAGCTTTGTTTACGTTGAGCCATTTCCTGTTCGGAGATCACTAAATCGATCTTGTTGTTGTCAGCATCGATAATGATTTCGTCACCATCCTTGACAAGCCCAATAGGGCCACCTTCAGCGGCTTCTGGAACAATGTGACCGATCAAGAACCCATGAGAACCACCGGAGAATCTACCATCAGTCAACAAAGCGACATCTTTACCTAAACCGTACCCCATTAGGGCAGACGAGGGCTTTAGCATTTCAGGCATACCTGGAGCACCTCTTGGACCTTCGTATCTGATAATAACAACGGTTTTTTTCACCCTTCTTGATTTCGCCCTTTTCAAGGGCTTCAATGAAGGCACCTTCTTCTTCGTAGACACGGGCCTTACCTTTGAAGTAAGTACCTTCCTTACCGGTGATTTTACCCACGGCACCACCTGGCGCCAATGAACCGTATAAGATTTGTAAGTGACCGCTGGTCTTGATTGGATGGGAAAGAGAGGTTTGATGATCTCTTGGCCCTCAGGCAAGCTTGGTGCCTTCTTGGCACGTTCTGCCAAAGTGTCACCGGTAACAGTCATGGTGTTACCATGCAACATGTTGTTTTCGTATAGGTACTTGATCACAGATTGTGTACCACCGACGTTGATCAGGTCAGCCATGACGTATTTACCGGAAGGCTTGAAGTCACCGATCAATGGTGTGGTGTTACTGATTCTTTGGAAATCATCTGGAGACAACTTAACGCCTGCGGAATGAGCAACGGCCACCAAATGCAAAACAGCATTAGTGGACCCACCAGTGGCAACGACGTAAGTGATGGCATTTTCAAAGGCCTCCTTGGTGAGGATGTCACGAGGCAAGATGCCCAATTCCATTGTCGTCTTGATGTATTCACCAATGTTGTCACACTCGGCCAATTTCTGTTTAGACACGGCGGGGAATGAAGAAGAGTTTGGAATGGTCAAACCTAGGACTTCTGCGGCAGAGGCCATAGTGTTGGCAGTGTACATACCACCACAAGAACCAGGACCTGGGCAGGCGTGTTCCACGACGTCTTCTCTTTCCTCTTCAGTGAACTGCTTGGAGATGTACTCACCGTAAGATTGGAAAGCAGAGACAATGTCGATGTTTTTGGAGATCTTGGAGGACCCACAGGTTGGGTGACCGGGCAAGATGGTACCACCGTAGACCATGATGGAGGGTCTGTTATGTCTACCCATGGCCATCATGACACCGGGCATGTTCTTGTCACAAGATGGGATGGCGATGTTGGCATCGTAGTGCTGAGCCATCATGATGGTTTCGAACGAGTCCGCAATGATCTCTCTACTTTGCAAAGAGTATCTCATACCCTTGGTACCCATGGAGATACCGTCAGAAACACCGATGGTGTTGAACTGCATGGCCTTTAGACCGGCCTTTTCGATGGATTGGGAACATCTGTTGTTCAAGTCCAACAAATGCATGTTACATGGGTTACCGGACCACCAGCATGAACCGACACCGACCTGTGGCTTTTGGAAGTCACCCTTCTTGAACCCGGTGGCGTAAAGCATGGCCTGGGAGGCACCTTGGCCCTTTGGTTCAGTGATGATGTAGGAATACTTGTTTAGCTTCTTTGCAACGGATCTCGTTGTAGAGAATTGTCTCGACGTGGCAACTTTCGTTAACAAGCCCATCTCTGCTGATACTTCTTGGTTGTATTTGCAAACGAGGAAAACAAGAAAGGCTATAACTAGAGAGTATGTGTATACACGCCAAAAAGTCCAGTCTCTTCTTTTGTTATATTATATAATGTACTAATAATTTATTGAGTCATCTGGAGAAAAAAGACAGAAAAAAAGAAAATTTTTTTTTTTTTCATGTCCGGTTCCGCTCGTAGCAAAAAAAAAAAGGCAGCGTTAGTAATGAATGCCTCTTTAGTATTTAGGATTTAAAATTTTTTTTTCATGCGTTCGAGTGTGGAGTGGAACAACAACAATGCGGTGGAGGGAGTAGGGATGAAGGCGGCGACGACGAGACGACTAACCCACACGCTTGATTACATGGACGCCGCTGCCCGACTCGACGATATCGCTCACGTCCCCGACTTTGAGCTTGAAGGCGGCGTCCTCGAAACTGGGCTGCATCTCGCCCCTGCCGAACCAGCCCAGGTCGCCGCCCCTCTTGTACGAAGAGCAGTCGGACCTTTCCTTGGCGAGCGCCTCGAAGGAGTTGGTCTTGGAGGCGTCGTCCAGCCTCGTGACCAGGGTCTTCAGCTCGTCCGTGGCCTCTTGCTTGGATATGGTGATGTTCTCGGACCGGTGCGAAGCAGGTCTTCTCGAGTCCTGGTGCTTGATGAGGATGTGCAGACACCTGACACGCATTGGGTGCGTTTTCAGGTACTCGTGCAGCTGGTCCTTATCCGTACCCTCGGGCTCCTCCCACTGCGAGTGCTTGGTGTCCGGGTCGAAGAAGTACTCTCTCTTCTTGGACTTGCTGTACCTGACGGTCCACGGCGTGGGCAGGCCAGTGCTCGCTGCTGCTGCGTCGGATGGCATTGCTGTGTGGTTGTTGTGCCGTGGTGAGTCGTGTGTGAAGGTGGGGGAGCTGGTAGCATTGGGGCCCTTTTTCACCTTAAACCGGAGGGGGAGAAAAAAGCAGTCGGTGGTGCCCGCTCGTGAGGGATGATATGATTGTTAAGATAAGATTAAGATGGATGAATATATATATATATAGAGAGAGAGAGAGAGGGAGAAGAGATGTGTGTATGGAGGTCCGACAACAGGTCAGAACTTGGCCCGGATGTCCCGTTCGGCACCGTAGACGACGTAGCCCTCCTGGGAGACGCTTGCTGCAATGCGGCCCGAGCGGGAGTCGAAGTACCTGCCCTGCACGAGGTGCTTGTCCCAGTGCGACCGCGGGTTGGCTACCTTGAGGTGGATCCAGTCGTTCACGTGGGGCAGCTGGTGGAAGTAGATCGTGTGGTCCAGCGAGACGCTGAAGCTGTGGCAGTACAGCGGCAGGCCGTGGAAGTACGGGATGGTGAGCAGGAGGTACGAGTCCGACAGGTACGCGAAGGCCACGTAGTTGTAGCGGGCGTCGTTTGCCGGGGAGATGTGCTTGGGGATGCGGTGCGGATGGTGGGCCTGCAGGGACGACTCGTTGCCCGCCTGCTCCGCCGTCGTGATGGGCTGTCTCACCTTGACGAAGTAGTCGAGCTCGTCCGTGTGTCTTGCGGAGTAGAACATGTCCTTGGGGAACTGGTACTCCATGGGGCCGTGCTGGAATGCGTCCACGTACTTGTGCATCGCGGCTGCGTCCTGGAACCTGTCGGACAGCGAGGCATAGCGGCTGAGCTTCTCGGGGCCCAGGACCTCTCTCTGGAAGAGCGAGGAGGCCTCTTCGTACTCGTGCGGGTCCGGCTGCCTGCCCTGCAGCGCCGGAATGGTCTCCCAGTGTTGCAGCGAGTCGTGCTCCTTGGAGCGCTGCACGGCAAACAGGATCATCGACGTGAAGATCAGCTTGTCGTGCTGGTACGCACTAACCTGCTTGTGGATGAAGTTCCGGCCATTGCGCAGGTTCTGCACATGGTACGTGATCTTGGCCCGCGGGTCGCCACCCTTGATGAAGTACGAGTGCAGCGAGGTGGGGAAGAAGTTCGAGTGGCACGGTGTACAGCGACGCCAGCAGCGATTGCGACACCAGCGTCCCGCCAAACGTGCCCTTGGACCCCACAGGCGCTGCCGGCAGGTACCGCGTTACAAAGCTGGTAGGCGACAGCGGGACAAGCTCTAGTATTTTCTCCAGGTTGGACATGGCCATCTTGGAAGCGCTCATTGTTGGTCTTTGTCCTGCCCTGTGTGTGTTGTTCTGTCTTGGTCTGCTGTGGTGAGCCCACCCACTCCTCAGTGCCCGAATGGCAGCAGCTTTATATCCAGTTGGAGCGGTTTTCGTTGTGTTAGGCTCAAAGCTCGGTCTTAGGCCGTCTCTTCCGGAGGGAAGAATAACGCTCTGTGTTGGGGTAGTTCGAGGTGGATATGATGAGCAAGGCCTGTTGTTTGGTGGTTGGGTCGAGTACGTACGTTATGTGCTGGTATATACATGATTACGATAAAGGGTCGGGGGAGCAGGCAGGGTTGTGGCTTCACAGTTCGGACTCCAGCGTGTCGGGCCTTAGTTCCTCCCAGGGAATGATGGTCCTGGCCGCACGCTTCAACTGGCGGCCAGGACCGTCGCCGTCGTCGCCGTCGTTGTCGTCGTCGTCGTTGTCGTCTTGGCTGGTGGATACGGTGGGGGAAGTGGACCTGTCGCGTTTCATGGACCTCGTGACCATTGTTCTTGGTGGGGGCGTAGACCTCTTGTGGTGGTCGTCGTCGGAGTCGTGCAGGAGGGTGGTGCCATTCAAGGAGGCGGCGACGTCTTGTGGGTCGCAGATGTGGTGGCCTGCCCGCTCTCGGAAGGCCGTCTCCAGAGAAGTCTGGCGGGCCTGCAGGGCGTGCATGTCCTTGGACAGCGACACCAGCACCTTCTGCACGTCTTCCATCTGGCTGCCGACGTTGAACAGCATCTCCTGGGTGCACCTCATCGACTTCTCCGTCTCATGCTGCTTGTTGGTGACGTGTCGCGTGATCTTGGAGTTATACCTGCCCAGCTCATCGACCAGCGCTTGTCTGTAGCTGGGGTCTGGCTTTGCCGTGTGCGGTCTGGCGTCGCTCTTCGGTGGCGATGATGCTGATAGTTTGCCCAGCTGGGCTTCCATCTGGGCGCCCAGATCGTTTATCAGTTTCTTCACGTTTCCTGAAACTAGAGTTGTTAGTAGGTGTGTTCCTCGACGGAAATAAGTAAGTAACCTAAAGGTGTGCACATTCTGTCTGTCCGATACAAACCGTTCGTAGCGGTATCTTGTTCTAGTAGCTGGTTGAACTTGCTTAGCGATTTGCACAGCGTCTTGGAGTTGTCGTTCAGAACCTTGATCAGTTTGCCCCGAGTTTTCCTCTTAGCTCCATGCTCTCCAGCTCCAGCTTACCTGCCCATTCCAGTATCTGCTTGTCCGACTCTTCCAGGACAGCGGTGGTGGTCGCCACTTTCCCACTGTGGGAGAATATGGATCTGAACGGTGAAGATGTCTCCGTGATCATCAGCGACCGCTCGGAATTGGTCTCCGAGATGTCCGTGGATGCCTCGTCTGTCCTGGTCCGAGTGTCCATTTTGCCGCCTGTCTTCTGTCCTTGCTTTTGCTTTCTTGGTTGTCTTGTTGATTTTTCCCTTTGAATTATAGAATGTTACTTATTATGCTTAAAGAAAAAATGACCCATCATCTTTCGTGTTAGTTTTAGATGAGCCTATACGCAGGCTGCAGGGAAAAGACAAGACAAGACAAGACAAGACAGGGGATACCGCGCCCAATGTCACCAATACTCAAGGAATACCTGAACAAGAGGGTCGTTATAATCAGGACGGACGGCCAGTGTCTCATAGCAAGCTTGGACGGCTTCGACAAGAACACTAACCTATTCATATCGAACGTTTTCCAACCGTATAAATAAAGAGTTCGTCTGCAAAGCTCAGATACTTCGAGGCAGCGAGATCGCGCTCATTGGCCTTCTAGACATCGAGAACGATGATGGCCTGGCTCCTATCGATGAAGCGAAGATACCGATGATAAAAGGACACCAAGAATATAATTGAAAATGAGCATATAATATGGGAGAAAAGTCTACGAGTCAAAAACAAAATGATAACAAAAACGTATGTATGTACACATATATAATCACATAAGTAATCAAGCATTGTCCCCCTCCCTCCACCCCCATACTCATTGCCCTGCCAAGTGCTTCTTCTCTTCCCCAATGCCGCAGTCGGGAGGAATCCCTAGTTTATGCATCTTTATGGCCAGTTCCATCAAGTAATCGATGGCTTCGTTGAATATCTTGGCCTTGTCGATGGTCGGGGCCCCAAACAAAGATACCGTGCCTCCGCACTATCACGGCGCATGTGTTCGGATAGTCTACAAAGGTCTTGTGCAAGTCATCGATCAGTTCATCCTCGTGTGCCATGTTTTCAATGATGGGGATCCTCAACGTGTCGAAAAAACGACAGTGCTATAGGTTTCATGGTCACAGGGTCCACTTTCCCGCTCGGAATCGCCTTGATTTGTTCGATGTTCGCAATCCTGAACTCATCACCAAAGATCAAAGAGCACACCACAGCATTTTGAGAGTGGGTATGGATTATAGCACCTGCGTCTTTCTTTTGATAGCATGCTACAAACAGTGGAGTGCACGCACTTGGCTTGTATAATTTGGGAGCACGCAAGTAGTCCAAAGTTTGAGCGTCCATAACGAACAAATCCTCAGGTCTCATTTGCTCCTTCTGCACCCCGGACGGTGCCAGATAGTAATGGCTTGTTTCAGGGTCTTTTATTGAGATACCACCGCCAGTTCCTGTGCACCAGTTGTTGTAGAAGAATTGCTTGCAGAGCGTGCAGATGAGATTTGCAGGATGGCGTGGGTCATCAGAGTGTATCAAGGTATCTTCAGAAGACATGGCCGTTCTCCTCTTATGGGTTGTAGTATCCCTCAATTTCGTTAACGTTGATGTAATGAATGGTAGCCTTTACTCGACTGAAAAATTTAAAGTGGGCACCGCATCGCAATGCCCGCAATCGTACGTAACAAGAGCCTATAAAACTACAAACAACACGTTATTAGTGGTACTCAGTTGGATTGGGGACGGGCGTAGTTTAGAGTGTTACAATGGAAACACGTCCTCTTTTCAACATCATTTTCAAATTCTAAAATGGCTTGCTTCACTTGCGTGCCCAAATCTAGCATTTGGAGCTCACTCTCATGGACCACATGGCGACAATGCGAACAGTACCATCTTACCTTATCATTTTCTCCGCCAGGTCTGTCTTGCTCCACAACGATACCTATAGTATTAGCGAACCTAACGGGGCTGTGAGGAACGTTCCCAGGCAATAAATAAGAATCGCCCTCATTGATAGTAATATCAATGAACTTTGGTTTAGCATCACTTTCGTCCACAACCTTCAAAAGCATAGATCCCTTTTTTTGGTAGAACCACTCAGGGGTTGGGTTGATGTGATAATCGGTCCTTTCATTGGGCCCACCAACGATCATCACAGTAAAACCCCCTCTGTGCAAGCAATAATTATTCACCGGTGGCTTCAAAAGATCTGCATTTTCCTGCAACCATTTGTCAATGTTAATTGGAGTAGTGTTAAACATCTTGTAGCCCTTTCTTGTTTGGGGGAGTGTATGCTACTTTACTTATTCCTTGTAAATTGTTGTTGTGTGAAGAATTAAAGAAGAATCTTTTACGTCGGATTTTTTACCTAGCCGAATACTTTCCAGTGACTCACCATTGTCCTGAGGCCGTCACAAAAGCAACCATTCCACACTGCCATAATTGGAACTCTGATCGTCCATGAATTTCCACTGAACATACTGGGAAGCACCCATATAAGTAGGAATACCAGTTCAGGAGCACAGGTGTCAGTGAGAGAAAAATAATGGCACGTTAGACTTCGATACTATATTCGCGCAAATTTTGAGAAGTTAAATTTAGCAGCAACAATGACGGGACAAAATCACAATCAGACTGTTTGATTGTTACATGTATGAATCAGTATATTAGGTTTTTTTTTTACAAAGAGTACAAATTTTTTATTATCATTAAGTAATGTTATATAGGTATAATTACAATTGGTAGCAGTCAACTAGACCTGAGCTAGCTTAGTGGCATAGCCAGTTTATAAACTTGGTCTGCAGCGTTTCGATCTTTGAATTCCAACAAATATGCTCCTGTTCGATCCGCAAACGACAAGCCTGTCCTTCCCAACCTTTTGATATCGTGGAGACGAGAATTGTACTCTCTAGGGTTCAAGGTTCCCTCAGCATCAGAGCAAATCACAAACTTTATCGCTACCACAGCTCCTTTATATTCCTGAGAAAATATATCAGCAAAGCCAACCCGAGATGGTTTCCAAATATCGGGCTTGGTTTTAACATGTTGCCTTACTTTTATTGAAGATAGCAGAAGAGACGAATTTACACCCCCGGATCCATTTTTCATATTGGCCAATTCTGAATTTTCCGTAGATGACCGTGTTACATTTCGACTGAAACATGAAGATGAAGATATGGTCGATAAAGTCCTTGCGGTAGCAGAGGCTGGAAGGGATGGCACTTGAATCATCTGTAGCTGATACTGTAATACGCTCATTAATTGGTCGGCTTGCGAACAACGTATAGACAGTGTGACGTCATGCCTCATTTCAAAAGCACTAGCTTTAAAATCTGAAGAATAGATTCGAAGCTGAACATCTTGGGCTGTTGACCTGTTGCACTTCCAGCTAGGTTCTAATTTGACAACAAACTTACATTTCTCCCTTTTGAAATTTTTGCTTATGATTAAAAGGGTCTCATTACCACCAGAGAGGATTAGAGAGAAACACATTGCTTCTTTACTCAATTGCACCCATGACTTACCATTCCATAAAGAAACCTTGACTGAATAGTTTTCAAAGAATACTGCACTGCTAGAGGCGTCCACATCCGATGGAACTGACACGTACGCTTCACCAACATCACTGTTATGAGAGCCTGCTGATATAGGCGTGAGCAATTGTTGATCTCCAGCTATACTAAACAACGATCCGGAACGGTTCTTGGGGATGTCAATAGTTAAGTCCTTTTTGTTTTTCGAAGTAAAGACACTCAATAAAGATGAGGATTTACGTCGATAAAGTACCGGCTTATAGTAATCGACGTTTGGATCGAATACAGTTTCCTCGTTACCTTTGTCCTTTTCATCTTCAGAAATTATACTTTCATCATCACCGATTTCAGACGAAGCAGCACTCTCTAACAATTCAGGCGAAACGTTCTCCAAGCTAAATATTTGGGAAGCCGTTCTAACGTTTTTTAAAGTAGGGGTATCCAAAATTTTCGGTGACAGAGGAATTTGTATGCTTCTATCTAATTCAATTAGCTTTTCACAGCTTAAGGATTCAATATCTTTTAATGAGGTTTCTAGGTCTGAATCATTATCGGATGTTACCTTTCCATTCAAAATTGAGCTCGATTCCCCTTTAGAGAACTCTTTAGAGGTTTCCACCAAAGAGGACAAACTCCCCCGGTAAGTGGAGTTGGATCTATGCAAAGTACCACTACTCCGTACTGTATTTGAAGAACTGGCTGATGGTTCGGTAGAGCCAGTTGCCATGCCGGCATTTTGTTCGGGCCAAGTATATCCCACGTTGTTGTGTCCTGCATGAAAGTTCTGTGAAAGAATCGCTCTTGCATCCATTGTACTCATTCATTGATAATCGATCGGACAGATTTCTGATGGTATATTTCCAATGCGCTTGCCACTGACTAGGGTCTTTACACGTTATTTTTAGCACTACGCCATTGCCTGTCAGCGTTTTCAGCTTAGCCCCGTTGTCGTCTAAGTTTAATTATTTCTAGATCCCCAGCTCTTAGTGTTTGAAACAACAACGACCTACCGACATTCATCAAATCATGGTTACCTGACGCAAGGGATTGGAACAGGGTTTCGACGTTTTGTGAAGTATATGGCATTTCGCTACCAAGAACCTCAAAGAGAGCGATTCCTCCGTTATTCAATTCCAGAATCTCAATTAAGTTTATTATTGATCTTCAGCTTCTCAATATCTAATCTGAAATAGGTTCTTTTGGTCACTTCCTTCAAGCCAATAAAAGGAGGATTTATCAAGGAAAAGTTCTGAGACATAATGTCACGAACACTGCCATATTTCAACGTGTTGCAGCTAACAAAATTATAGCAGTTTTTGAATTGGTATATAAATGCATTGAGTAGGGAATCCAGTCGCCTCTCATTTGTAGCGTAGTAAACATCCCTTAGTTTGTAATATACCTTGAATAGTAATATGGTAAAGGATTTTTGGGAATTCATTCTAAAAAATGATATATCTGCATCCAGAAGCAAACGCATACACCCAAATAGAAGACTGTGGTACATATCTAGTACTCTTACGTCTTCAAAAAAATCATTATAAAAATTCATGGTATTTTCGAGGCAGAGATAGATTGTGATAAACTGCAGCATGTTTTCTTAAAATTCGCCTCAAGCAACTGCTGATTTCGTTCATTTCGCGACCGACTTTAACCATTGGGTCTAAACTTGAACCAGGAGTACCTGCTGTGAGACTCACAGACAGCGAGCAATTTTTTTCAGCACATCATGGAAGCTAGCTTCTGTCCCTGTTTAATAAATCCATCACCCAAGTCTAGCCTCTCCTTACTTGTTTGCTTGTTTACTATTTGGAAAACTTCTATTCGAGATTTTAGTCCTTGAAAACTAATTAGATGAGATGGACTTGAAGTGCAGTTTCCATAAGGGGTACATATTTTTAGAAGGAATAAAATAATTTCATTCAACATTATTCTCGAAGCTTTCATGCCATTCGTGACACGAAAGAAAATACATATCGCGTTTTCTTTTACGCGTCACATCGCGTAAAAGAAAACGGATAATGAAAGACAGCATAAGCGTCAGCGTCAGTTTTTGATACTTATTTGAGATCTGTTATATAAGAGAATAGCTGCGTAGAATTGATTTTAAGCTTCTTGGCCACGCCTAATTTTCGGTATTTTTTGACACTATTACATCAGCACTGGTATCCTCATTTTGGATTTCTCTCTTGGATATAATCAATTGTTGCAACTGCCTTTCCACCGTAGGATCATCTACATACTCGTTGAATACGTTCAGAACCCTCAGAAAGGTTTCGTTATTTGTGGTACCTTTTGCCAGTTCGATGCAAAAAAATCTTAGAAAGTACGGATAAAATTTCAGTAATTCGTTCCATTTTAACATTTTGGATTTCATCCAATTCAAAAATCGGCAGGAGTCCGGTTTCTATCAAAGTATCTAGAGCAACTTCTCCCGTAAGAAGCTTGTTCTGTTGGAGATAATAAAAGGCGCTCTAATGCTTGCAATGCTCGGGTACCTAATTCGTTGCAAGGATTGAGGCATTGATGGGCCAAGCCTTGAATAGTAGCTATAATTTCAGTCTTACTAAGTGTATAATCCCCTTCCCTTTGTTTGAAAGCAGATCTGCAGTGATGTCAATAGATCGGCTGGAAATATCAACAACGGAACGGTAGGGGTTACTTTTTGGTGGTTGACCCCCATCTTCCACTGAGCCTCCAGAGTCTTGTTCCCATTTACTACCGATGGCGCCAGCACACGACATTTCATCAAGCAGACCCAATATGTGCATGAAGTTCCCATCATCTAAAAATACTTCGCCATTTTGAATGTATTTCTCTACAAAATTGATATACTATCAATCGGTTGCCTTCGTTTGACATAAGCTTCCTTACAAATTTCCAGAATTTTACATCCTTTGAGAATTTCCTGATCATATTTTAGCATTTTCAAAATGAGTGAACAGATCACACAAAACTTGCTTCCCCAGTTCGCTTTCGTAATATTTAGCATCAAATATCTCATTTCTTGACCAAAAAGTCATGTTTTATTAGATCAATCAAAATATTCTGTGGATTGTTCAACTTTGACACCAAGAACATCTTATATGAAGCACATCTTGCAATAGACTCCTTAGAGAGTCCGTCAAGGTTTGAAATATTGACCACATGATCGGCAATTAATGGGCCAAAGTCTTTCCCATAACGAGCCTCCGATACCAAAATGATGGATATTTCTAGTAAAAAAGAAGCTCCTGCTCAAAATACGGCGAATTTTCATTAGTTTTGTCAACCACAAGCGAAGAAAGAAGTATTTCCACAAGCTTGAGGAGTTATGATTTGGCTATGTTCGAAGACTGAGCTAAACGCTCTGCTAGCCTTTACACACTCTAAAGCCTTGATGGAGAAGTCAATGTCCTCTTCCGAGGGTTCCTCATCACCCTTCAAGTAAGACGCAAAGGTGGACAAAAGACTTCTACTCATCTTCGCCTTGTGGATCGCAACATCTGGTTCTGGTGAAGGCAATTCTGGAAGCTTTAGAGGGTGTATGGAAGTTTTCAAAGAACTCTAAATTCAAATCCATCATTAAATTTTCAAATAATCTCAGAATAATTTGCACAACTTGAGTCCACAATTCGGAAGAAATGACTGTTGAGGATCACTTATCCCTCTAATGATTTGGAAATAAGTTACGGTACATAGTTGTCCCTTGAACGTTTCTCCGAGCTTTATACTTTGGGAACTGACGGATATTTTCGACTCGGTATCTTCAACAAATATTTCCACTAAAGGAATACTCTCAGCGTCTGACGGCTGCTCTTTTGTGTTGGTGCGCGCCAGTGTTGTCATTTCCCCTAGACGAAGAATAATATCGTTAAATGATTGATCAAAAGAAAAGTAAGAGTTGATGAAAGTGCATCTGCTTATGGTTTCCAAGATGCGCGAGGATATTTGATCATTAGAAGCAATTAGAAAATATGCTGAATAGAGTTTTTGAGATAGTTTCGCCCACGTTTGAAAAAAATGCCTTTTCATATTGAATAAGCTCAGTTCGAACTAGTCTGGAAATGGGATTTTTGAAACCTTCTTGTATTTCCGTCATCACAGATGCCGAAGATATTAAATTGTTCCAGGCATCTTCAAACCATTTATCGTTGCCATGGTGCTCCTCAGGCATGACTATTTCTTTGACTTTGATTGACGTGTATATTTTCTGTAAGTACCAGCGAGGGAAAATCTATTACCGTTGTAACAACCCCGTAGATTGTTAGAGTAATCCTCAAAGGACATATGCTCCTTAACCTGAGGGTTATGGAAATCAGTATTCAACATAATTATCGAATAACTTAGAACAAACACGGAGTCTGCGTCAGGCTGCACAGGAATAGTTTCATCCTCAGCCGCGGGTCTAAAATTGCCCTCAACGTGTCCTTCCCCAACCTCCACTTTATCAATATTCTGATCACTGGAATATTTTGATGAAAATGCTTCGATAATCCTCTCAATTTGTTGGGATTCTCCAGGTAGTCTGAATTTTGTAAGTAAAATTCTAATTGCTTCATCAACTCTCAAACCTTTGAAGTCAAATAAGTCAATAAACTTCTTTCAACAATGATGTTTTTTTGGGATCACAAAGTAATAAACCAATAGTCTTCTTGTTCAAACGTCCATTGTTCAAAAATAAGGAATGAAGCAACATCTCCATCAGAGTCTGATTCAATAAAACCTTTCTCAATTAACATTGGGACACCTTTCTTTGCCTTTTCATTAAATGATTCAACGCACATTATAAATTCAGTTTTCCTATCTCTCTGCCTTAAAGTTTCAATTTCTTTCTCATTTTTCATAAAGTCTTTCCTTGTCCATTTTCTCTAAGTCGTTGTATATGTTGTCAATAAGTGAAACGATTCCTTCAAGACAGATTGGAGGGACATTGTTTGAAGTATTTATTGCGGCTGCTGGTAGAGAAAATCTTGTTAATGCCCTTTATGAAGTCGATCGAAAGGTCTGATCTGTCTAAATCACAGTCAAAGTTTACGAACATTTGTAAGAAGAAAAAGTGGGGAGAGTGAATCCATAGTATAGAAAGTTGCTCAATAATCAATTCCTTCAGGGCAGGTGATTTCTGCTTGGTCGCATCATCGGCACCCTTCTTATCCTCTAGAATCTCGAATATCCTCCTTAGAGTCAGTTCAATTTGCATAGGAAGATAATCGCCTAAAATAACAACTAAACTCGTAAACAATTGCAAAGTGGCCTGTAAAAGCGAGTGTTGGGTGGAGTTCTGTAATAAAAATACGATACTTTTGAAAATTGGATCAGAAATTAAGTTAAATAAACGAGGGTAGAGGGGGAACTTGTCACCAGATATTTCAATAGCGGTATTTATTAATTGTAACGATAATTTCATGGCCGAAGTCGTATGCTTCATTCTATTTTCTGGCATTATTAAGGATAATAGTAACCCTAAATAGTCCTTAATAACGGATATTCCGTAATTTGGTTCAATTTCGTCGTCTTTCTTCCCTTTTTCTCCATCTTTTTCTTGGTGTATAGTTAAAGGGTCAATGAGGTCCTTGTTTATATGATTATCAGTAGCATTATCATCATCAGTACTGATCAACTCATCATCGGACCCAGTAGTGCCTATAACATCGTCCTTTAGATCATTAGTAGTGTAGCTTTCGTCGTTAATATATTTTTCAGTTTTTGTGGGCGGTTCCAATAGCTTTAACTTTGTGAATAATTTGACTGTTATTCTCGCAACTGTAATCTCGGCTGTTTTCCTCAAGACTTCGCTTCTCTGGGTATTGCATGCCAACGAGAGTGTGGTTTGGAGAACATCATAGATTATGGCATCAGAAAGAGAGTCTCCAAAGGAAGAAATCACAATATAACGCAATAATATGACAACTTTCAACAAAACGGAGTCATCTGATGATTGCTTTGAAGTTTCAAATTTACAATGTGTCAAAGTTACGACGGTTTCTCTGATGGCACTTTGAATATTCATAGACGCTTTGTTTATAACGTTTAATGTAAATAACTTCTGTAACGAGTCTAAAGCTAAAGAAGTGGTATATCCCGATACCGAACTAGCGCTAACAATTTGCAAAAATGGGTCCAAAAGTTCCAGAGCATTTATTTCATCCGAACCCTTCAAATTATTGATCTTCAACCGTAGTTCGACTAAGCCAGATATCAGAGGGTCATGGTGTTCGGAATTCGCTAAGTTATGGAAAACTGTCAACAAACGAGCTCGCTTTGGTTTATAAACATATCACTCCCACCGCCCAGTAGTGCAGTTACGCTAGTTCGCGATCTATCTCTGGATTGCTTCTTCATCGCAGAACAGAGATTAATACACTCCTTGATGATCATTGTAGCCGGATCCACAGCCAATACACTTTCCAATTGTTCTATCGTCCATTATGTATATGAGATCTCTTATAACCACTTTCAGTCGAACTGAAAATGCGTCTCAACGAAACTATTGGGTTAGCCTGATCAAGATAACACAGATTCTGTTAGAAACGATCAACGTTAAAGCCTTTTCGTTACAACATGTAAACAAAGAAACCTAGTTACTATTTTTTTCCCATTGCGCAGTGCGATAAAGTGAAAAATCCTTAAGAAATGGTGATCTTCATAGAAACAAAATAGTTATCGTTTTCGAGCAATTTTCAGCAGCAAGAAACCGTCTAATAAACAATGAGTAGTGACTCAGAGGTGTATTTGGATGTATCTATTGATAAAAAGCCAGTTGGCCGTATAGTTTGCAAGATTTTTCGTGAAAAGGCTCCAAAGACAACTGAGAATTTTTATAGACTGTGTGCAGGTGATGTCAAGAGTCCTCTGAAGGGCCATCAGAAATGGCTGAGCTACAAAGGAAATGGCTTTCATCGAGTCGTTAAGAACTTTATGATTCAAGCAGGTGACATTGTTCTTGGGTCACAAAACGATTCCAGTTCTTCTTCTGTTGGGAAAGGTGGCTGTTCAATTTATGCCACAGAGGAGGACGTAAAAGGCAATAGTGAATCATTCTGTTACGGGAATTTTGAAGATGAAAATTTGGGGGAGTTTCTTGAACCCTTTTACCCTAGGGATGGCCAACTTGGGTTCTCCAAACACAAACAATTCTCAATTTTTCATTACTACATATGCCGCACCTCATTTGAATGGCAAGCATTCTATTTTTGGACAAGTTATTCATGGCAAATCTGTGGTTCGTTCTGTGGAACACATCAAGGTAGATTCTGATGGAGTTCCTGAATCGGACGTTAGAATCGACGACTGTGGAGTGTGGGATGAAAGCAAAGGTATCCCACTATATAATGCTTCTAATGACCCAATTGGAGGCGACGTATACGAAGAAAATCCTGATGATGACACACATTTCAATGAGGACGACTTTGGTAACGCTCTTAAAGCTGCAAATACAATCAAAGAATCTGGCACGCTCTTGTTTAAAAAGAAAGACTATGAAAATGCATTCTTTCAAATATAGAAAATCATTAAATTATATTAATGAATATATGCCAGAGCCTGACTTGGATAAAGAGAAAAAATGAAGAGTTTACTGATTTGAAAATGAAGGTTTATTTAAACCTATCGTTGGCCCTCTTTAACTTGGAAAGATATGATAGTTCAATAACATATGCCACTTATTTATTGGAGATGGACAATGTTCCGAATAAAGGATCGAGCCAAGGCATACTACAGAAGAGGCAACAGCTATCTAAGGAAAACAAAGATTGGATGAAGCTTTACAAGAGACTATAGACTTTGTAAAGAAATGAATCCTGATGACAAAGTTATAGAGCAAAGAATAGAATATGTCAGAAAATATCATGGAAGAGAAAAAAGAGAATACAAGAAGGAATATTTCAAAGTTTTTCTCCTAATTATTTCTTGGTTTTAAAAGGTGAACAAGAAATATATATATATACAAATATATATTTAGTAAGTATAAAATTATACATTAATATACATATACTTTTTTTCTCCGTTACTAAGAAATGTTCTAGGAAAGCAAAAAAGACGTCACGTCACATAAAGTCATCCAGTAAGTTTTTGGTCACAGCCGGTTTTCTTGGCTTCTCTGGCTCTTCTGACGAGAAGTTGTCCAATAAACTCTTGGGACTCTTCCCATTCACATTTCCTGAGTTTTCTGTTTTCTCTGTAAAGCCATCTAACATGCTTGGAGCTACGTTCTCTTTGTGCTGGGAGAAGAGAAAGGAGATGCAAAATCATCCAATAGACTCCTGGGGGCCGAAGAAGAATCTTGATCAAGGGATGTTGAGGAAGAAATATTTGGCGGTGGTTGCGAAAAGTCATCTAACAAGTTGCTTGGAGAGGTAGTTTTAGTATTAGAAGGCTCTACCTCCGAGAGATCAGATGAACCAAATTTATCAAAAAGACTAGGCCTCATCCTAGCGGTTGACGTTGGTTCAGCTGCCATAGCACCAATAACAGAATAAGTTCTATCTTTGGCAGGACTCTCTAATAACTTTTGAACAGGAATGGACTTTCTTTCAATGAACTTCCAATTCCTCACAAGCGAAGCGGCTAGGTAGTTACAACCCATACGGCAAAGGATATCAGTAACCCTTAAAATCAAAGTACATTCAATTTTGGCTTCAACATTAAGAGACCCAATAAAGTACTTTAAGTTTCTGTTTCTCAAGTGATTGTACAAATAAAGAAGGGCGGGATCTTCGACGAGAAATGATCTGTTGACACAGGTTTCCTTGTCAACAACCTCAGAATTGTTTTCTAAATCGATTGGTGCAGTCATCAAAGCTTTAATAGCTACTTCTTGTTTCCTTAATTTCCAGTAAATGAAGCTTGCTTTCCATCTATCATTCTCTCCTTATTGTCTCAGGCAACATTTGTGTGGTTAATAGCTCTCCCAACACAGGCCCATTATCACCTTCATAAACACGACATACGCCTATAGCCATATCCATGTCCCCCGACTTGCTTGCAAAGAACATTGACACAATCCTTCAAAGAACCTGTTAAGAGAAAAAACACTGCAGCATCCATATACCTATGCTTACTCAGCAGAACGAAGGCATTTTTGAGCGCCGCAGTTCTCCACCTAGGTACACTAAAATCGTTGCTAATAAACCTAACCATCTTCTGTTGCTCAGGATGACCAATAGCCATTCTCCACAAGCTTAATAGTATCTGCTTTTTTCTTCAGCGCAAGGTAGAATATAGCACACCGACTTGGATCCCTCTTGTCATCTTTGGAAAATTCATATTTTGCGATATCTTCAAATTTCTTTACTAAATCCTGTTCTTTGATCCAATAAGCTATCTTATATTCGCAAGCACACTTCCATGAAGTTATGTGGTGGTCGATAAAGGATAATATTATTTCTTTGTTATCTGAATGCAAAGCCCAAGACACGTCTCTCATCAGAATACTCTTTTGAACATTTTTGTGGGATAAAAACAACTTCACGCCCATCAAGAACCTGACGCCATTGTAATCCACCACATTTTCATCTTTAGTTACCTCATCCACGGCTTCAATGACTGTGATAAGTGTAATTTGTTGGTGACGTGTCAAATAAGGAAGAGTGATTTTCGTCAATTGCTCGGAAAGTGCTGCAGATACCGTCTTATTGAAGTTGGGGTATGGATCAGGGAACGTTTCTATTGGATAGTCTCTGTCTTTAGCAATAAAGAACTTTAAAGGATTAATACCTAAGTTGGAGTCTAACTTAGATACATCCTGTGATTCGAAATCCAACTTTCTTAGTGCTAAAAACAACCTCAACAGCAACTCTTTGACAAGCTGTAACTTGTTGGCATAAATAGCCTGAATTAAAAATTGGGGATGATACACTGGTAGTGGGCCATTCAATACGCTACTTAAATGGAGTATGTCATTCGATAGTATTTTTCTTGAACCAATAGATTGGTATGTGAATGGATCCCTTTAAATCCAAAGATTTGTCCTTGATGTAAAATTGATTTCCCGAAGCAACAATGAATGTTCCGTTTTTCATCCATATAGAGTCACCTATATTATGAGCCGTGTGAGCTGTGATATCAATTTTTTCTATAGGTAAATAACTAGGTGTGCTATTCGGTGTAATCATATCTCAATTGAGTATACAACAAAGCATATCCTGTAAATCCAATAGAAACAATGCTTTGGCCATATTCGGTACTAGTCCAATCTACATCTTCGATAGCATCATCAAAAGTTTCTTCGTATTCAAGAACTGCTCTATTCAAATCCCACAACGACATCACTTTGCCTGTGGAATTGACGATACACAGTTTACCTGTAGAAGATCCTCTAATGCATGTGGGGTTTGTTACGCCTGTATTGATTTCGCAGGCCTTAATCCACTGAACGTGTTTATCATCGTAATCGACAACTGCTTTATATGTCCTAGTAAGACCCTTCTTTTAGTTACTAAGGAAACGAGAGGCCTGTTACTAAAAGAACGTTTGATGAACAGGATCAATGATAGAGATCCTGTATATGTCGTCGCCGTGAATATCTAAAGCATCAGATTTAACTTCAAAAATACCGCGTGTCAAAGAAACTTCAAAGGCCTTAATTGACCCATCAGAGAAAATCAATGCAATAAAATGACGCTCATGACTGTGCTTCAACTCGGGTGTATTCAACATGACTATTGGGTGAGCGGATTTATTCTCTTCCAATGTAGTTTCTGCACGCAAATACGATTGCTTCTGTTCACTGTCCTCTTTTCGGTTTGTTGGACATTCCCAGGCTTGCAAGGCCCCATTTTCAAGCAAACAAATGACCAGTTTACCCAGTTCGTGTACAACTGCAAATTTTATTGGAGACTCTGTACGTATAATATTCTGTAACCGCAAAGAAACCCCGTGACTCAACTTTTGTGGGTACCAAACACAGTTTTCTGAGAATCTCGAAGTAGTCAATAACGCTTCTCCATCGCTACTCCTCACCAATTTTTGGACAGATTTGTTATGCCCTGTAAATTTGTGTTCCAAATCGACGGCTATATGCCCGTCTCTTGCCGCTTATGAGTTGCACGAGATCGATTAGCAAATGTCTTATCATACCTTGTAAATCATGAACCAAAAACGATATTTTGTCTTTTAAATCATCGTAGGGTTGTACTTCGGGGAAATATACATATCTTGTGTCGTTCAGCATAGTTGCTTTATCCACTATCTTATGTGATATGGTTTCTTTAGTCATTGGTTTTGGCGGGTCTTGAGGAAAGATTGTGCAAAGCTATAATCTCCAATTCCCCAGCCATTGAGCCTAGAATAACAATATCTGAATCAGATATATTGTAGCTTTCTAAATCTTCCTTGTTGAGACTGTGTCTTATTATCCAATTATCTATCACTACGCAAAATTTCTGTGTAGGGGAAAGAGGCACTTCACCCCATATCTGTACAGTATGGTTGTTTTCCATTTCAAAACAAGACCATATCCTCAATACTTTATCTTCGCACAATGTGTAAAGTGTCCGGGAAGGTGTGTTCTTTCTGTTTGTCTGATCAGGCTCATGCTTCCATCTCATTGCAGTTATGGGCTTCGGGTGGGCCAGCATGGTTAGATTGAAAATGACTTGCTCTCCGACCATGGAAACACGCTTCCATAACTTGGCGTTGGAGTCGTATTTCCCAACACTAACTATTAGCTGCGAGTCCTGTGATATGATTACATTGTAAACGGGTTTGGGTTGCTTTTGATTCCACTGTAAAATAGGTTGGTATATCCCAAAATTATCCTTAATTTTCCAAAATGAGAGAAAATCAGACCCAATGGCTAGTTCGTTATCGGAAGACCATCTTAAGCAGTTCACTGGAGTGTCGTCATGAAACAACTGGCAACACTGAGTCCACTTGGGGTTCTGCATGATTTGATGAATGGGCTTATAGATGAGGACCCTATTGTGGAAAGATAGGGCAATAAACCCATTCTGGCTGTTGATATCGACTGCGGTACAGTCCGCTTGTGTGTATATGGTCTGCAGCCTGGTGAACTTATTGGAGAGGATGATTAAGTTGTTCCCAGAACAGTATGCGAAAAGGGTATGCTTTTGCCATGTTGTTTGGCAGGCCGTCTGGGGAGTATCGTTGGGACGTCCTGGCAGAAAGTTCAGTGACATGATTAACTTTGCACGTGTGCTTGTTCGTTGCTCTCTGTCGGTGGTGCTCTTATATCCCTTTAATCTTAGAAAACCTGAAATGCTTATTATATTAAAGATGACGAGGTTTCGCTATGCGGAAAGCCTACAAGAAAGAGGGATGGCTATTTGAAAGGGTGCAGCAATCAACTAAGGGAAAGAGATACAAGATACTTGTCCAGAGTGTTATTTACATAGGATAAAAAATGGTTGCTAGCTGTAAGGACCAGAAAAGGGCAGTTGCCATCTGTTTGCAGAGGTCGCCCTGCGTGATGATAGAGAGGCACAACCCCCAGGAGTGTCTTGACAATCCAGACCTGAACAAGGACCTGCCTGAGCTTTGCATAGCCCAGATGAAAGCATTTTTGGATTGCAAACGAGGAATAGTGGACATGACCAAGCGGTTTACTGGTAACGCACCTCTCTCAACTGGTAAGTACGATCAGCAGTACGAAAACCTGTGCACGGGAAAATTCAATCCTAGAGAAGAAATGGAGAAGTTGAGAATGTTGGATAGCAAACAGAAGGACTGATTGTGTACGAAGATTAACTTGTAAATAAATATATATTTAAATCTATACCCGAAACTTACTTGTTCAGTTTGACTAATCAAACGCCTCTGTTATATACATATGTGAGATATCTAAGCACGTTTAACTATATAAGTACAGATGGAAGTCATGGTGGGTCCTTACTAAAAGAAGATCGATCCATAGAAAACGCAAGAAGGAAAAAGCTAGATTAATAATAACCATCTATTTCAGTGAAGGGCGATGCAATGAAAAGTGGAAAAAAAAAAGGGAAAGAAAGTACTGATTGTCCTCTCTATAGAAGCATCCGAAAGGACACATGTAGGTAATGGCGGATAAAGAACAGCACACCAGCGTGAAACTCGAGAACAGTGAGTCATTAAGAGACCTGGGGGTCAATGTACTTTCCCAGAGCAGTTTGGAGGAGAAAATTAGCTAATGATGTGACCAATTTCAGCAATCTGCAAACTTTGCAACAAGAGGAGGCCCGTTTAGAACGTAGTGAGACTGCTCTTCAAAGATATGTTGGCAAGAAAGAATCTGCTTACGAGAAAGTTAAACAATGCCACTAGGATATCTGTTAAGCAAAACCTCCGAAACCAAATCAAAGATTTGCAAACTGATGATATTGAACGAGTTTTGAGAGATATCGAAGATATTCAGGCAAGGATCAAAGATTTGAAGGTGCAGATAGATCAAGGCGGTGAAAACAAGACTGCTAAAGTGGGATTACAAAGGCCTGGAGAGAGTGAGAAGGAGTTTTTGATTAGAACTGGTAAGATCACTGCATTTGGGCCATAAGGCAGGATTCAGTTTGGATACAACAGGTACAGAGTATGGGAGACAATGAGGAGAAAGAGGATAAAGATTTCGAGGTGGCTACCGAACAAATGGTACAGAACTTAACTGATGAAGATGACAACCTCGATGACCAAGACTTTAGGATGAGCGGCGAGGAAAGTGAGGAATATGAAGAAGAAGAAAATGACGATGAAGTTCTTGAAGACCTGGAAAATATTGAGCTTAAAAATCAACCTGGTGAGGCTAAGGATGATGGAGATGAATTGTATTATCAGGTAAGATTAAAACGATGGATCAAACAACGTTCTGCAGATAGACCAAAGACAAAGACGACATCGGAGCTTCCAGAATGGCGGAAACCCCATCCCAATATCCCGGATGCAAAATTGAACAACGAGTTCAGAATACCAGGTGAAATATATTCACTACTGTTTAATTACCAAAAGACCTGTGTGCAGTGGCTTTATGAGCTTTACCAACAGAACTGTGGCGGTATTATCGGTGATGAGATGGGTTTAGGGAAGACGATACAAATTATTGCCTTTATCGCAGCGTTGCATCACTCAGGGTTATTGACAGGGCCCGTCTTAATTGTTTGTCCTGCCACTGTGATGAAACAGTGGTGTAATGAATTGCACCATTGGTGGCCCCCGTTAAGGACAGTTATATTGCATTCTATGGGTTCAGGAATGGCGGCGAATCAAAAATTCAAAATGGACGAAAAGGATCTAGAAAACTTGATAATGAATTCAAACCCAACTGAGTTTTCATACGATGATTGGCAGAATCCGTCAAAAGACTAAGAAAGCTATAGAGTCAAACTTCCATTTGGACCAGCTAATAGATAAAGTCGTCACTGATGGTCATATCTTGATTACTACTTATGTGGGACTGAGAATACATTCAGATAAGTTATTGAAAGTGAAATGGCAGTATGCTGTCTTAGACGAAGGTCATAAAATTAGAAACCCAGATTCAGAAATTTCATTAACCTGCAAGAAATTAAAGACTCATAACAGAATTATTCTTTCGGGTACACCAATCCAAAATAATTTAACCGAACTCTGGTCACTTTTTGATTTCATCTTCCCTGGTAAGTTAGGAACTCTGCCTGTATTTCAACAGCAGTTTGTTATACCCATAAATATGGGTGGTTATGCAAATGCCACCAACATACAAGTGCAAACTGGCTACAAATGTGCTGTGGCGTTGCGTGATTTGATTTCACCATATCTTCTACGTCGTGTGAAAGCCGACGTTGCAAAGGACCTGCCGCAAAAGAAGGAGATGGTTCTCTTCTGTAAACTCACGAAGTTTCAAAGAAGCAAGTATTTGGAATTTTTACATTCATCAGACTTGAATCAAATTCAAAATGGTAAAAGAAACGTTCTTTTCGGTATTGACATTTTGAGGAAAATTTATGCAACCATCCTGATATACTTGATAGGGAAACAAAAAGGAATGATCCATCCTATGGTGACCCTAAAAGATCAGGGAAAATGCAAGTCGTCAAACAACTGCTGTTGCTATGGCATAAGCAGGGCTACAAGGCGCTGCTTTTCACTCAATCGCGACAAATGCTGGATATCTTAGAAGATTTTATAGCCATGAAGGATCCTGATTTATTAGAGCTAAAGTACTTACGAATGGATGGTACGACGAATATCAAGGGGAGACAGTCGCTGGTGGATCGGTTTAATAACGAGCCTTTTGATGTTTTCCTGCTTACCACAAGAGTCGGGGGTTAGGTATCAATCTAACTGGTGCAAATAGAATTATCATCTTCGATCCAGACTGGAACCCGTCTACGGATTTGCAAGCTAGAGAAAGAGCGTGGAGAATTGGACAGAAGAGGGAGGTTTCAATATACAGGTTGATGGTAAGTGGCACCATAGAGGAGAAGATCTATCATAGGCAAATATTCAAACAGTTCTTGACTAATAGAATTTTGACTGATCCAAAACAAAAGCGATTCTTCAAAATTCATGAACTGCAGGATTTGTTTTCACTTGGTGGTGAAAATGGACACTCTACGGAGGAATTAAATGAAGAAGTTCAAAAGCACACCGATAATTTGAAAAATTCTAAATCGCAAGAGAGTGACGATTTTGAACAACTAGTTAACCTATCCGGTGTTTCTAAACTGGAGAGTTTTTATAACGGTAAAGAAAAAAAAAGAAAACAACAAATCAGAAGATGACAGATTGATTGAAGGTTTGCTTGGTGGGGAAAGTAATTTAGAGACAGTTATGAGTCATGATTCAGTTGTTAGTTCGCACGCTAACAGCTCCTCTTCCAATATGATTACAAGGGAAGCATCTAAAGTAGCAACCATTGCGGTGAATGCATTAAGAAAATCGAGAAAGAAGATCACCAAACAGTATGATATCGGGACACCTACTTGGACAGGTAGATTTGGTAAAGCAGGTAAAATCAAGAAAAAGAGGTACATTAAGAAATAAACCAGCTGGGTCAGCTGCCATTTTGGGTAACATTGCTAAGTCGCAGAAGGAGGCGTCCAAAGAAGTACGCCAAGAAAATCATCAAGATGATATCGACGTGGCAAAATCTGAAGAGTTTGATCCCAATACTAAGATATTAAAAGATATTCAAACATATTTACAAAATCAAAACAACTTTTTTTCTTCTCAAGTGTTAGCATCATCGATAATATTGGGGTTAACCTTGCCGATAAAAAAGATGTTATTAAAGTTAGAGCGTTATTACGAACCATAGCGCAATTCGATAAAGAGCATAAGGGATGGGTACTAAATGAAGAGTTTCGGAATAGCAGCGATTGACGACTACGCCGGTCAAGCACAGCACCCCAGATAATGAGCACCTTTAATGTAATTTACCCAGAAAGACATATTCAAAAAAATGTATCTATGTATTATGTATGTATATTTCTAAAAAAGTTCTACCGGAACCCATAACCTTCAGATTCATTAACTGCCCAAAGTAGTTTTTGTTCCAGTTTTTTTTTTCGATGAATAGCCCCACAAACACACTTCATTAAAGCATGTGTGGGCCAATGGCAAGTCATTACTATCATGTGTGCCTAGCTGACTAATTTTAAATGGAATGGTAGAAATACCTGTTGCAGGTATACGATCAGATGCAGTTACAAATTGTAATAATTTTTTTGTAATGGATAGTCCCAATCTTCTATAATCTCCCAAAACCAACGAACGATTTTAGAGTCATCAGAAAATCCACCGACGTACTTTGTCACGGATCTTAGTGATTTGAAATCAAACTTAGTTTGTTCTGCATCCCCACATACTAGTCTTTCTAACTCTTCAAAATTGAATAGTTTTATAGAATTGCATTCTGCAAAAACCCTTTTAAAGCCCGAGATGAATCTATTGAATTGTGGTTTGATAGACTCTTCTAAATAAAATTCCACCCATTTAGTCACAAAATCATGTTTATTTTTTTGGGTTATTGGGATGCTTTTACCATTTTCACATAGTTCCACAGTTACATACTCCCTTGTCGATTTATTATCGCTAATAATCCAGTTATTGTTTTTATACGTAGTTTCAAAAGTTAAAGAAAAGACTTCTTCGAAATCATCCTCTGTATAGTTCAGCATTTTGATCAAGTTTTTACTTGTTTCCGGAAATAATTCAGAATAATCTTCAAAACTTAAAGGCTCTAAGCATAATTTTTTATAAAATGCCTTGGGAAACTGTAAATCTAAGATAGTACTGTTGAAAATAGCTAATGCCATGACCACTCCAAACAGATAATATAGTTCTAATTGAGGGTTGGTTTTTTTTGATTTATCAAAATTTGGAGGATCGATGGCAAACCATGAACGCGAGCTTTCTTTGATGTAAACGAATAATCCATTCATTGGATTGAACAATGACTTTGTTAATAAGAAAAACCATTCTTTTCTCAAACCGCCTGCATCGATACCGGGTTCATTAACAAATTCTACCCTTAATGATTTTAATAAGTCCCCTTGATGTTCCTTGATGCATCTTAAAGAATCATGAGAAATAACTTCACGCCGTATCTTAATCTTGAAGTAAACATCGACTGACTTTCCCCTTATCTAATGGAAGTTAAAAAAGCTTGCTCAGCTTCATGTTCCATGATTCTACGAATTTCATATTCCATGGTAGAAATTTTAATACCGAGTGACAAGACGAATGGATATTTACAGAATGAGAACTTTTTTTTGGTTTTGGAGTTCCCCCATTCTTCAATCAATTGATTCATTTTCGTCTTTTGAGCTAAACCCCGCCAGTGATCGAAGTCTTGTTTATAATCGATAAAATCCAGGGTTATATTGTAAAAGCTTTGAATTGACAAGGCTTTATGGCCGTTCCTTCTAGTATTAGCTATGTAATAGACCAGCATTAATCGTGTTGCGGAAGTAATATGCCAATTGTCTTCGTATTGATAAACTTTGAATTTTATCTTAGCATTGGTGGGATGTGTAAAGTCAGAGTCCCTTTTCTCATCTAGTAATGCACTCACGGGTCTCGTACTCAGGAACTCGTGTCCAGTGGTATGATGTCGACGAAGACGGGAACGCATCTCATCCTCGGGTTTTTTATTGTTGCTCACGTTGCAGTTTGCTGTTTCGTTTGAAAGGAGTCTAGAAAACTGGAAATTGATATATAAATTCAAAATTTCCACTTGATGTAAAAAAATCGTATGTCGAAAGTCGCCGTAGTGTCTGAATCAACAGTTGAGAAGTTCTCGTCGATATGTTAGATAAGTAACCTATACATCGCTTAACCAATTCGTAAGACAATGCTCTTATTTGCGGGAGTTTCAAACGCATTTCTGCACTTCCTATCTCTAATTAGGCAGCTTCGTATTGTGGGTATATTCAATATAATAAGCAACCATCGATATTGCGAGATTTGCAAATTTTCATCTTCATAAACGGTTACTCTTTTCAAAAGGTTGTTACAACAACATAGCATGCTATAATATGGTTTCCTTGTGGGCAGAGTCAACAATAGACCGTAAAACTTTTGCAGAGCTTCATAGTTTAGCAGCTTCTCATTTCGTTTTGTGTCGTAGATCAAGAAAGACTTGTTTAGAATGCCGACGTCATGAAACCTGGTCCTGCAAATAGGTTGTTACCGGTTGGAAAATTAATGGTTTTCTATCTTTATCCGAAATCTCACTTTTTCTTCAGCTGCTGTAGATCATCGTGACACCTTCTTTACCACTCTCTGCAAGCCATCTAAGCTACACGAAACGTGTACACTGGAGTCCAAGCCACTGTCAACGGCGGAGCCCTCTATAGCAACAGTCACCTGGCATGCACTGCACCGAAATTTCCTTATCGAGGCAGGAAACCGTAACAAAACCCCACAGCAAAGGCAATTGAGCAAAGCCGGAGAGCATGTATCGTCTTTTCCCGCCGCTCGTGCGGATGAAGTATGTTCCTTGTCCTTGGCACTTGAACATTGCCTTTCCCCTACCTTAGCGGCTAAAGAACGTTTCGATACGGGCCGTCCTGGATGGGATACCGTCCTCCTTGTGTGAGCTACAGAATGTGACACCAGCTCCTTGGACGTAGCCTCTCCCCCACTATCCTTCTTCTCATTGGGCCTCCCAAAAAACGAGACCATTTCCTGTTGTTTTTTTTTTACCCAACCAACGTCGTCGTCTTCTTCTTCAACGGAAAAATGCACGCAAATATCACCAGCTTTCTCAAAAGTGTATAGTCCTGTCGTGTAAGCCAATACGTATGCGCACGCCTACTGCCTATTTAGTTGTTTCTTGGGACGTGTTTATCTTTGCTAGCTGGGCGGTTACAACTTCCTCTTCCTAAAAACCTGTAACCTCTTCTTTTTTCCCTTTAATGGGGAGAAAATCACAAAAAAGGGTCCTAAGGGAAGGCGTGACCCTGCTGCTCAGTTTTGCCTTTATTTAAACTGAGTAAACGAGAATCAAACTAACCAATGCGCTCAACAGGAATCGTGATGCATTAGTAGCTGGGGCCCTCCAAACTCAGCTAGATCAGGACAGTCGTATATCACCTGGGGAGCGCCTTGATAGCGTTCCAAGAGATGCTCTGATATATGGCTCAGGAACGAGAGTCAGGGTAATTGGGCTGTAGCAGGATGAGCCAAGAGAAACAGTGCAAAGAAAGAGCAATAAAGGAATGGTGTGTGTGTGTGACCCCGCAGGGATGGTAGGAGGCTTCGTATAGCAATGGCTGGTAGCATTATAGTTAGTGAAGTTGATGGTCCGCTGGACGTGGTCAGATGCTTTGTTAGGAAAGAAGATGGGCTCCAAGAGCACAAACGACAATTGGTGGTTGTTGGGCTGGAACGTATTGATGTGTTTGCAGGCGTGGAACAAAATGAGCCCCGCAAAGTCTTGAGTCTCAGGACCGACGGGTGTACAGTGGCTGCTTTTTACTATAGAGATCACTCTGTCGCAGACCAGCGGTTTTTTATTTTGTTGAAGGCCACAGGACGACTGGATTTCATTGACCTTGGAGTACAAACTGGTGAAGTCCCTGGAAACGGAGATCGACCAGGTGAGATCCGAGCCAAAGTTTCTGTTTCAAGACCCGCTGCGGTCAGCTTTGGTTTTCAACTTGTCTTGTACTGAGATTTACGAGATTCCCACAGACGATATTCTTGGTATAGTACAAGCTGACATTAAGTTAAGTTATATTACCTCTTCGCCGATAGTGTCCATAGACGCGTGTGTAAATTTCAATGATATCTTGGATAAGGATGCTTTTACGTTGTCCATTCTCACACATGCATATGGTGCCAACGAGTACAATTTAGAGGCCTGCGTATGCGTATTCGAGCCTAAGCCAGCCGAAACTGTCAAGTGGCAAAAGAACAACTAATGTGTCCTTTATGGATGAAGCCATGGTTTCACAAATACTTTTAAAGTCGGTAGCTAACATTGGCCATTTCGTCTTTACTCCCTTGAAAACTTATTTTATTAAGCATGCACCGTCATCTAAACAAACAATTAAAGGCGAAGAGATAGGTACGATATATCTAGGGTCCGGGGCCTTTGAATCTGGACATGGCGAGGCAATATACTTCTTGCGACCCATCTTTTCAGAGGTCACATTAAACTATTTAGCGTTTATGTTCATGACTGATACGGGTACTTTGATCACATGTAAACTGAACGCAATCTTGAGTAGTTTTGAAGACGATACGTATATCTGGGAAAGTTTCGTCTTTGAGAGGCCTACTACCGATAACGATATACCATTAGAACATTATCTTTCAGCATTTTTCGATGAGAAGTATTGGATGCTTGTATCCCCGAAGGGGCTACATCACAATGAATCCATTTGGAGATTGCAACCATAGTATTTTTGTCACATTTGGTTCTTTACTTCGTAAATCAACGCTATATTCAGATTTCACAGGAAACTACATCCGATCTCATCTATCATGTGGCTCGTTGTATAATGGGCAGGGATTTTTGAGCCTGAAATCACGATCATTCGTGAACATATTTGCTGCCACTTCAAAGGAGCCACTTTTCCAGACAAGAAACTGCGCCCCTCTTCAAGTCTATCCAACAAAGAAAGGTATCTATTGGGTAGGTGCGGATAGTTTTATTTACAAGGGCAGCAATCGAATAAGCGCAGAGGCAAACGATAATTTTATTGTAACTAGAGATGGAACTTTACTGAAAGACAAATCTATCGTTACTTTAGCTTCTATTGAGGAAGGATGAAGAATTTAATTATGTATATGTCACAAAACAAGGCCACCTGAAATGGAGTCATCTGAAAAAGTTCTATCAGATTCAAAATGTGCAAAAGTCTTTGACAATTGAGAATTGTTGTTTATCTGCCATCTCTAGAAATGATTCCATTTTGACAGTACTTGTATTAAATGATGAAGTAATGGTATTTGATTCCTGCAACCAACTGAGAAAGCAAAACAAAACCTTCAATAGGCTTTCCAATATATCATCCGTCTTTCTATATGAATACGAAAAAATAGTTTATATTCTCATATCTGACGTTGAAGGAAATCTTTGTGTTATAGATGCGTCGACATTGGAAGTCTTTAGAAGAGGTGAAAATTTGTAAGAAGAAGCTACAATTTTGTGGAGTACCTAATTCGGATTACGTTCTCATATTTACACCAGATACTATAGTCCTTTTCAAGCCAAGTGTTCAAAAGGGGGAGTTTGATATACAAGAAGTGTACACGCCATATCACATAAGCCATTTGGTACCAGGAATAAATGACAGTTCAGTTATTATGGCTACTTTTCAAGGCAAATTTTATGACGTGACTGTCCCCAGCGATGTTGGTGAGGCCACTTTCAGTTCTAAACTTGAACAAGTTCCAAAACCTTGCCTCAAGTTTATAAATTTGGAATCTTCATCGAGATACATCTTTGTCGCAGCTCTACCGATAGCACAACAAATGCACGATAATTATTCTGAAATTTATGTTTATGATATTAAGCAGATCAAACGCATTTGTACTTTTAGATTTTTGTAGTATTGATAACGACATCAAGAGTATAAAATATGAAAACGTTTTGATAACAGATATGATTAGTGTACCTCTCCTCAAAAGAAAAGAAACATTAGGCAAAAAGAAAGCTTCCGAGTTGTATAAGGAGGTGATTTTCAATTCATGCATTTTGGTGTCTTTGAATTTAAACCCGGTAGATGACATTGATAGCAATGAAATGAAAAACCTGATGTTGTTTTCTTTCGATGAGAAATCAGGGACCATAGAATATCTTTTTGGGATTAACGCTGGATTTTCGATTACTGGGCTTTACAACTACTATAATGGCTGTATCTTGGCCTATGGGGAGTCGATACAGGCATACCAACTAAATTATTCAGTCCATGGAAAACAAGTTTAGTATAGAACATGTTTCAAACAGACTAGACATCTCTGGTGTCGCGATAACATCATCTATATTTTTTGAAGAAGACAAGATTAAGATGGCTAAGAAACAACAAAACATAAATACCTGGGTATACTTGGAAAAAATGGTCCTACTTGATGTACGTAAAGGTATGACTAAAATTAATATCATTCACACAACAGATGGTAGCATTGAAAAGATACAATTGCAAGTGCAGTCTCTTAGACCCACTTGAGAGAGAGCTCATCAATAGCACTACCGATCGTGGGATAATGTTTACTGGTGTGGCAACTGCAACATTCAATGGAACTAGGTACCTATTGACTTCGTACGGCGGTCAACGTCTCACCTTATTTAGTTTTGCATTTGGTGATGATGATGATGATGAAATAGATCAAAATGAAATCGATATTGCTGCGCAAGTGACAGCCATTAAGTCTGTCGGAATCACTCAATCCAGTAAAGGCACATTTTTGGGCAGAGCTACGTTTACGCCTTTTTTTTTAGTGACTACCTTAGGCAACGGTTGCTATGTAATCGGTTTTCTACACGAAGAATCGGTTATTTCTCGTTTAAACCATCTACAGTAGAAGCAGCGCTTGCTTACATGGAGGACCCAAAATATTTGGGATTCCTTGACCCTCGCAGAAATAATCACGATATGATATCTGAGCGTTGATTTTCATGGAAAAAACGTGAAGCTTTGAAGAAGTGTCTTACTTTTCTAGCAACTCTGGTGAAAAGCTTTTTTTTTTGAAGATGGTCCTAGTTCGCCTAAAAACCATTACTAGCAGAAACAATAGTTGTACAACTATGACTATGTTGCAGTGCTTCATGCCTTGCCAAGAAGGCTGTTCTATTTTACGTATTAATACAGAGGCCATTTTGCGGCTCGACAATTACATACTTATTCTACTCTCCTTCAACTTTTTATTTTAGCTATATATTGACCATAATCAGACGTTTTTCTCTTTTTAAGGAAAGAGGTGTCGCGATCTTGAACTGCCAAAAAAAGGAAAAGTACCACTTGTCATCAAACACTCGGTTTTCACCAAGCCACACCATATAAAAACATCAGGGGGAGTGGCCGTTGTATAATATCAAAGTCTTCGACACTAATGCCAACAACTTATGTACCAATAAACCAGTCAATTGAAGATGATGAAGACGGCATTGAGACCAGTAGATTCATTAATATTCCTGAAACGCAAAACTTTGACCAATTTGTTACAATTGATAAGATTGCAGAGGCAAATAGACCGTTGTCTATAGAATCTGATAGGGACTTTCTTAATTCGAAATATCAGCATTATCGAGAGGTCATATGGGACCGTGCGAAAACATTTATCACATTAAGTACCATAGCCATTGTCATTGGCTGTATAGCCGGTTTTTTGCAAGTTTTCACGGAGACTTTGGTTAATTGGAAAACAGGTCATTGTAAAAGGAACTGGTTATTGAATAAATCATTCTGTTGTAGCAATCTGGTCAATGAAGTTAGTTCCGCAAGTAATGCGCTACTGAAAAGACAAGAATTCGAATGCGAAGCACAAGGAGTTTGGACTAATTGGGATGGCCGCATCTCTCCCTTTCATTATCTTCATGGTTTTATCAGTCTTATTTGCCCTACTTAGTACATTGTTAGTAAAATATGTTGCACCTATGGCTACTGGTTCAGGAATCTCGGAGATTAAGGTATGGGTATCCGGCTTTGAATACAATAAAGACTTTTTAGGTCTGTTGACATTAGTTGTAAAGAGCGTTGCTCTTCCTTTGGCGATTTCCTCGGGGTTAAGCATAGGCAAGGAAGGACCCTCCGTTCATTATGCAACCTGTTGTGGTTTTTTATTTACAAAATGGTTACTTAGAGATACCCTAACATATTCTACACAATACGAGTACTTAACGGCGGCTAGTGGAGCAGGTGTTGCTGTTGCCTTTGGTGCTCCCTATCGGTGGTGTCCTCTTTTGGTTTAGAAGAGATTGCCTCTGCTAATAGATTTAACTCCTCTACCTTATGGAAATCCTACTACGTTGCCTTGGTAGCTATAACCACTTTGAAATATATTGATCCATTTAGAAACGGTAGGGTTATTCTCTTTAATGTAACATACGATAGAGATTGGAAAGTACAGGAAATTCCCATTTTCATAGCCTTAGGAGTTTTTGGTGGTTTGTATGGAAAATACATTAGTAAGTGGAACATCAGCTTTATTCATTTTCGTAAAATGTACTTATCTTCATGGCCAGTTCAGGAAGTGCTTTTTTAGCGGCACTCACTGCCCTCGTTTCTTATTTTAATGAGTTCCTGAAATTAGACATGACAGAAAGTATGGGTATATTATTTCATGAGTGTGTCAAAAACGACAATACATCGACCTTTGGACACAGGTTGTGCCAATTAGACGAAAATACGCACGCTTTGGAGTTTTTGACAATTTTTACCTCACTGTGTTTTGCCACTGTTATCAGGGCACTATTGGTGGTGGTTTCATATGGCGCTAGAGTTCCAGCGGGTATTTTTGTTCCTTCAATGGCCGTTGGTGCCACTTTTGGACGTGCAGTCAGCTTGCTGGTAGAAAAATTCATTAGCGGTCCTGCCGTTATTACCCCAGGTGCTTATGCTTTTTTGGGGGCCGCTGCCACGTTAAGTGGGATAACTAACTTGACTTTAACCGTCGTGGTAATAATGTTCGAACTGACCGGTGCCTTTATGTACATTATACCCGTTATGATCGTGGTTGCAATAACAAGGATAATTCTGAGCACCTCAGGCATTTCTGGCGGTATTGCCGATCAAATGATTATGGTCAATGGCTTCCCGTATCTAGAAGATGAGCAAGAGGATGAATTCTTAGAGGAGTACACAGCAGAGCAAATCATGTCTTCAAAATTGATTACTATTAATGATACAATCTACCTCTCTGAATTGGAGTCTTTATTGTATGATTCAGCGTCTGAATTTTCCGTGCATGGATTTCCAATAACTAGAGATGAAGACAAGTTTGAAAAGGAAAAAAAGATGCATTGGTTACGTTCTGAAAAGGCACCTGGCCAGCAAAATAATGATGCAGAGTTCAAATAGTGCTAAAGCTCAAACAACTTTGGTATATTTTAATAAAACCAACGAAGACCTAGGCCATCGTGAAAATTGCATAGGATTTAAGGACATTTTGAACACATCCCCCATCACCGTGAAACCGGAGGTATCAACATCTTTGTTATTTCGTATGTTTAAAGAACTAGGTTGTAAAACAATTATCGTGGAGGAAAGTGGGATATTAAAAGGTTTAGTTACTGCTAAGGATATTCTGAGGTTTGAAAGAACAAAGTATAGAGAACTTCATGGTGCAAAATTCACATATAACGAAGCACTGGATAGAAGGTGCTGGTCTGTCATCCATTTTGTAGCTAAAAGATTTTCTTACAACCGAAATGACAACAGTATTTAAATAGACATTTAAGTAAATCTCTTAAGAAATTAATATAGACCATTTAGGAATTATATGATACAGTTTTCTTATTTTATTTCTTTATTTACGTCACCGCTTACTATGTAGTCCAAATGAGCATAATGCTTTTGGGCAGTATATATCTGTAAGCATAACTCAATCTTCGCGCCATTTACCAGTCTTTTTGTATTGAAGGTAAAGTGATTTGAAATACTGTCTCCCAGGTGTGTCTAGGAAAGCATTCAAATGGCTTAATTCGTTTTGAGACAATATATCAAATATTGCATAAATACCAGGTTGTAAGTTTTTCTTGATGGCAGAACTAAACTGTACAGTAATAGACAGTTGGATATATTTAGTTAAAACCACGAGAACATTTTTTCTAATAGATTGTTTAACTAAACTTATCTTTGAGCTTAAGTTGTTCTTCGACCCATTTTGAGCATTTGAGACATTATACGGCTCACAATAGTTTGTTATTAATCTAGATACGGAATCCGCTGGCTCCACAGACAATTTATCGTCATGCATTGCTAGTGTTTCTATTAACTGGCAAAGAACGGAGTTTATTAAATGGTGACGATTAGACAACTTAAACCTGTGGACTAGCAATATATGGTCTATAACTTCGATGATGCTAACAAAGCATTCATTAATTTCTAAAGCATGGTTCATTGCTAATGAGTAAGGTTATGGATTTTAAGCAGAAAGGAAGCAACATTTCAATGCAGTATTGGGTAAACAGCCAAGGTTTTGAGACCAAAAATTCCTTGATAGCGTTAAACAAAAGTAAGTACGACCTGTGGCCAAACTTCTTTTGACGTTGCAGCTGGTATACGCTTCTAGCATCGCAATTACAAAAAGATGGTGTCCAAGTTTGTTGTCCCTTGTGATCTTCTTCAACATTATAATAAAAATCGTGATGAATTTTTCAGCACAAATTTCATTGATGGTGGAGAATGATTGAGCGCTATTCAAAATAAGGCGGTTAAGGGCATCAGGGCCTTGTTCAAGACTTCTTTTCAGGCAAAACTCTAAAGCAAAATCGCACTTAACTGTGTGGGTAATATTCAAGTATTCCGCAAAAATGTACTCTAACTTGTCCTCGACGAAGAGTGAATGAAGCAAAAACATTTCTCGCTCTTCTTTTGGGTGACGTACTTTGTCGGAATGGTACTGAAGCATGATTTTAGAGAATGATCCTAAAATTGTTGCTTTATGCTTGGAAATATCGCATTGTCCGAATGTTGCTATCTCGTATAACCTGGCCATTGAGGTCCTGAGAAGAGGGATTGCCTCAGGTTCAAACTGTTGCGAATAATCTTCTATGATCTTCACGGCATAATCGACAATTATGTCTTGAACTGCCTTGTGCTTGGTATCTTGCTTTAAAAATTTTGCGACAACAAAACTAGCAAGGATTATTTTGTTCTCACCATTGGGCGACAACATCGTCTTCTTAATAACATCATATCCGTTATTCAAGAACTTCTCACTTACAGGTTCTTTTGCCTGTGATAAATGGTTAGTCCAAACTTTTTCGAAAACGGATTCTCCACCTCCATCTTTTATTTCTTCACTTTCTGAAATAGCTAATTCTGAAGTCATTCTGTTTTCTCACATAGTTCAAAGAAATCAGTTTCGATATTTGACTTGAAAGTTGAACTTGCTAATAGATGAAGGATACATTTCTTGGCACTACTCCCTAAACGGGCAGGTTCACTCGTAAGATTATTGATAAGTGCGACCCTTACGTTTTTGTTGATACATTGAATGGGGATTTGGATCAATGCGTCTAACGCAAAATCTTTGTCGCATGATAAAGCAAGCTTATTTACCAAAGCATATGTGATATTTGCTTCTTCGAAAATGTCATCACTATTTAATAATTCACGCAATTTCGTCGCGTCTGATAATAATAAATCAACCAAGGAAGAAACATCGTCTCTCGTAAAGTTGTTGTTGACTAAAGTTGCAAATTTTGACACGATAGAAAACGATAAATTTGTTTTGGTTTCATGATCTAGATTTTTGAAGTGATTCATGAACTTTTTGGATTACACCGGAAATGTCAAAAGAGATATACTCTCTTAATTTGAAACAGTAAAAGAACAGCTCTTCAAGATGTTCCGGTGTAGTATCAAAAAGATTGGAGGAAAATATGTGGTCAATTTTCTTTAATTCCTCTTCAGGGACAATGTCATCATAGACTTCCATTATATGGTATTTCAAGTCCCATTGAAGACTATTATTGAAAGACTCCAAAGTAAATACCTGGGATAATATAGGCTTTAATTCATTAAGAGTTGTATGAGAAACACTTTCTGATAGTCCCTTCTAAACATATGCGTATCAGGTATAAAGGAACCCTATTAGTGGAATCGCGATTAACTTGATCAAGTAAATTTTGCAATAATTTTTCCATTGCATTGTAGATAACGTAAATAACTGCTTCGTAATCGACTTGACATATACTTGATCATTCAACAAAAAATAAGAATCAGGCTTCTTTCCGGAACAATAGTCATTTATTTTGTCAAAGAAGATTGGTAGTTCTCTTGCATTCGCGTGGGACTGGATTATTAAATCCCAAATACGAGAAGAAAAGAGAGCATCTGTAGAATGTTTCAATTGAACCAACTCAAGTAACCGGGAAGTATGTTTAATGGCAACTTCAATATCTAGTTTCAGGATAGTTGGTATTAACGATAATGATCCATCTCCGTTACTTGATGATAAGGTTTCAAATAATAGGTTCTCTAAAAACTCTTGAGATACGGTTTTCTTTGAATCAGATAAAAGAGCCAGAAATCGGCACTTTAAACCAGGGTTTTTGGCAGCGAGAACGGTAAAGATAGCTTCTAGTTGAGCAAAATTGTCTTTCGATAAGAAATCTACAAAATTAATAAAATAATAATAAGCCATTTCGTCGTTAATTTCGGATGCGTTCTCTTGAACGAACTTTTCGTTTAGTTTCATATATTCTACACGTGGTTGTAGAAGGAATTTACTCATAAAACCAGATAGGCAAATGAAAGATTTTCTTGAGGATGTACGCTGTTCAACCTGTGAAAAATACCTTAAGGTTGGTAGTAGCATGTGTTTGCAATAACAAGCAGCAATTTTGTTATCCGTTGCAATAATGTCATCAATACGGGTTAGACTGCAGGCATCTTGTAGATATGACAGGGCAATTTCAGGCGTTGAGCATGAACTTAACCCGTTTATAACATGTTCCAAAAGTTGGAAGGATTCCTCAACAGAGAAATGGACTATTAAGTAACTATTAATAGAAAAAAATGCTTTCACAAATGAACTGCGACTGTTGCTCAGTTTGTCCTTCGGCCACAATTGAAAGGTCTTTATCATAACGGAAACTGTTTTCAGTTTTTTCAATAGTTTTTTTATTGATATTGAATCACTAATTGCCTCCAGCAGTCTTTTGAAAATAACCCAGGTATGTTCACTAGTCTTGAAATCATCCAAATTTCCATTATTAAGCCTATCTATAAGCAGTTCTAGGACGAAGACTTCTTTGTTTGGGAAGTAGACTTTCAATTTATCAAATCTTGAGACAATCTGGGCAATTTGGTATGGTTTTGTGTTTATTGAACGTAACAGTTTCGACAAGTCTTGAGCATTGTCTGGAATGGATAGTTCTTCCGCAAGCTCGCCCATATTATCTTAGTCACCGTGTTTTCTATCGGTTATATAACAATAGATAGTATCAAATTGACAATTCGATCAAAAGTGTTTTTCTGAGTTCAGCAATCAAAGCGATGGCTATATGCTATATTGAAAGATCATTTCGAGATGAGCTAACTGAAATTTTTCAGATCGCGCCTGACGGGCTTTTTTTTTCAGTTACAGGAAGTAGAGCTTTGTACAAATAACAAGTGATGCGGAGGCATTCAACATATAAGCCCAACCTGAGGCAACAAAAAGAACGATCGGAGTGCAATTGGGAATATGACGGTGGACGACTCGGACCACTTACTTATGGATGCCAATCAAATGGATTTTTTAGATGACGAGACGGCGCAAACAGGCGACCATATGGCTGATAATGAAGAACAACTTTATGAAAGGGATCCAGCCAGCGGGGCTATTTTGGTTCCAATGACTTTCGAATGAGCAGCCCATTGAAAAACATGGAGAAAAACTGCCCCTGAAATTCAGATTGGGGCCAGTTTCCTCTCAGAATATGGGATTTATAACTGCAGAAGGTAAGTATAAGCTTTATCCTGTCAAAATCCCTAGATTAGACACAACAAAAGAGTTCACCACGTACGTGTCGAGCTTATTTGAAATCTATCGTGATTTGGGGGATGATAGAGTATTCAATGTACCAACTATTGGGGTCGTTAATTCTAATTTCGCAAAGGAACACAATGCAACCGTCAACCTGGCAATGGAGGCTATTTTGAATGAATTGGAAGTGTTTATCAATAGCACTAAAGATTTGAACGGAAGATTGAACAGGTTCTATGAGTTAGAAGAATCCTTAACCATATTAAACTGCCTAAGAACAATATACTTCACATTAGACGGTCAAGATGTAGAACAGAACAGGTCTAAATTCATTGAGTCGTTGTTGAATTGGATTAATAGATCAGATGGTGAACCTGATGAAGAATACATCGAGCAAGTGTTTTCATTTAATGACTCAACGCCCGGTAAAAAAGTTTTTGAAATACAGTATTTCTGGAAACTTATAAACCAGTTAGTGCTAAGGGGTCTGCTCCCTCAAGCTATAGGTTGCATTGAAAGATCAGATCTTTTATCATATTTGGAAGAAACTTGTGCTGTTTCATTCGACGCAATAGGCGATTCCGTTGAACTCCTGAAACAATACCCGAGAGATTCATCTAGTACATTTAGAGAGTGGAAAAATTTGGTGCTAAAATTGGGTCAAGCTTTTGGCAGTTCAGCCACCAATATTTCCGGTGAATTGCGCGATTATATTGAGGACTTCTTGTTAGTAATTGGAGGTAATCAACGGAAAATTCTGCAATATTCAAGGACGTGGTATGAATCCTTTTGTGGGTTTCTATTATATTATATCCCTTCATTAGAATTATCCACAGAATACTTAGAAATCTCATTAAAGTCAAACCCTGTTGATGTAACAAATAATTGGGAGCAATCATGTGTCGACATCATTAGTGGTAAAATACACTCTATTCTGCCAGTGATGGAATCCCTTGGATAGTTGTACGGCTGCATTCACTGCTATGATTTGTGAAGCCAAAGGGTTGATAGAGAAATGTGTTTGAAAATGATGAAAGTATGGGTGAATATGATTATGAAGATAATGAAATGCTAGAGGATCTATTTTCCTTATAAGAACGGTATGGCATCGTACATGCTTAACAACTTCGCTTTTGAGTTGTGTTCACTAGGTGAGAAGGAACTGTGGCCTATAGCCATTGGGTTGATAGCTTTATCTCTCACGGGGACAAGAAGTGCGAAGAAAATGGTGATTGCAGAGTTATTACCACATTACCCATTTTGTTACAAATGACGACATTGAATGGATGCTAAGTATATGTGTCGAGTGGAGACTGCCAGAAATAGCAAAGGAAATATACACCACGTTGGGTAATCAAATGCTATCGGCACATAATATCGTTGAAAGTATTGCAAATTTCAGCAAAGCCGGTAAATTTGAATTAGTAAAATCTTATTCATGGCTGTTATTTGAAGCATCATGCATGGAAGGCCGAAAGTTAGACGATCCTGGTATTAAACGCCATTGTGAGTAATAATGCTACTACAGGGGAGAAGATTTCATAATACCGGAAGACATTTTGAACTGTGTAGTGACTAGCGCCATGCGCCAAACTTTAGCACCATATGCCATTCTATCACAGTTCTACGAAGCGAGCGACAGTGGACGTTGGGATCAAGCATTATTTCTATTGCTTTTATTGATTGAATTCCCATTTTTACCAAAAGCACTATTTGATTCTACTTTTGGCCAAATTTCTGTATCCAATCTTTCTCTTAGATGATAAAAAGCCAATAGATGAAGAGTCAGCGGTAAAAATTATTGAAGTCATAGAAGCCAAATGGGATGAAACTGATGAGAGGACTTTGAACTTGTACGAAACTATCATTGAGACAGAAAAGAGTCTACCTGATAGTACATTGGAGCTTTTGAAGAGTGTAAGAAAAAAATTGAATTTTAAGTTATGTCAAACGTTCATGTAAACTGGTACGGTAATGTTTTGAAGTATTATATCTGAGTATAATAAGAATAAATAAGTTGAATAACAATATATATACACACACGCACACAAACACGCACACGCTCTATCTCTGCATCTTTCTTTCGGAAATTTATCTCTTGCAATTATTTAATACAAGTGGGATGAAAGGTAAAATAATCATTTGGTTTTTTCTCTTAAAAAAGCTCTCCAAAGTACCTTGCTTTTTTTGATCTTTTACTTGATGATGGTGATGATGATGGTTCTTGTTGTTTGGAAGATAAGGCTCTTTTGGTCACTGGAGATGACTTCCTTGGTGGGGTAGAAGTGGCTGGTCTCTTTGTGACTATATAGCCGTCCTCATCAATAAACGAAGAGGACTCTTCTTCAAGCTTTAGGCTCTTTTGATATCTCTGTTACAGAGCGTTCTGTTTGCTTTGCTTTAGGCACTTCCATGAGCGAGTCTTCTGCTGTCGTTTCTAACAGGTCTTCTAAATCATTACTATTCTTATCGTTGTCTTCAACAGCAGCTTTTTCAGGCGATTTGGGTCGTGTGTTCTCGTCCAACTCTTCATCTTCTAAGTCGTCTTCTACAAATAGGCTGTTTAATTTCTCCATTTGAGCCACTCTTTCTGGGGTTTTTTTTGTTTATCTTCTGCATGTTCTCCTCTTTTCTCTTTACGTAGTTCGTTTTGTCTCGAGGCTTCTTTATCATCTCTATCCTTCTTTCATCCTTGCCAGTAGTGCAGTGGACCTGAGGCCCATGTCCTTAGATTTGGATTTCTTGCTAGCAGATTCTTCTGGTGTGGTTTTCGATCTTACTGTGGGTCTAACCAACTGTTTAGGTTTCTCCTCCAAGGTCTTGGTCCTCTCTACAGCCCTTACTGATTCAGGAACCGTGAGCTCATACGGATTCTTAATGGTCAGACAACCCTTTTGATCAATTATATCGTAGTACGGTATGAAAGTATCCATTGGATTGAAAGCGTAAATGAAGCAATCGACTATTGAATCTTGGTCTGGAATAATGGTAACATCATGTATGATCTTGATGGTTTGATCTTTATAGCAGCACATTACCACGCAGTTGAATTTAGCATTGGTGGTCTGTTTGTAGTATCCGAACATCAATTTCTTTGCCATAGAAGGACCAATTTTCAAATGATGAATTAGATCTGTGAAAAGTACAGGCTTCACCTCAGTAAATAGTTTGTCATTGATAAAAGATGAAGTTTGCTGGTCCATTAATCACTGATCTGCTCAAAACAATGTCTACTCCTCGAGGGTTAATGTTCTGTGGGAAATTAATCAAGCTATTGTAAACTATAAAGCGATGCAATCACTACCAAGAACTTTTTCAGAGTAGAAAGTTTCGCGTGTTTTGTTGGTACGCGTTAATATTTTCTTCAAAAGCTTATTGACTAGAATGTAATACAATAGAAAAAAAAGGACTACTACACCCTTGGTACATGCTGACAATAAACGAAGCAAACTGTAGTACTGATAGTATAAAATGCTCTTGTGCTCTCCAAAAAATATTATAGAGTAGCTTCCCAAGAAGTTCGCAATGGGAAAAAATAAGCTTAGCGCCGCTCGGTTTCGATCCGAGGACATCAGGGTTATGAGCCCTGCGCGCTTCCACTGCGCCACGGCGCTTATTTTTAATGATTTTCTGTGCGAGAATTGAGTCAGATCAACGAATCATTATATGTGATGCCCATTACTGCAAAATGAGTGGAGAGACACTATCTTGCACTGATGAGAGTTATTCCACCGATAGCAGTCCCTTTTTCTTTCTTCTCAAGAGATGATCAGTATATCTTCCCAAGGATCTAACAAGATGTAGGTAACATGTACGTAACATGTACGTACATATGGATTGCTATAGAAAGCAGTACTCGACATGCGGCAGTGCAACAGTACAACAGATACCTAGAGTACACAGAGGATCTGTATAGACGGTCTTGAGTATAGAAACGAGGAGGCGAAGGTATTTTAAAGAGTGACGTTAAGATATCTATGATATCTAAATAGGTTTAAAAAATGGTGGAAATGGGATCGCGAATTCTCCACTCTAGAGCATGAAAATATGTATAGTTCTGTATTCACCGTTTGACAAGGCACACCTACTTTTATTCGTGGAAGGGCTATTTTCTTATTAATACTCGTGTTGATGTTAACCGAAGAGGGAGTCATCTTCATTAAAATCCTTCTTGAAGAAACCACTTGAAAATAACAATACTGGAATATATGATGAGACCACCGGTCATGCACATGATGCAGCTTAGGTGGCCGATCAATTGGCAATGGTAGAAGACGACAGGCAACGCCACACCACTTGTCACCAGCATCCCTGTCAGAAAATGGGCTAGATCCTGGCCAGTGTTCGACGAATCCGACATGAAGTCGGACGTGTGGTACTGATTACCTGTACTGAAAATGGTGTTCGGGATGGGGGCCAGTAAAAAGATCAAGATGTCGAATAATGGGTAGTAGTTATGGAATAATGCGCAACTTAGGATGACCAAAAGGAACCCCAGTGCCAGGAACCCTGGACAAAGAAATGATCTTTGTTAGCGGTGAGACTTTCAAGTCTATCATTAGTGTATGCCTGTGTGCCTTGATGTTCTTTTGCTTTTAGAGCTGCAAATGTGTCCAATATCGTGCGTGTGTGTGCTTTAGTGTGTAGCAGATTCCCCTTTTCTAGCTTTCCTTCTCTGCAATTTTTTTCTGATTTTTCGAAAGGGTGGAGTGAAAGCCACCGAGATAATGAAAAACCTAATGAAGAAATAAATGTGGGTATAGAACAGGATCAACTAATTACAAGAGATACATGGTTTTCGCGCTTGATGCAGGAAAACAGTACTTATATAAACGATATATGTTTGCGGGTGTGTATATATATATGTATATAAATGTTCTTAACAAAAAAGGGAACAAAAGATATTGGTTAGTTATTATTATGTTGTTTTTTTTTGAGTTCAAAAGTGTAGTAGTAACGTATTAACAAGAGTTTGCTTTTTATTGCTTAGGTTCACCGGATTCAGCATTGTTGTTGCTGCTGCTGTTGTTGTTGTTGCCTGAGTCGTTCTTATACAATTGTTCGAACAATTTCATGGAAGAATTTTGCAATTCTTCAGTCTTGGTCTTCAATTCTTCAGCGTTAACTTCTTCGCCACCTTGTACTCTAGCGATCAATTCCTTCAATGAGGTGATTTGGTCTCTAACCTTTTGGGCTTCAGCCTTGTCTACCTTACCTTCGAATTCCTTCAAGGAGTTTTCGGTGTCGTTGGCCAATTGGTCAGCCTTGTTGGCGGTTTCAATAGACTGCTTTCTGGCTTCATCTTGAGACTTGAATTTTTCTGCGTCGTTAACCATTTGTTCGATTTCGTTTTCGGACAAACCAGAAGAACCAGCAACAGTGATGGAGGAGTCCTTGCTTGTGGCCTTGTCTCTAGCGGAAACGTTGATGATACCATCGGCGTCGATGTCAAAAGTGACTTCGATTTGTGGGACACCCTTTGGAGCAGGTGGGATACCGGCCAAAGTGAAGTTACCAATCAACTTGTTGTCTCTAACCAATTCTCTTTCACCTTGGAAGACTCTGATTTCAACAGACGTTTGACCGGCGGCGGCGGTGGAGAAGATTTGAGATTTCTTTGTTGGGATAGTAGTGTTTCTTGGAATCAATCTGGTAAAGACACCACCCAAAGTTTCGATACCTAAGGATAATGGGGTGACATCCAACAATAGGACGTCGGTGACTTCACCGGACAAGACGGCACCTTGCACAGCAGCACCAATGGCGACAGCTTCGTCTGGGTTGACAGCCTTGGATGGGTCCTTACCGAACAAAGACTTGACGGTTTCGACGACCTTTGGCATTCTGGACATACCACCGACTAGCAAGACTTCGGAAATGTCGGAAGTAGCTAAGCCAGCATCCTTCAAGGCCTTCTTGACTGGGTCGACGGTTCTCTTAACCAATGGGGCAGTCAAAGTTTCGAATTGAGCCCTGGAGAACTTCATGTTGATATGCTTTGGACCAGAGGCGTCAGCGGTGATAAATGGAAGGTTGATTTCAGTGGACACAGTGGAGGACAATTCAATCTTTGCCTTTTCAGCGGCTTCTCTGATTCTTTGGATGGCCATACGGTCGTTTTCCAAATCAATACCGGTTTCGGTCTTGAAACGGGAAACAATTTCTCTCAACAAGTAGATGTCGAAATCTTCACCACCCAAGGTGGGTGTCACCGTTAGTGGACTTGACTTCGAAGACACCGTTGTCGATGTCCAAGATGGAGATATCGAAGGTACCACCACCCAAATCGAAAACAGCAACGACCTTGGAGTCGGATTTTTCTAAACCGTAAGCCAAAGCAGCGGCGGTAGGTTCGTTAACGACACGCAAGACGTTTAAGCCGACGATTTGGCCGGCGTCCTTGGTGGCTTGTCTTTGAGAGTCGTTAAAGTAGGCTGGGGACAGTGACAACGGCGTTCTTGACCGTCTTACCCAAGTAGGCCTCGGCAGTTTCCTTCATCTTGTTCAAGACGAACCCACCGATCTGGGCTGGGGAGTAGGTTTGGCCTCTGGCCTCCACCCAAGCATCCCCGTTCGAGTGCTTGACGATCTTGTATGGGACCTGCTTGATGTCTCTTTGCACTTCGACGTCTTCGAAACGACGGCCAATCAAACGCTTGGTAGCGAACAAAGTGTTCTCTGGGTTCACGACAGCTTGACGCTTGGCAGGAATACCGACCAAACGTTCGCCCTCCTTGGTGAAAGCCACCACGGAGGGGGTGGTTCTGGAACCTTCGGCGTTCTCGATAATCTTAGGCACCTTACCTTCCATCAGAGCGACGGCAGAGTTGGTGGTACCCAGATCGATACCGATAACGGAGCCTTGGACCTTGGTGGACTGCAAACGCGCAGCGACGCGGAAGGAGCTGGACAGGCTCGACCTGTTTAGTATGTTTTTAGCAGCAAGCATCTTGGTGCGTGTAAAATGTGTAGTGTGCGGGGGTTTTGGTTACAGTGGAATGTGGCGGAATACGAATAGTTGTCACTCTTGCAGGGGTTGGTGAGCAGCAGGGCTTCGATATGTACAGCAGGCAGACGGGACAGCAACGTATAGGTTCCTTAACCTAACTGCGAACCCAAAAGAACCAGAAAGATCTCAAACGTCGAGCCGGCGCTGAGACCGCTCGTTTTTATACATCGCACCGCAAGCGGCCGCCGGAAAAAACAGGCAGGGGGCGGTGGAACCGGGCCGAAGCCTATGGAAAAGCGCGGCCGTGGCGCGTGACAATGATGATTCAGCGTATCCAAGGCACCATCTCGAGCACAAGAAGGTGATGAGATGGCTGCTGTCGGTGGTGTTGGTGTCGGTGTGGCCAGCAGAGCAAGCTCAGAGTGTTGTTGATATGAGCGGTACGGAGAATAGCAGAAAGAAGAACGCCGCTGCGTGTGCCGGTTATAGACCTGGACCGGGTTTCCGCCGAAGACCAGCTGTTGCCGGTGGTGAAGGCCGTGCTGCAGCAGCACGACACCTTCCTGTTGAAGAACTATGCCAATAAGGCGGCGCTGGACGAGCTGCTCCGGGCGCTTGGGACGACGGACCTGCCCGACACCAGCCAAGGGTTCGATGCGAACTTCACAGGCACGCTGCCGCTCGAGGACGACGTCTGGCTGGAGCAGTACATCTTCGACACCGATCCGCAGTTGCACTTCGACCGGGCATGCAAGAACGAGTCGCTGCGGTCGATTTACGGCAGGCTGTTCAAGCTGGGCGTGTTCTTCGCGCAATTGTGTGTGAAAGGTGTGGTCTCGAGCGCTGAGTTGCAGGACTGCATCTCCAGCACGCACTGTGCCACGAAGCTCACTCGTTACTTCAACGATGGTGACAGCGCACAGAACGGCTCGGACGTGAGCGCCACGATGCTTCCCAACGGCGACGATTTCCAGTACCAATTTGAGAGGGACTACGTCACTTTACTGCCGACGGGTGTGTTGACCGTGTTCCCCTGTGCCAAGGGTCTCAGGTACAAGCCCTCGACGATGGCGGCCACCGACAACTCTTGGGTGACCGTCGATGAGCCCGACTGTCTGCTGTTCCACACGGGGACCCTGCTGGCACGCTGGTCCCAGGGAATGCACACGACTTCACCGCTCCAGGTAGACCCTCGTGCGAACGTCGTCTCGTTGACCATCTGGCCTCCGCTGACGACGCCGATCGACGGTGAAGGCACCATTGCCAGCCACTTGCTGGAGCAACAGATCAAAACGTTCCCGAAGGTCGCTCAGCAGTACTACCCGCGAGAGCAGAATATTCTGAAACTGCAAGATGCTATGAAGTTCGTCAAGGAGCTGTTCAGCGTGTGCGAGACCATCTTGTCTTTGAATGCGCTCTCCAGGTCCACCGGGGTTTCTCCAGAGCTGCACGTTTTGCTGCCTCAGATGTCCAACATGATGAAAAGAAAAATAGTGCAAGATGACGTGTTGAAGCTGTTGACCATTTGGTCCGATGCATACGTGGTCGAGCTGAACTCAAGAGGCGAGCTGACGATGACTTTGCCCAGGAGAGACAACCTGATGACGTTGACCAATAAGTCCAGGACGTTGGCCTTCGTGGAAAAGGCAGAGTCATGGTACCAACAATTGATAGCTTCCAATAACGAGATTATTACAGATATACCCGTCTTCAAGATAAATAAAAGAAGAGCAAGCATCAACAACAAAACCATTATGGGCAGCAAGGCGCAAACGAAAAATTCCAACTCCAATGCGCTTAACAACTCTAAGTACCTATCGAATAAGAAGGAAAACTTCTTTTATAAAGAGAAAACCCCTGATTCGCAAGCCAAACCTTTTAGACCGGCTACGTGAAAGGGAGAGACGTTCAGCTGCACTGCTTTCGCAAAGACAAAGACGCTACCAGCAGTTTCTAGCGATGAAAATGACCCAGGCGTTTGATATTCTTTTCTCATTGACTTCGGGACAGCCTTATACGGAAACTTACCTAGGCTCATTGGTCGTGGACAGTTTACAAGACAGTAACAACCCTATTGGTTCGAAAGAAGCAAGCGAAATTCTGGCCGGGCTGCAGGGAATTCTACCAATGGAAATATCTGTTCATCAAGTGGACGGTGGATTGAAAGTTTACAGATGGAACAGCTTAGACAAAAACAGATTCTCTAAATTATTGGAAATTTACAGACTAAAACAACAAGATGATGATGATGATGATGATGTTTAGATGTACGTACATAAATAGGGGAAAAAAAGAATATTTTTTAATGTAGAGAGTAGTGTGTTAGTATCTCTCTTGTGCTGAGAGAATGAACTAATAGGCAAAAACAAAAATTAACGACAACTGCAGGATTTGAACCTGCGCGGGCAGAGCCCAAAAGATTTCTAATCTTTCGCCTTAACCACTCGGCCAAGTTGCCTTTGTTTCTTGAAGAAGTTGAAGACTCAAAACATATACATTGAGTGTAGCCGAGATACACTTCCACTAACCAGCAACCGAAGTTTTGTTTTAAATGAAACACCATGAAGCACACAAGAGGTTGACAATTGGAAAAAAATGAGCCCTAAAGATATACGACCAATTGGTTTATACTTGAGATCTTACAGCCACCCCTTTAGTTAATTCGGACCTTGTATATAAGATATAAGATAAGTAATAGTCCTTGAATTAAGTTGATAAATGGCTCTAGCAACAACTTGCTCCCTGAAATCGACAGGATTTTCTAAGCTCGTCGGGTATTACTCAGGTCGTAATAAAATAGAAAAGGTTACTCAAGACTCGACTAATAGTAGGGTATTTTAGCAATTACTGGATTTAACGGAAGCCAAAGTGCAAGGAATAATTATATAATAGGACCAATTAATTGCAAAATAATATTGTGTTGATAATTAGTAGTTCAGTAAGTAGTAATATTTAAGAATAGGCAGTGCTTTTCTTATTATATAAGAGAGGTATACAAAACACACGCTGATTGGTTATATGAAACCCAACGGTTCAAAGATAACTCAGAACATTGATGATAAGTTATCTATAACTCATTTCCTGATATGCTAATGTCTGGTAAACGTATTGTTATTGAGGAAAATTATATCTACTCCAATATAATTAGTGTCAAATTAAGCACTTTGAAGTCACTTAGTCCAACATGATTAGTATTCTATTAAAGAATGCTTGATATTACCTACTCCAACATATTGCGCAAAACTGCTAATTTTCTTTGTGAATTCTCAGACCCATGGGAAGAGCCCTGGTATAATTCTTATAAATAATATCATTACATCTAACAAAAATAGAATCGGAAAACTGAGGGCCAAATTTTACAGTTTATTAAAAAGGTAAGCAATCATTGACCACACCGCAAAGACATCGCTTAGATTTGTGCCATTTCCTGTAACGTAATTGCTACGGCCACCTGACAAAAAATCCGAAAAAATGTTAACAGGTTGTTATATAGTTAGATCACTGATGCTCTGAGAATTGGCTTCAAAAGCAACTACAACACTTGAAAAATAGCAGACAAAGCAACCATTGTTGCCAAAAACATCAAGGTTTTTGTTTTTCTTCCTGATATAAGTGATGCACCACCCGAAGTGTCAGACGGGTTTTCATACCAACCCTCATACTTTCCACATACATATATCAAAGACTGATCCGTAGTAGGATCGCCTAGAGTCATTGATCCAAACTTACCACACCTCACGTCTCGTTCTGACATTCCTTATTACTGTTTCTTGTTACTGGTGTTTTCTTCAAGAAGAATATTTCTTCAAAACAAGCAATTCTTTCATTCTGAACCCATTATAACAGATATTTATAGTAAAATAGGTTGCCCAAAGGACGATCTCGGGTGATAGATACACCGAGGAAGTATAGCGGGTTGCAGAATGTGTTCCTTTGACAGCAATTGCCGTTTAATCTCATCGCCAATTTAATATTTTGGATGGAAGTACTAAAAGAACTTAGGGTATACTTTCACCAACAACATATTGCTGTGGATCGCAAATAATTGCTGTCTATAAACCCATAACTCACACCAAAAACGCAGTCTTCTGGGGCCCCACTTCGTTTCGTACTGCCACGGCTTGATGCCGTCCCTGTCAATTCTGTCATAAAGATTTAACCAGCGTTAACAAAGATGAGGGGCATTGCCTTAACCTTCTTGACATCTTTGTCAGACTTCTTTGTCAGACTTCTTTGCCTCACGGGTTCTTGTAACAGATAGTGGGGTGATTTGGAGTCGTCTTGATGTTCATGCTGGGTTCGTTTCTTGACTCGGTTTCGTTTGATAATTCTTATTTCATCATACTTCTCATCGTCGATTGCCTTTGTGCCATTGCTATCGTGCATTAGAAAAGTTCAAATGTCCATAGATGGTGTCGGTTGAAAAGCCACTAACGGACAAATACGATGGGACATGAAAAAGGTAGATATCTTCATCACCGCAGAAGAAGCTTACAGGACATGTTTAAAGATATAGTGCATGATGGTTTGCCACCAAAAAAAGAAGAACGAACCGAGAGAAGTGAACAAAAAATAAGGCTTGAAGAAAGCAGCTGCCTACTAAGGCTATAATTATTTCGCCATATAAACTACTCTATGCGTCACCTTTAACCGGGTAAGAAAAGAGACACTGGCTACTATTTATGCAGATCTCATAAAACTTAGTAAGGCAATAATAAAGGTTACATTCCAACATATAGTTGGCTGCACCTAAATAAAAAAGTAGCTGGTACGAGTTTTGAGTGGATTGCGTAGATCACACTTTTACCTCAACTCTTTAACGAACTGCTCACCATAATTAGATCTATATTTTCAAGCTAAACCAGCCTACATGAGACATCAGTAACAAAGTAGAAGCGTAGAACTTTTAAGGGTTGATTGGTGAAGATATTAAAGACTGTTAACGCTGAAATTCGAGAAATGCCACGGGCGGCTGTAGTAATAAGCAAATAAAAACATAACTCGGGTCACAAGGAATAAACTTAGAATCTGTCGACTATGCGCTGTTTACACTGAGATGCTATCTTCGCCAAAGAAAAATATCCGAAACACTACCAATATACCGGGGTCCATCTAAAACAGATAAATGAATTCCTTATACCGCGTATGAGGTACAATTGCTATCGGTTGAAAAGTTACACCGAAACTTCCATTATCAAAAAGGTATGCGATTTTTTAAAAACTTTAGCAAACATTGTTGAGCTGAAAAAGCGAGAAGAAAAAGACATCATAGCCGACTGATGGTGATTACATAGGGTAGGAGCCAAGCTACCACGGCTGGAAAATATACTAGTTACATACGAGAGACAATTAAAGAGTATTGGACGAAAATGGTTTTAGAGTCCCCCTTATCCGCTTCATTCTCGAACAGAGGGTCCTTTTGTAATGAACGTATACGTGAAGCTTGTATAAAAATTTATAATCATAAGCGCCTAAGCGTTTCGATGTATAAACTCTAAGTGTGATTTATGTTTTGTTATTAAAAGATGTCTAGAAGAGTCCGTGATAGAAAAAAACTAACGGAAGGAAAGAGTAATTCAATGACAATGAAATCAAAATATATGTGAAACTCCAAATTCATAAAACAAACTACACAAAAATAAATATGTTATGTAAAGCACTAGCCAGGTGTTAGATCAACCATTTCCTATTTTCAAAAAGGAAAATAACAGATTCTTGATGAGAGCTGTCCAAGGGCTAGCCGCGGGACGGAACAATAAATAGTTCTTCCGTGCGTAGACGTGAAACGTCGACCAAAAACAACAAAAACTGGATGAAAGAAAAGACGTATTGAAGAGAACAGGCAAATATGATCTAATCACTTCTGTGTACGTAATAAGGGGAACGCATCCCTCGACGAAAAACTTACATGTCGTCGAGAATGATTGGTACTACTGACGCTTATGGCACACAAGATCTGTAGACAACAGGACGACGACGACGACGACGACGACGGCGACGTCGAGGTGTCAAACTTAGAAAATTAGAGCTGAAGGGGGCAGTAGGATGAATAATTATGATTATGATTATTGTAGTATTATATGGATAGTATAAATAAGATTTCTAAAGAAAAAAAAAAATGTAGAACTTTTCCTGTATCTAAAAATCTAATAACATCTAATCAGATCTTGGAGCTTCCTTGACGGAGATGGCAGCTTCTTCACCCATGGCGGAGATGATGGTGACCATCAAGTCCTTACCTTCGTCGAAAGCAGCTTGCATGATGTCACCCAATTCACCTTCTGGGGCCTTGACGTCATCCTTGGTTTCACCTTCCATGTTCATCAAAGACAAGAAACCGTCGTCGATGTCCAATAACTGGTATTCGTTTCTGGTAACAAATGGAACTTCCAAGTTATGAGTGGATGGAGACAAATCTTCCAACTTCTTACCAGTGAAGACATCAAGAGTGACTAAATGGACCTTGGCGTGACCATGCTTACCGGTCTTGGAGGTGGACATGTCGACAATCTTACATGGTCTACCTTTAATGACAACGAAACCACCCTTTCTCAAAGCAGAACATTGCATTGGGTAGGTGGCAGAGGAACCGGCATCGGCTGTTTCAAAGGTGTGTTCTTCGTCAGACATGTTTCTGTGTATGGATGAATTATATGTATGCTTTGTCTTTTTTTGGGCAAGAATTAGGAACCAGAAGGGAATCTAAAAGTACAGAATGGCAAGAGTAGAATGAAAAAGATTGAAGAGGCAAGATGAAAGTGCAGAAAAAAGTCAATTGAAGTGCACTAAACTGAACTGAATATAACTGAGTTTCGAGAACAATGAGTTCACCAAGAGAACAATGGAACAGGAAACTTTGAACGAAGCAAGCAAAGCGGGAAGGAAAATTTTTTCCTTTCAACGGGCTCGAGAACAATAGGGCCAAAAAACAGGCAACAAACGAACAATAGAAAAAGGAGGAAAAAAAAAACCCAGAGAAAAGAAAGCAGAAGGATGTAAACTGAAAAAAAACCTGGGCAAGGAAAAAAAAAAAAGGCAAAAGAAGGTAAAGAAAATCAAAAAAAAAAAAAAATATAAAAATTACGAAAGAAAAAAAACGTAAAAAAACGCGAACCAAATCCGTGCGAGACGATATCGCGTAAGACGATATCCAAAATCCGGGCAACACAACAGTTGAAAAAAAATCCCCGGGAAGAAAGACCACCCGATGTCTCCGGGCGTGGCGACCCGGAGTTTACGGACCGTGGCAGCAGAAGCCAAAGCGCCAGCTCATTTGGCGAGCGTTGGTTGGTGGATCAAGCCCACGCGTGGGAAATCCTCGAGCAGATCCGCCTGGCATGTATATATAGCGTGGAGGGCCAGGCAACTTGGTGCTGCTGACACATACAGACGTATATATATACGTGCGGTGGTGGCACACTGGCGGATGGCTGGCGTGGGATGGTACGTGTATATAATGCTTCGGTTCTCTTTCTTTATCTCTTGCTTCTTTCTTTTCCATAATTACTGTTCTTTTTCTATTCTTGAAGATTCACTTAGCTCAAGGCATAATATACTTATAGATACACATACCCACACACACACACACATACACTATTAACAATGACTGAATTCAAAGCCGGTTCCGCAAAGAAAGGTGCTACTCTGTTCAAGACCAGATGTTTGCAATGCCATACCGTCGAAAAGGGCGGCCCACACAAGGTCGGTCCAAACTTGCACGGGATCTTCGGCAGACACTCCGGCCAGGCTGAAGGGTACTCTTACACAGACGCCAACATCAAGAAGAACGTGCAATGGGACGAAAACAACATGTCCGATTACTTGACCAACCCAAAGAAATACATCCCTGGTACCAAGATGGCCTTCGGTGGGTTGAAGAAGGAAAAGGACAGAAACGACTTGATCACTTACTTGAAGAAAGCCTGTGAATAAAGAAAGCTTCATTTTTCATACCATGTAATTAGTTTTGTCACGCTTACATTCACGCCCCCCCCTCCAACTTCATTCCCTCTAATTAAAAAAGGAAGGAGCTAGACAACACAACGTCTAGGTCTCTATTTATTTTGTGTTTATATTAGTAGTATTAAAAACGTTATTTATTTTTTCAGTTTTTTTTTCTTTTTTCAAACATGTATATCAGACCGAGAACCTTGCTTGCGAAGGCTTCGCTATGCTTGAAGGCTTCAGTTTGCAAGCCTCGCAGTTCTCGCTTTCATCGTCACTCTCATCGTCACTCTCACTCTCGGTCCCGTTCGCTTTGGGGGCATGAATTTCCACTGGCTGTTTGTCTCTCATCACTTCCAATGGTTCCGTCTGGCTCTTGACCTTGTTCGCCTCATGCGCGTACTTCTCTTGGTTCTTTTGCGACAGGATGTGCGTGAAGGACTTTTGTTGTTCTCTCACGTTCCAGTTCAGTTGCCGACTTATACTGTTGATAAACTCGTCTGGGGAGGCCTCCACCGTGGGGAAGGCATATGGACTGGCGCATATCGTTATGAAGTCTCCCTTTTGCAGCTCAATTCTATCCTTACCGTCGAAAGCCGCCCATGCTGGCGCTCTCGACTTCATCGAGACTTTCACCTTTAGATTTATGCTCTCTGGCAGGATGATGGGCCTGAAGCTCAATGCGTGCGGGCAAATGGGCGTTAGTGCAATCGCATTCACCGTGGGGCACACCAGCGACCCGCCGGCACTTAACGAATATGCCGTCGACCCCGTGGGTGTCGCAGCAATCAGCCCGTCGGCCTGCGCTACAGTCATTAACGAGCCGTCCCCGTACAATTCCAACATGGAGAGAAATGGACTTGGACCACGATCTATGGTCACCTCATTTAAAATATGGTGTGTGCTTAGTTTTTCCACCACGCATATTTTCTTTCCCGTATGTGGGTCCACCTCAGGACGGTGTCTGCGATAAACGGTACACTCCAACCTCAACCGCAAATTGGTCTTGATCTTGTGATTCATTATCCGCGGTAAATCCTCCCTGAAGTGTTCGAATTTGAAATTCGTTAAAAATCCTAGCGATCCCAACGAGAATGACATGATGGGTGGTACATGTCTTTGGAAAATGGAACTCACAAAAGCACCGTACCATCACCACCCAATGTCACCACCAAATCGAAGAAAACATCGTGCTCCCTGATGAAATCCTTCGTCCAATATTTGATCCGTGATTCTCTACACTTGCTATCTTCACACAGCTCACCGGCGGCAAATTTTTGCTGTTTTTCAATTCAGAGTCAACATAAACAGTCACACGTGGGAAGTGTACTAGTACCCACTCCACTAGTTCTCTTGTTAAAAATATAATGACACGTCGTTCAACTTCGTGACAATCATCAAGTTTTCCACATCTAACTCCACCTTGGTGTTGGAGATATCCTTGCTCAGCATTCTCACACCATATGCCGTGGAAGCATACTGAAAATGTGTATTGCTACTCTTCGAACTCCCTCTTGTTGCATTAATTCCTGTACCGCCGCCGTTACCTGAATTGCCATTAACAAGAGATGTGTCCTTATTCAACAGGGAGCTTCTGCGTGAACTGCTTTCACTCGATATCTTCCTTAGCATCTCTTTAGCGTTATCGATATCCTGCGTTCTGTCAATTTGCTCATTGTTCAACATCGCTTTCTTCATTAAGCTTTCGTTATTATTGTTATGGTGATCACTGTGGCTGCCCCCCCTTATCTATCCATTTATCCACACCATTATCCATACCATTCTCTTTCATCTCACGAGCCTTTACTCTATTTGAGGGCCTTATCGTTCAAATCCTTCTGTACATGATCACGATGACAATAACCTTTTGCCCTATTATACCTTTTTTTCCCGTTTTTCTTTTGCGTTGAGCGATGAAATAATTTCAAAAAGCATAATAGAGCAAATATAGGTGTCACATCGCATAGATTGGGTTATTAGCTGATTTAGCAATAAGTGAAGGCGTGTGAATCCAACATGAGTAGGAATGTGGACAAGGCTAACTCCGTATTGGTGCGGTTCCAAGAACAACAGGCAGAGTCCTCAACTGGGTATAAAGATTATTCACGTTACAAAGGCCCAAGAACGTTTCCAAGATAAAATCTATAAAGGAGGCCAACGAATGGAAACGACAAGTGAGCAAGGAGATACAACAAAAAAGCACAAGAATATACGACCCGTCTTTGAACGAAATCCAGATAACAGAACTCAACGACGAACTGAATGATCTCTTCAAAGAGTGGAAGAGATGGCAGTGGCACATCGACCACAAGCTTATGGAGAAAAGAACAAAGAGGAAGAGACTAGAAGACAGCCATTTGCTGACAAACGCAGGGAAGCTAATACACGGGAAGAGATATTTTGGAAGGGCTTTGGAACTGCCCGAAGTGAAAGAGTGGGTCAAACGACAAGAGACTCAGAAGCAGAATCACGCGGACATCGTAAACATTAAACTCATACCGAAGAACAAGAATGATTATTACTATCTTGGCAACGTTACAGCTGCTATAACGGATTTTGAAGCTGACTGGACACCTGTCTTAAAAGCTCATTACAATTTGCCTGTGGATGAGCCAAAAGAAGAAGCAGAAGAAGAAGAAAAAGGAGAACAGAAACAAGATATCCATGTACCGACACTTGCTGATATGGAGCAGTGGCTCGTGCAAAGAAGAAAGAAAAAAATTGTTAGATGAACTGAACCTTTAATTGCCAGAACAAAATACGGAAAAAACTTACGTCGCTTGAAAATGACAAATATCCGTCCCTTCATACTGCTATCTAAGCACAATTTGAAGGCCGTTAGTACTAGCATCCCCTTCTAGTTTTATCTTCCTTTCTTTTCTCTTTTTTGAGGGGATTGCCCTGAAGATGATCAGGAGACAGGTTTTTGGGCTAGCCCTAGCAAAAGGCTTCATAGTCGAGATAAAAATATGACGATGATAGTGATGATCGAGTACACCTAGTCGAAGTCGTCTTAGCTTCTTCCTAGAAGCGGTCCCTTCACATCAGCATTAGAAAAAGGCAACCGATATTTTTCTCGTAATTAGGTAAGGCTAAATAGACTATATACACTGCGTCAATGCAAACGCACACCATTTACTGAATTGTTTATTATAGGCTATGTCGTGGCACCTTTTATTCCAATATACTTGTCGTTTCTCTTTTACGAGATAACTGAAAAAAGATAACAGCGCAAAAATATCTGCTTCGAAATACAGAACTAAAGCAAAACCGCCAAAAAGGGAAAGATTTATAGTAGGGCAAACCATAATATTCCGATATCGTCCTGAGGCAGAAAAAAATGATTAGATCAGTGAGGAGGGTTTTCATTTACGTATCAATATTCGTATTGATACTGATTTTAAAAAGACAATTAAGTACCACCGATCAAATGTCGTGAAACAACCAGTAGTGGTCATTGGTTCTGGGCTAGCAGGTCTGACCACAAGTAACCGTCTCATAAGCAAATTCAAAATTCCCGTGGTGCTGCTAGATAAGGCCGCTTCCATAGGCGGTAACTCTATCAAGGCATCTAGCGGTATTAATGGTGCTCAAACAGACACTCAACAAAAACTAAAAATTATGGACACTCATGAATTATTTCTGGAAGACACTGTGCACTCCGCAAAGGGGAGGGGAATTCCCTTACTAATGGACAAGTTGACCAAGGAATCCACGAGCGCTATAAAATGGTTACAAACAGAATTTAATTTAAAACTGGATCTTCTTGCGCAACTGGGCGGTCATTCTGCTCCAAGAACCCACAGATCTTCTGGTAAACTACCACCGGGGTTTGAAATCGTGCAGGCGCTATCGAAGAAATTAAAAGATATCTCTTCCAAAGATTCTAGTCTTATGAAGATTATGCTAAACAGTGAAGTCGTCGATATTGAGCTGAATAATGACGGCCATGTCACTGGTGTAATATACCTGGATGAGAATGGCAGTCGCAAAATTCTCAAGTCTCACAACGTCGTCTTTTGTTCAGGCGGTTTCGGTTTCTCTAAGGAAATGCTAAGAGAGTTTTCACCGGATTTGATTCACTTGCCAACCACCAATGGTAAACAGACGACAGGCGATGGACAGAAAATCCTCTCCAAATTAGGCGCTGAACTGATTGATATGGACCAAGTGCAAGTTCACCCCACTGGCTTTATCGACCCAAATGATCGCGAAAATAATTGGAAGTTTTTAGCTGCGGAAGCATTAAGAGGCCTAGGCGGTATCTTATTACACCCTACCACTGGTAGACGGTTTACCAATGAGCTGAATACTAGAGATGCGGTGACTATGGATATACAATCTAAGTGTCCAAGAAATGATAACAGAGCTCTTTTGGTTATGAGTGAAAAAGTTTATGATAAGTATACAAATAATATCAACTTTTACATGTCCAAGAATTTGGTCAAGAAAGTGCCCATTAGAGACTTGATTCAAAACTATGACCTACAGACTACGGAGCCTGACTTGGTTAACGAATTGAAAAACTATTCCGATGTTGATACTAAGGATAAATTTGATAGGTCATTAATTATCAATTCTTTTGACGGAAATATTTCACCCGAAACATCTGTCTATGTAGGTGAGATTACGCCTGTTGTTCATTTCACCATGGGAGGTGTTAAAATCAATGAAAACTCTCAAGTGATAATGAAGAATTCAGAGAGCGTACTGTCCAAAGGCCTATACGCTGTTGGTGAGGTATCCGGAGGCGTCCATGGAGCCAATAGATTGGGTGGGTCCAGTTTATTGGAGTGTGTCGTCTTTGGTAAGATAGCTGCTGAAAACATCGCGAAGCTATACTAAACGTTTTATAGATACACAGGAGACATTTTTTGGTATGAAATCAACATGCGGTATATCTGGATAAGGAACGGAAAATGAATAAATTCAAAGACGCTTGGTTCTACGCTGGCCAGCATTATGCCCCTACGTCCTTTTACTAAAGCCTTTATTAAATCAAATATTTACGTACTTCAGGTGATTCTTGTTTCTCTCCCTGCCAAGCATCATCATCCGCAGAAAGACCCTTGAACAAGACATCTCTCCATATAAGCATATAAACAGTGTGGAGCTTGCAACAGCTTCGCTCTGTATCACACATATTATGCTTTCCAAAACGTTAAGAGTAGAAAATGAAGTTGTTCTCAGAAGGTATAACCAGCCGCCAAATTGTGCGGTCGGCATGAGTGACTTGGGTACAGCATTATTTATAAAGCAACTACCAAGGAAGGGACACAGCAGAAAAATGGCAACCGGTACTTGGATAAATGAAGTCCTCTGAAGCTTTTAAGAGCTCGCGCCATGCAGCATCTAACTGTAACGAAGCAAACACGTTCACCAAGAACTCAAAAAAATATCCTAGTTTTTTATGCAGCATAGTTAAATGCGCTTCTACATACGTTATTACAGGACCCTTAGTGATCAGTTACATTCCTAAATTTCGGAGTAAATATCTTGGGAAAGAAACACATTGGTAACAAGATCAGGAGCGAACGTAGCAATTCTTGGTGGAATGAAAGAAGTTGTTTCATCAATTGACAATCTACAATTTTGATCACATACTCTTTGACATTCTCGCTTGAGAGCGACCAGAAGCGTCTTACTTTTTAAATGCGGATGCCGAAGTGACTACCGGACGACTGGAAATCATAAACAGGCCTCAATTGTAGGTGACGCCATCATCAACGCTTGCTGAAGAGATTCAACCTCTTCCTCATTGAAATATGATCGACTAAAGTACGTATCAATCTGCACAACAGTGATCATTATTATTATTTTATTTGCGTCATTTAATCACCCAGTGGCAATTGCTGCTTTAGATGCCTTGTCCATGAACGGTATGCTATCTAAAAAACTGTATAAAATCGAGACAGCTTCAAGCGTGGTGATTGATATTTTTGTTGATTGAAGAGACTTCGCTGGTTTAGAATATAGAGTTAAGCACTTAGAAAATGTAGCCGATCTCAAGTCTGTCGTGGTATACTCTGGATACACTGAAGTCTGAAGGCGAATGTGATTACAATGAGGCAGATGCATTGGCTGAATAGGCGACATGACCGGTCATAACTTTATTGTCATGGACGAGGAACAACCGTGAAGAGTCCTTGGTAGTACCATCACGTCTTTTCTAGGAAACCAAACAAGTACGTCACAGGTTATTACAGTTCTAGTAGTGCTACTGATTGTCACTTAGCAAACTCACTTTCAAAATATTAGAGGAACTCAAGATTCAAAATACTTGTTGGTAAGTACCAGTTTGGTTCTACAAGCGTCACTATTTATATTTGTCGGTGGCTCATTCTCATGAACCATTAATGGTCGATTGTTGAACTATTACAAGTTCGTTGGATAACTTGATACAGTCTGTTGGACTGCTATAAGTAACATGTTGATCGATTAGAGATGGTATATGTAATTGCGTTAACAGTCTAGTGTATGATTGGACCCTGATGCTTTTTCGTAAGCATTAGTTTAAGTTTAGTATATATTGTTTTTGTTGCCTCTCAAGATGAGATACAACAACACAAAATTATTAAGGAACCACGAACATCCGACAGAAACACACAAGAGGCCAATCATTTTAGGAACTATATTCAAGAACGTGAACCTTTATGAAATGAATCACCCTAAATAAAATGTACGAATAATTGGTTTAAACTTGAGATTTTGCATCCATCCTTTAGTTCTATTTCATCTGGCATGAAACCTATATAATAAGTAAAGTTATATGAATATCAAGCTGATATACAGGTTCAACAACAAGTTTCCTCTTTGAAACGACTAAGTTTGCTCAAGTATCTTAATTTGAGTGGAAAAAGAGACTCACACTCATAACAAATAACCAGCGCAAGTGGTTTAGTGGTAAAATCCAACGTTGCCATCGTTGGGCCCCCGGTTCGATTCCGGGCTTGCGCATTTATTTTTAATAATTTATTTTTGATCCTCTTTTGATTTACCGAAAAAGAAAAGGTAATAACTAAAGGAAAGTAATAAAAAAATACAGATTTGAGTAGGAGAATTAGCAAGAGTAAAGGGCCAACCAGTAGCGTGAAAACCTCGAAGTGTCTGTCGCCAGTAAGCCAACTACCGAAAATAAATGTATCGTAGCAGAAATAGACCAAAAAGAGGTGGTGAAAATGAAGTTAAGGGTCCAAACTCTGCATTAACTCAGTTCCTGAGAGAAGAAGGGATCAGCGCCGAAAATATCAAACAAAAATGGTACCAACGACAGTCGAAGAAGGGCGGAGATGAAAAAGTTGAAAAGAGTGAAAATGAGCAAGGCACACAGGACGATAACTCGACTACACAGGGTTTGCAGAAGGAAACAGAAGAAGAGGTTGATGACTTGGAACTTGGCAGTGGCTCTGAAACAGGAAAGGCCGAGCTTTCTTACAATGCTAGAATGAATCTAGTTGCCGCAGATAGTGACGAAGAAGAATATGAAACTAACAGTATTTCTGCCACTCCAGTAAATTTGAGTCCAGCTAAGAATCAGGAGTCCTTAACCAAGAAGAGACAAAATACTGCGAAAATCATTCAAAATCGTCGCAAAAAACGCAAGAGAGCTGCTAATTTGTTGGACAGACGTGTCAATAAAGTGTCTAGCTTACAGAGTCTTTGTATCGGGAAAATTGGTGAAAATATCTCCAAGTGGCAAAAGGAGACGGGTGATTCCTCGAAGTTGGTTTTTAACAGATTAAGAGATGTTCTCGGTGGTGTATCTACTGCTAACTTGAATAATTTGGCGAAAGCGCTGTCAAAAAATAGAGCGTTAAATGATCATACTTTACAACTTTTCTTGAAGACAGATCTAACAAAGTTGACTTTTAATGACTGCTCTAAGGTTTCGTTCGATGGTTACAAGACATTAGCCATCTTTTCGCCGCACCTAACCAAACTATCGCTACAAATGTGTGGTCAATTAAACAATGAATCACTGCTATACATTGCTGAGAAGTTGCCAAACTTGAAAGCACTATATTTGGATGGGCCCTTTTTGATCAATGAAGATACATGGGAAAAATTCTTCACAATCATGAAAGACAGGTTAGAAGAGTTTCATATATCAAACACACACCGTTTTACAGATAAGTCACTATCCAACTTATTAATAAATTGCGGCTCAACCCTAGTTTCCTTGGGACTATCTAGGCTAGATTCAGTGTCAAACTACGCTTTACTGCCGCAGTATTTGATGAACGATAATTTTCACACACTTTCTATTGAGTATCCACTCAATGAAGAAGATGTTAACGATGAGATCGTCATAAACATATTAGGCCAAGTCGGACCCACTTTGCGAAAGTTGGTTCTAAATGGCTGTGTGGAATTGACAGATTCAATGATAATCAATGGCCTCACTGCATTCATACCAGAAAAATGCCAATTGGAGGTCTTGAGTTTGGAAGAGTTAGATCAAATAACTACAGACTCATTGGTTTACTTTTTCAGCAAAGTAGAACTAAATAAACTGAAAGAATGCAGCTTTAGAAGGTGTCTACAGTTAGGTGATATGGCGGTTATAGAGTTATTGCTCAATGGAGCTAAAAATAGTCTAAGAAGCCTGAGTTTCAATTCACTGAATAAGCTAACAAAGGACGCAATTGTAACATTAATCTGTCCCGAGCTGACATACATAGATTTAGGGTTTGTGCGTTGTGTAGATGACTCAATCATACAGTTATTGGGTGAGCAAAATCCCAAATTAAATGTAATTGATGTGTTTGGGGATAATCTGGTCACTGAAAAGGCGAAATTGAGACCTGGACTTACACTTATAGGAAGGCAAAGCGATAGTATATAAATAAATAAAAATCATTGAAGATTGATCATGTATAGAGAAGAGGCAAGGTCAACCGTTTTTCTTTTCATTTCCGTTACGCTGCTATTGTTCCTAATTCGTGGTGTTTTGAAGCATCTCGCGAATAATAAACAAACCAACAATTAAAAAAATATGTAAATTAAAGTATTTAGCATAAACAAAATTAGCAAAAAGAAACACAAAGTTAAGCGCCAGGAAGTCTCCAAATTAGCAGAGCCTTGTATATATTGTCTACCATGTCAATTAGACCTCTTACGCTAAATGGCCTGGATGACCCGGAGACTTCTTTTGAAGAATTGAATACAACACTTCCGCGATTTCAATCCCACGAAACATCGACATTGAGAGATAGCGCGCTGCCATTGAGTACATCAACGTATTTCCCGACCCCGTCATCAATAGGTACTTCTGATACTGGAACGGTTTTCTCAAACGCCGCTGATGCATTCTGGTCTGATAAACAAGGTGACAATGATCAAGATATGGAAGTGGAACAGGATGACGAGTTTTTAAATGATTTCCAAGAATTTCAAAACAAGAAGGATGATTTCGATGATGCTATAAAGACGAACTTTCATTTAAGAAACAAGTGTGGATCCACTCCCTTCAAGAACGATGATTTCATAGAGGAATTTGACAAAAAACTGAATTTTGAACAAGACAGACCAAGGTTAAAGCAGCCCAGATCGATGATGGATTTGAAGCCAAGGAGGAAACTATCAAACAGCGTATCTTCAAAAAATTTGAAAGGCGGGAATTCAGTGAGGTTCAAAAAATCCATGCCAAACTTAGCATTATTTAGTCCAACGATCCGAGAAGAAGAAGAAGAAGAAGAAGAAGAAGAAGAAGAAGAGCGTAGAAAGGAGGATCAACAAGCACATGATTACGAAGATGATGATACACAGGGTACGATTCTGGCGAGATTCAGTTCTGACGATGAGGGTGGATTTTTAACAGGAATTAGAGAATTGGAAAACGAACCTCTCGATCAAACACTTTCTCTAAACCGTGGACAAGACCTTAAACAGCCCTCATATTTAAAAAGGAAGTCTGATTCATATTTGCCATTGAAGATATCGCCTACACAGTATGACATAGTAAAACATGACGAACTACTAACGCCCGGTCTCCATAGCCGGCAACGGGAATGGAATACTCAGCATGAACTGGACTCTTTCATAGAGGAGCGACCAACCAGACGCCATCCCAGCCACAATTTGCAGCTTCATGGACCAGCTAAAATCAAAACAATAAAACAACAGATTGATCACAACACTCCGATGAAGAAGGGTTCCATGGTATATAATCCTCAGACTATGAAGTGGGAAGGAAATGAAAATGTTTTAAACAAATTCACCGATGTGGATACAGCGAACAGGAAAGCCCTACTAATAAAAAACAAGCTCCAGCGGGATGCTGATGATTATACTACAAAACAGAAAAGGTATTCCGATCTACAGAATTCAAGACCTGCTTCAAGAAATCAAAAGGTTGTCGGTAATATGGTCCTTGATGAACAAAATTTGAGATGGGTAAGTATTTCAGAGGAAGAAACTGACCCTTTTGCAGGTATTCCCGAGATAAATCCACCGCCAGTGAGAACAACTATGAAGAAACGCAGCTCTTCTCCATTCTTACGTTCGCAAAGCCAACTGAGCCCATCACTTTCCTCAAACGGTAACAATGGTGGGTATCAAAGTACAGCAGCTCAGGTAAGACTACGAAAATACCATTCAATGAAGTCACTAAATGCTCCACCCGAAGATTTGGTGCTGAACACAACTTTCCACTTGAGTTCAAAAACACTGGAAAAATTTTATCACGAGGAGAATAGATGGAACAGAAAATTGGCCTCTTGGTTCATACCGCAAGATGAGACCATTATCGGCGCCGACGAAGAAACCATCATGGATGAAAGCACCATTAGTGGCAAGAGAAAATCCTACATGTACGAAATAAGGAATATGGTAATCAATTCGACAAAGGACTAATCCTATTGCGTTCATGCGATAGTTCTTTTATCGATAACTTGAGTATATTTATCTTGTGTTCTAAAAATGGATTTTTTGAGTCATGCCAGGTTGTTGTCGGCGTTTCGCGTTTGTCAGAAAAAGAAAAGTTGCAGAAAAAAATATGGACAGATGTTTCAAACTGTAATCTGAGCATCGAAGATAGGCTAGCATTCTCGAAACAGAGGCACTTCGTCCAATTAATAAAACCAACCTTTATGAAGTAGCTATTGGACTTTATTAATATTTTATGAGGACTTGACCCATAGGAACAGAAAACCAAAAATGTTCAACCATGATTGGAAGTACTCCATTAATTCAAAAACCTTTGACGATCTAGATATTGAGTTGTTTCGAAACCATAGGTTCAAAACCGTTTTGAACTACATGATAGGCGTTGTTGGGTGGAACGGACTGAAAGTGGCTCTTTTCGTATCTGACGTTTACACATGTATTAAACTTTTAGCATTCAACTCGTGGTCAAATAACATAATCCGCCCATACTTATCTTTCAAAATATCAAAGTGGTTATTTAGTGGTTGCATTCTTGCATCAATCGTGCTACTAATATGGGAATCCATTGCTGGGATAAGGATATATAGGACAGGGAATATCTCGTTGACCTATGTTAACAATTTTTCTAGAAACCTAAATTCTGTGCTCAATTATTCTAAATTCTGCGTTTACAATATGATTGAACGGAAAGGATTTCGGCAGAAAATGACATTTTTCACTTTTTTCCAACTAAAAGACTGTATTCGGTTAATCTTCACAGATACACCAAGACAAGTCATCAATGGTCTTACATTATGGTCTGTTCTTGTAACTGTTAATAAGAGCCAAGATCTGGGCGATCTGGAATCATTTAGTGGTTTAATCAATAAACTGAAGAACATCGGAAAAACCAATCACGAAGAAGCAGTGATACTGTCACTGATGCTATTTTCGTTTATTGTTTGGACATTATTTGTGTTCAAATTCTTAGTTGCTATCATATGCTCAATATTTGTTTATTATAAGATAATCAACGATCAAAAATACGGCGGATTACGTGAATATATCTGTGTTACCGTCAGCGAAAACGTTGACGAACTTGTTGAAAGACAAAGAAAAAAGGAAAATGAGAACACAATTTATAAGACAGGCCTTCTCGAATCCCAAACCTTTAGTGATTTTAATGAATTAGAGAATAAAATCGAGTCATCTTTTAATGAAACCTCGTACACTTCCAATAACGATTCCACGATTGAATTAGTGGAAAGGAGACCCGAATTTAATAATCAAAATGCTTTTGAACCTGTTCCAACAATGAAGAAAGTAGAAACAATGGAATCATTTGTCGACAATGGTAATGCGCAACATGCAACTAGATTCTCTGCGATTTTCGACCCGCCAAATATCAATACGTACAACACCAGCGATATAAAGAAAAAGTCTCGAGACGCAAGATAGGAACTTTACAGATACCCAAAGACACAAGGATTTGAACGCCCTCAGTGGTCTCCACCAGAAGTCGTCTACTACTAGGCTACTAAAATCTACAACCTCCACAGAATTTCACGAGTCGTTAGACTCAATACCAAATACAATGAGCGATTTCCAGAAGTTGACCAATGGAACTCGGAGGCCCAAGCCACCTAGTTTACAGACAAGCGGGATGGTAAATTCAAATACCTTCTCCGAGGAAAATGAGAGAATATACACTCCAATGAAGGCTTATTTCAGGGAAACTGGTCTTCCGAGGAAAGGATTACTAGAAGATGAAGATGGTACATATTATTACACCTAATAAGAAGATAAGAACTCTCTTTTGCATATTTCATAAATTAAATAGTTGTTTTCATAAAATACACACACGATTATTAAGGGCATTACTTACCGATTATGTTACCTCTTCTGAGTCAATATGCAGTGGTTACTATGTATCGAACTCTGTCGCTGATTTAGTCTTCATAGGAAAATGTTCTTATATAGTGGTACTTAGTGGTTTTGAGAGTGCACCTCAGTTTGTCCCGAAGACCTTGCTCGAGAAAAACCTGGTTTGGAGGGCAGAGGGATAATTTACTTGTGTCTTTTTTCTAAATAAAGCTTGTAACTAGCTCGCAGCATGTGGTTTTATAGTAAAAAAATTAAAACGAAGAAATTGTATACAACTTAGAGGACATATATTTTCTTATCTTCAACCAAATAGGTTCCGTTGGCGTAATGGTAACGCGTCTCCCTCCTAAGGAGAAGACTGCGGGTTCGAGTCCCGTACGGAACGTTTATTTTTTATTTTTCCAATTTTTACCGAATTGAATTATAAAAAATTTAATATCAGGTTAGTTTGCGATGAGGTGAAACCAAGCACATAACCTGCTAACAAATGAATAACTGACCGCGCTTGTTAGAAGAGAAACCTGTGAATTTTAGAATGGCTCAAGCTGTAGTTAACTGTGGTATATGCCACGACAGTGATGGCAAATATAAATGTCCTAAATGTGGCATACGATACTGTTCCTTAAAATGCTACAAAGATACTCAAAAGCACATTCATGAGGAAGTTGTGGACCCTCAAACCGAAACAATCCCCAATACAGAGTCCCATGACAATGACAATGCTATCTTAACCAGTACGTCCGCGATAACAAAAAGTTTGAAGACAAGAGCATTCGATGACGTTTATCAAAATAACGCCCAATTGCAAGAACTATTGAAGTACAACACAGTGAAATTTCATCTAGCGAAGGTTTATAGAATTCTATCAAGTACCGTTAGCGATGGAAGTTCCGGAAACATGAGTAGCGACTTACAAAAAGAGTTAGCTGTAAATTATCTGAACACATTACGATATGGTGGTATACATTATAATGAGGCTATTGAAGAATTTTGCCAAATACTATTAGATAAATTAAATGACGTTAAAGAATAAGTATTATTATCATTAGCATTACTTAGAGAGTCGAGCTTTCTATTTTTTTTTTTGCCAGCGTGCAACAACCATTAGAACTTGTCGCATTGATTTTTTTGTATATTATTGATAGCGTGATATGTTGCTAACGTTTAAAGTTACTCCCAGGCTACTACTCTTATAAACACTTTCAATAAGTCTGCAAAGAATTAAGGCGTCCATTAAAGTCGGAAACCCTTCATACTCAAACCCTTGCATGACGAATCTCGATGGCAGATCAGGTACATTTTTAGAATTGAAATGGAAGTCTGCGATTGATTCATAGAGACGATAAATATTCCCAACCATTGCATTATAATTCCTTAAATGGAAAACTTCCGTTACTTCATCCCCGAAAGATTCTTCATATATGATCTGACCCTTTTTATTTGGAAATTCATTTACCTTAACGCCCCTATAGTAAAGCACTAAGTTTGATATTTCAATAAACCCGGCATCGCCTTCTAATTTCAGATCACCTTTGGTGCCATGTATATCGATAACTAAGTTTTTGGTGAATTTCTTTGTGGGTGATCCACCTTTAAAACTGCAAGAAACGGGCACATTCGACTTTAGTAGAGTTCCTTGAAACAATAAATGATCTGGTACAGTCTTTGGAACAGTTTTTCCTAATTTTCTGCCGAACTCATCCACTAACTCCTGTTCAGGAATATTATTGAAAACCATTGCGTTGATTACGCCGAAATAAGACCCTGTAATATATTGCAAGAGATCAATTGTATGGGCAAACGACGTAGTGACTAAGTCTACGCCTTTGCCGACTTCATATAGGTATGAGGGAGATTTTAACGGTCTTTCATAACCATACCACCCACCGTTCCCAGTTATTTCGATCGAATTGATATCTCCTATGTGACCTTCCTCTATCAGCTCTTTAGATCTTACGATGTACGGTGATTTACGTCCTTGTAAAGAGATTATTGTCTGCAGCCCACGTTCCGATGCGGCATGGAAAACAGTCTCCATTTCCTTCACAGAATATACGAGTCCCCATTCCATGAATAAATATTTCAAGTTACAATTGGCCCGGGAATATTCCAGCAGCGGCATTAATAATTCGAAATAGCTAGCAGTCCGCACGCTAAATACGACCATATCAACATTAGAAGATGAGGCGAATGATTCTAGCGTCGGGTATGCCACGGCATTAGTTAATTTCAAATCTCTGATGGTGGCTATGGATGATTCAATTTTTTTGTTGTACAATGCAGTAATTTGGAATTGCGATGATAATTGTAAAATGGCTTGATAATGGGTCTTGACAGCCCATCCCTTCGAAGAGGACAATCCGATAAAGCCCACTCTAATCGGAGAAGATTTCGGTATCGTTGAGTATTCTGATCTTTGCTTGCGATTCATTTTTTCCCTCGTTTCTCTTCGTCTCACTTGATGTATTCTCCCCCAATAAGTTCTGTATTTTGCTTCCTTTGAAAGGTTCTATATTTATCTACTTATGATTTAACTTTTACGTATTGATCGTCTATTTATTTACTCTTTCCTGCGATAACCACACATATATATAAAGAGAAGCTGATATGGCGAAAAGGTGAAAAGGGTACTTATAAGCACTACTCGTACTGCAGCGAAGACTCATGACATCGTTGCAACCCACAAACTGGGCAGAGACAAGCTACAGTATCACTACAAAGCCCTTGAAAATAGAGTTTTTCCTTGAGCATGAACGACATAATAATTAAGACTAACAGAAGCCCCTCACTAAGGGAAGAATTGCGCTTATTTGTACTGTTCGGCGCACGGTGGGCCGAAAACTACTAGCGACGGCGCCGAAAGCAGGACGTCGTCGGTCCGGAGGGTGGTTTAGAAGGATCACGGGTAGGAAGATCAGCTCAATCAACTCACCAAGTGTATCCATTAAGACAAGGGGATCACAGGGCCAGATGGATCTAGCCTTTTATCTGGTATTTTTCCCGAAAAGGTCCGAAAAATGGTGTGCTTATTTTCTGTGCGGACAAGTATATTTTTATTAGCTAAGTTTGCGAAGCCTTGGGAAAAACTGATCTAATGGATTCTATTGTCTACCGCAATCCATCGGAAAAACTGTTCAGTTGATAGAGACAGTGTTCTACATCCGCAGTTGCAATTGAACAGAGCTGAGGCTTCTTCTCCCTTCAAAAGAATGAAAGAACGAAAATGCTCAGGCATAATATAAGCGTCAATTTTAAATGTTGTAGACTTGGACTAATAAGGCTTCAACCTTCCTTTTCCTTAAGGAACTAATCTTGCCCTTTTTGAAAATAAAATTCTTGATTATTACTACTTACTAAAAACTATTTATAAGCTTAAAAAGTTTCAGTTAAGCCGCTTTATAATGTTCCCCCTCGACGTTTTCTCTTGAAAACTAAAGGAAGAGAAGTAAAACATGATGCGTCAAGAGGATTTTCAGCAGTGCAGGATAGATAGGGTACGAGAATTGATCACGTTATAAAAATCCGTGATAGTTTAATGGTCAGAATGGGCGCTTGTCGCGTGCCAGATCGGGGTTCAATTCCCCGTCGCGGAGATTTTTTGCTGATTTTTTTCAATCGTATTATATCTACTGGATGTTTAGTATCACTGGATGTAGTTATTAAATACCATTCGGCCAGCTAGTGATTTATGTTTTGTGTTTTATGAAATGTATTTATATGAAATACAGTTGTATACTTTGAGTGAACAATTAGTTATCCTTAATAATACTTACGATGCAATGATGGCTTCTCGATACTCGAATCCATCCCAAGACCTATTCCAACTCCATGTGCTCTGGGTGTCTGTTCTACCTGCTTCTGAATCAGAGGCTAGTTTCGGTTTTTTTCTCATGATGTGTGTTTTCATGTTCGTTTTCGAACACCGTTATATCATTGGAATTTGTATCCGCCCCGACCATGATTTAATTGTTCGTATCTTCCAGGATTTTATACGATTAGCATTTCTGGGTGGATGCTCAACACTTAAGGGAGGAACGGAGAGCCTGAATTTAGGTACCACATTTACATTGACATCTGTGGAATTCGAATTTGATTCATTAAAGTTAAAGTTATATTTGGACTCGTATTCTCTTTTAAAAAGCTCTTTTTGAGTCTCAGATTCACGTTGCTGATTTTCGCTGAATTTGTTAGGTTTCTTTTCCTTTTCTTTTAACGGGATTTGTTGACTTATCCTGCGAATTTGACAAGATATCATTTTTTTGTTTGTAACACCATGCCTTTAACTCATCAGTAGTCATGTTTGAGTCCAGCGCGTAAAGCATATCATCTAAGCAGGTCAGGTACCCTTGGTGTTTTGTCAAAGAGTTCTTTTCATTGGCCACTCTATATAGTCTTGTTACCGCATTGGCGGCTAGCTTGAACTCCTGAGACAGTTCCAGGTTGAGGTTATCAATAGCCTGCTTTGTGGGGGGTTGCTCTGGAGGCAAACTGGATTCTAGTGAATGTAATCGTTCCATTGTAATACGGGTTTATATGCCTTTAGAAATCAAATGTATAATATCGATGTCGACCACTTTCAGAGCGTTCACTTTAGTGTAGTTATATGGGCAGCAACAAAATTTTCACCGCTTGAAACAAGCCCAGTACAAAGTATGATCGAAAACAGCTGTCCTTGGACTGTGTGCGATTTGTTTAATACAACCTCTGTATTTCGAAGAGAAAAAAAGCTGTATTCTTCCCCCAAGATGGCTCTAAACTGAAAAAAAAAGGACTATCAGAATTTTTTTCCATGCGCCTTTTATCACCTCTGCGAAAAATTGAGAAGGATCAGTGGGTAACACAAGAAAGACATTAGGAAGCCTGCTTAGTCTGTTCTTACCGTCGTGTGGCGACAGATTGTTCTGTGTATTGAAGCATTCTTGTAAATGAAGAAGTAGGGTGGATGCTGAGCCTTGGAGGTATATTAAAGTAAAATACCCATAACAGTTGATTTAAAAAAAAATATCTCCCGGGGGCGAGTCGAACGCCCGATCTCAAGATTTCGTGGTAATAAATTACAGTCTTGCGCCTTAGACCAACTTGGCTACCGAGAGTTGTTATCTTATAATTTTCGAATGCCCTACATTAGAGCTAGCAGGACCTGTTGCTGATCCTTCAGTATTAAAAATAGCTACACCCCACCAGTGTAAAACACTAGTTACAGCGTCACCTCATTGTTACTTAGACTATTAAATAGGATTGTGTTCCAGTTCCTGATGGTCTGACTTCCGGGCACTAACTGGCACTGGGCTCATGTACGTTGGAGCAGTAGTCTAGAATAGTACGGATTGGACTACGCCACGCTTGAAGACTACTAAAGAAATGATTCCATGATTTCTCGGAGATTGTAGTTTTCGATTGCAATTGTAGATTTCGTATGGGCTCATTGATTGTCAACATAAAAAGACGTTGAATCTTGCAGGAAGCCACTAGAAGTGTGTTGAAAGAAGAATCAACTATAGTCTATCCTATTATATATGGTGTATAGAAGATGATATAGCCGCATTACAGGACCAGTAAAACAGACTGTTCACAATCGGGTAAAAAAATATATAGCTTGAATAATCCCTATTTCCTCCTTATGATGTCGAAACGACTTTGTACCTGAAAGTATTGCAGCTAAAACACCAATAATGGTACGATAATTGCTTCATATGAGGCTTTGCATGCGAGTCATTTTCTGATAGACAAACTTATAGGAGAGCATCAATCAATATAAGAAACGCAAAAAAACGATCTCGATGCGTATGTTTTTTTGACGCGCAATGCCAAACTGTAGCGTAGCTGTTAACCTGGCGATGGAAAATATAACGTGTTATTAAAAGGCTTACCTTTGAACTGTGCGGAATTCAACCCGAACAAAGCAGTCGAGATTACCAAAGATGGGCCGTGGTAAGTTGATATTGATAGAAGGCTTGGATAGAACTGGTAAAACTACACAATGCAACATCTTGTATAAAAAATTGTCACCGGATTGTAAATTATTAAAGTTCCCCGAAAGATCTACAAGAATTGGAGGGCTCATAGACCAATATTTGACGGATGATAGTTTCCGGTTATCAGATCAAGCCATCCACCTTCTTTTTTCAGCAAACAGGTGGGAAATGATTGATAGCATGAAAGAAACACTACTGGAGGGGAAGAACGTCATCATGGATAGATATGTTTACTCTGGAGTAGCGTATTCCGCTGCCAAGGAAACGAAGGGAATGGACTTAGATTGGTGTTTACAGCCGGACATAGGACTACTAAAACCAGATCTGACATTGTTTCTGAGCATCCAAGATGTTGCTAGTAACGCTGTAAAGGATGGATTTGGAGACGAAAGGTATGAGACTTTAAAGTTTCAAAAAAAAGTGAAACAGACGTTTGTAACACTATTAGAGAATGAGATGAAGAAAGGTGATGAGTCGATCAAGATTGTCGACGTCAGCGGTAAGGGAATTCAAGAAGTGGAAGCGCTTATCTGGGAAATAGTAGAGCCCATGTTGACCACGGACATAGATGATGAGATTTTCATTTTTCCAAAAGGAGTAGTATACATAGCTTAGTCTAGTCTATCTAAAATACTTAGCCTTTCCAGCAGCATGTCCTTTGAAATTTCTTGTATCTCGCCCCCAATAAACATTTCGTCCATAATCATGTAAGCTTTGTAAAAGTTGAAGACGATATCCAGCTCGCAGACATTACCAAAAAACGCATCCAGGACTTCCACGAACAGATGGATGTGACACAGGTATATGGGCTCATCATCGAGCAAGTCCACGCCCATGACGAAATAGAGCCCTGCGTACCTCCTATATATGAGTTTTGTCGAATCTGAGAACTCTACGAAATTGCTCTGGTGCTTGTGGTCCCTGGAAGAGATGAGCCTATAGATCTGCGCGATGGCATCATGACTATGTTGCGAATCTGAATTGTGCACATCAAACCACCTCACCAACCGCACTACTCCTTGCTTGTTAAAGCACAGTATAAACTGTACAGCCATTTCAATTTCTCACAGCAAACACACTCGCCTCTTCTTGACAGATGGCATCCGAGGACTCCGATCTTTCCAAGACAAGTATCCCTCGATCTAACTAATGATCACATTCCCCAGTCTTTATCGAAGTATCCGACACGGTCTTCCACGTGCGAAGTGATAGTCCTTGCAAAGCTACTAGAAGGACCCTTCTTTTGCAGATACAACACAAGATTGTCAGGGATGCATGTGTTTTGTACTGGCAACATGATAGACACATGCGTCTTAGAACATCCAAGCCCAGGGACACGTAGATAACGCTCTTGTGCGGTCACCCCATCTAAAGCATAACCTCCTAGGCATCAGCCCAAATAGTAGGCCACGTGCCGGTGCGGTGCATGGGTGTCTTGCCTGCTCGTCATTGGCAAGACCCCTTGCAGATGGGAGGACTGGACCAATACTCAATTGGCAGTGGACGATGTTTTATATATAGTGTTAGCCTAGTGGGTGGGAAGGCTATTGTTAGCTCGCTAGCATCATCCATCTAGCCACGGGACCACCACACACATCAAGGAAAATAAGGTTGTAAACGTCTTAATAGCATTTTAACAGGTTAAACGAATAGAATAAGATAATGACGGGGAACAGTAAAGACAAAGAGGTACATAAAAGTCCCTCGGTCAATACTTTAAAACTATTGGGGAAGCGTCTGTTCAATTCGAACAGCCACACCGACAATTCTTCATTATTGCTCAGTGCTGAACAATTGGGCAACGGCAGGAGTTTAAGGAAACGACCAACGTCTCCATCCAGTGGCGGCGCTAGTAGCGGTGCCAATTCACCTTCCTCTTCCGCAGGTGCTCGGAATAGATCTGCTTCTTTGCATAGGAAGAAGAAACAATGCTGCCGTTGGGCTCTCGAGTGGGCCTGTGTCCTCACATAAGTCCTCCGTCGCGTTGCAAGACCTGATTAAACATAACAATAATCCTTACTTAAATTCTCCCTCGGATATCTTGGGTACAGGTACTGGTATTGCCTCGACAAGGGATAGGGATAGATCTGCTCTGGACAGGGAAAAGGAAAAAAGAGAGGGCCAGGGACAAGGAAAGAAACACGCATCATGCGGGCTTACCGCAAAGATCGAATAGCATGGCCAGTCATCACTTTCCCAATGAAAATATCATTTATAACCCCTACGGTATAAACCCAAATCACGCTAGACCGGACACTGCATTTGCCGACACTCTCAATATGAATAAGGAGAATGATCTAAGTTTTTACATGCATGATGGGAATGCCAAGATACGGATGTTACCACTGCCAATCGCCAACCCAAATGACTTCTTGCCGGAAGATATGAAGCAATATAGTGTCCATTTAACGGATAATTTTGTGTTCGACACGGATAATAAGCCAATCGGTTCAGGCGGGTCTAGTGAGGTGAGGAAAGTTAAATCAAGTTACAGGCAAAAGGATGTTTACGCTTTGAAGAAATTAAATATGATATACCACGAATCTCCTGAGAAGTTCTACAAAAGATGCTCGAAAGAATTTATCATTGCCAAGCATTTAAGTCACAACGTACACATCACGAACACCTTTTGCCTCGTGAAAGTACCTACCACAACGTACACGACTCGTGGTTGGGGGTTCATCATGGAATTAGGTGTCAAGGACCTTTTCCAACTGATGGAAAGAACGGGCTGGAAAAACGTTCCTTTCAGTGAAAAATACTGTCTTTTCAAACAGGTGGCTCAAGGAATCAAGTTTTGTCATGAGAACGGTATCGCTCATCGTGATTTGAAACCCGAAAATGTCTTGATTTCCAAAGAAGGTGTTTGCAAATTGACAGATTTCGGTATTTCTGATTGGTACCATGTGGTGCCTCATGACTACACCACTCCGGTGAAGACTTGCCAGGGTATGATAGGTTCTCCACCATATACCCCACCAGAAGTGATGTATTTCGACGCCAAGAAGCATTATCCTGAAAGGCTACAAAAACCTTATAATCCATTGGCCATGGATTCTTATGCCCTCGGGATAATGCTAATCACCATGATCAACAATATAATTCCTTTCATCGATTCTTGTAACACTGATGCGAGGTTTAGAGAGTTTGAATTGTCTTACGATAACTTCATCAACCACCAAAACCCTCATTTCAGAGACAAGGGTTGCCACAAGGCAGGTCCCGGTGCAGAATACAGTTTAGCAAGAAATTTCAAAAATACTGAGGCTACACGTGTTGCATGGAGATTGGCTGACCCTAACCCTGCCACAAGATACACAATGGATGATTTATTTGAAGACCCCTTTTTCCAACAAATCGAAACCTGTGTCGAGCCAAACGACGACAGTTACGTGAAGGCCCCTGAGTTAAGAAAATCCACTTCTATCAATGATTCTATCGAAAACTCTTTAGATGCACCCAATGAGCAAGAGGCCAGTCATACTTCGAATCCATTCCTGAAAAAAGAGAACCTTTCAGCACTAAACCTAGATCGATGCTAGAAATTGCACAATCTCCTTCACTCAGACTGAAGTCCAAACTAAAGAGCAAAACAAAGGCTAAATCGAATGATAACATGGATGAAGAAGGCCTAAGAATTATCACGTCTAAAGCACAAGGGAGAGAACAGGGTGAAGATCAAAATGAAGACAAAGATGAAGACGACGAGGAAGACGAAGCAATCAAAAACATTTCAACCAACGTTGACAGTTTATTAGAGAAGGCGACACCAACTTCCACCAAAGTCGAAAACATTCCGGGCGAAGAAAATTCTACAACAAAGGAGTTAAGATCAATGATTGACTCCACCCCTACTACACCAACACACAACGGTCCAACCCCGGCTCCCGTGAAGACTGCCACCCCATTGAATAAAGGTATGAGCGATTTGTCACTAGGATCAGATACGCCAAATTTTGCCAAAGATACTAGCGCGCCCAATGTGTCTTCATCAAGCAACTCGATTAGAAGTTTCGGTAGTCCAAATGTGTCCTCCATGAAGAAAAAGAAGGTCATCCATCACCACTTGGATATCACTAACAGCGTCACGAATGTATCATCCGTGAGCGCTTTCGTGTCAAGATAGATATGGAGGCTCTTTTATACGCCCTTTATTGCTTTGTTATCGTCATCATTCTTCTATTTTACGGCTCTACAGACTTCCATATAGAATGTACTTTTGAGAAAAAAGAAAAAGGCCAGAAACCAAAAATATACGGAACAAGCACGCACATATAAAACCCACATGTATACCTATGTATTTACTTTGAACACAAATCAAAATTTTTTATTACTTGTTAGGTGTTCGCGCCTACTAATCGATCAACAAGCATAATCGCTTTTTGTTGGTTCCTTCGGTATCGTTTATCAGGGTGGGAAAAAAAAATAAAAGCGGAAGAAAAAAAAATTGGGTAAACAATGAATCTCCACGTGCTTATCACGTTTTTTTGTTTAATTTAGGATGAGAAGCATTATATTTCAAGGGTATACACTTCATTAGTCATTTATTCTTTGTATTTCTTTCTGGTGGCATATATTTTGGATATAGAAGCTCCAATTATTCATCAAGTACATATACGTAATACATTTTCTGCTGTTTTTCCAAAAATGAACTCTTTAGCAAATAACAAGATTAGTAGTGGGGATAACGAAGTTCACCCGGTAAGAAAGAGAAGCTACCACGAGGAGCAAAATGGTAATGAGGGAAGAAAGAAGCAAAGAGACCAAAGTCTGCTTTCACAAGAAAGCAATGACGGAAATATTGACTCGGCTTTATTGAGTGAAGGGGCTACTCTAAGAGGGACCCAAAGCCAGTATACAGGCGGGCTAGCGTCTAATCATGATGAGAAGGAAAGTGACGAAGATCCTTCCGTAGCAGGAAGCTGCAGTAGCCGCCACCGTTAGTTACACAGACTTAATCCAACGTCACGAAGATGCGTCTGACGCTCATATGCCCAAGCAAACAAATACGAACAACGGGGACAAGGATTCCGTGGATGAACGGAGAGCAACAAATTCTTCTAACGAAGGGGCTAAGTTGAACGTTTCTCTGGAGGGGATGGAATCTTCACCAATAGAGCCCACACAAGAGTCCAAAAATGACATGCTCATACCATTGCCCGAACATGAACGTGGGCACGAACACGAAGAGGAGGAAGAAGAAGAAGAAGAAGAGGAGGAAGAGGAAGATGACGGTACTGACATGAACCTCAAGAAAGACGTTAATATGCAGCCAGGTCGTCGAGGAAAAAAACCTACCACACTGGCCACGACAGAGGAATGGAAAAAGCAACGGAAGGATTCCCATAAAGAAGTCGAAAGGCGTCGCCGTGAGAATATAAACACCGCCATCAATGTCTTAAGCGATCTGCTTCCTGTGAGAGAATCCAGCAAGGCCGCAATACTGGCACGTGCTGCAGAATACATCCAAAAATTGAAAGAAACTGACGAAGCAAACATTGAAAAATGGACACTGCAGAAATTACTAAGTGAGCAGAATGCATCGCAGTTGGCCAGTGCAAACGAGAAGCTGCAGGAAGAACTAGGGAACGCCTACAAGGAGATTGAGTACATGAAGCGCATCTTACGGAAAGAAGGCATGGACTATGAGGATATGCACAGCCATAAGAAAAAGGAGAAAGAAAGGAAAGGCTCTAGAGGTGATAATGTCCATGGAGCTTGAAAGCACAGATAAGTAGACACATAAAATATTATACCCTTTTCGTATATATTCGCGTTTTTCCACCCATACTGCGTGCGCGAGCAGTTGTTATCACTCTCCCATAAACACATCTCTGACTCTTCGGATGACCATATCCAATCATTTGACAGGCACTCAGCCCCAAGGCTTGGCAAAAAACAGCACCCTCTTACCTCCGAGATCCTCTCTATGCGCTATTGTTGTTCCGTTTTTTGATGGCTCAGCCAACTTTTTGCCAAGAAAGTATTTCCCCTTGCATGAAATCGCCAAGAAAAATCGGCACGAAATTCCGTTTTCCCGCCTTTTTTTCACAAGAATCCAGCTTTCCTGTCCTTTTTTCCCTCTCTTCAGTCCGTAGGAAAAAGAACAATCGGTGATAAATACGTGGAGGACAGGATTGACTTGAAAAAAAAAAACTTGGCAGGAAAAGTTACCTTCCTACACGTTCGCAACAAACACCGACTTATTTTTATTTTGGGGCTTTGCTCAAAGAATTTAACAAACACTAGAAGGGCATACAAATAGCCTCGTTCTCAATTCGGCGTCCCACTATCTATACTATATACATAGCAACTATTATTTACTTTCCAGCAGAGGCGCAACCTTATTTTTATGAACTAGAGTAATAAAGAGAAAACCGAGTAAGAAGATAGAAAGGAAAAGAGAAAAGAGAAAGAGGATAAGAGAATATATTAGCAATGTTATCAGTTCGCAGGTTTTCTATGTACGTTTTACGATCCTTACGGCTACATCTCAAGAAAATCATTGTTATTCTTCTAGCCGTTCAACTATTGTTCATTACTATTTATGTACTGGACGGCCGTTCGTTGATTACTGACGGTAGCTGGAGATCATTTACCGCTTCCTTTTTCCAGCCGCTTACTCCTACCACCAAAAGCCATACATATGCTGCATTTGATCTGAAATCAACGGATAGTATAACCAGGCTATACGACAAAATGAACTTTGACACTTCAGGAGAGTGGATCGATACATACACTTTGAAGAATGATCTCCTCACTATGAAGATGGGCCCTGACAAAGGGCGGGTTTTGGACTCGGTGGACGAATTGACGTACTATAATAGCGATCCGAGGTTGATATGGTCCGTTGTCCTGGACCATCTGCTAGCATCCAACTCTAATGAATACGAGTTTTCGTGGTATGATTGGGCCAGTTTTGAATCGTTGAATAAACTTATCGCGTTGAAGGATACCAAACGTCTCTTGCCAATTTGTGTGTGAAAGCGCTTTCGATAAGGACGTGCTGGAAAGCGTGGAGAAGGAAATCCAAGAACCCTTTATTTATCACTAATAGAAATAAATATGATGAAGAAATTTGGTACAATAAAGAAAGAAGGACGCTTAACTCCAATTCGGTAACGCAAATCGTGCACGACCACTGTAAAGAAAATGACGCGTACTACAAAGGCGCTCCTTTCGAACTGCCCTTCATTATCCGTGAAATATATGGGAAACTGAGACCAGAAGTTTATGACTTGCACGCCAAGAATAATTTATTATATTCTGGTGCCAAGCCGTTGTCACTGACTGTTTTGGATAGCGATAAAGATGCGTACAGAATCAATTTGAAGGAAGGTGGTTCATCCCAATCTAATATCGTACAATCTAACATATTGCAAGACTACATTCAAAGGCACGCTGATGAAATGCAAAACGGCGATCTTCTTTTCAATCACACTTCAGTTTTTGAGAAATTCTTGGGCGATAAATCGACTAAAAAACGGAAACTTGAAATTGAAGGTGTGGATAAAACAATATTTAGTAAGGAGTATCTATACCTATCTCCATCTGATTTTCACTTCGATGCCAAGACAAAAATCGGCGAATTGGAGGCCAAACTAAGATCCGAAGGCCTGTCGTTGCACGATACCCGGTATTTACAAAGTTTACAAACATCCATTAGGACAGCCCCTGCATTGCAGGGAAAAATATTTTGCGGAGGCAAGTGAAGTGGCTGATGGAAGTGCCGATGGCCACCATAGAGACAAAAGATTTCTCTCCCTTGGGTATAATCTCCTGAACGACCCTCAGGAGTTTGAAGCAAGATTGAGCTCCATTATTAGAACTTTCCAAAAATTTACCAAGGCTAATGGGTTAATTTCTTGGTTGTCACATGGTACTTTGTACGGCTACTTGTACAATGGGTTAAAGTTCCCTTGGGATGTCGATCACGATTTGCAAATGCCCATTAAGCATTTACATTATTTAAGCCAATATTTCAACCAGTCCTTAATTTTGGAGGACCCAAGAGAAGGTAACGGAAGATACTTGCTAGATGTAGGAAGTTCCATCACTGTAAGAACTCACGGAAATGGCGAAAACAATATCGATGCTCGTTTCATCGATATTGACTCAGGTATATATATTGATATCACAGGGCTGAGTGTCAGTTCTGATGCGGCTAAAAAATACATGGCCAAATTTGTTGAAGAAGAAGAAAGTTCAGATAAGGACTTCGCCGCACTCATCGAAGACTACAAACTTGATGGGAACGAGAAATTTGATGAAGTCGATGATGGTGAAGGCTTTGCCAAATATACCGTATATGAACTACGGGAATGGGTTAACTCCCATTCAGACGATTTTAACAAATCGGAAAAGGAACTAGTGACCAAAGCATACAAAAAAGAGCTTGTAATGGCGAAAAGCGATTCTCCTGAAAGAGAGTTACCTCCAAAGCAAAGGTACTTGCTGAATAAAAAATACAATCTCTTCAATTGTAGGAATAAGCATTTTTCCAGTCTAAGTATCTTATCGCCCCTAAGGAATACAATGTTCAATGGTGTGCCAGCATTCATTCCCTAATAGACCTATAACGGCATTGAAAAATGAGTATTCGGTTCCGCCGAGATACGGGTTTTTGACATTCCAAGGGAAAGTATATATACCTGAATTGAGGTCCTGGTTTTCATTTCCAGATGTGAAGAAATTTGCAAATCTACAATTAAGGGAACCCAAGATAATGCGATTGGAAAGTCCCTTGAATGACTTAAAATTCAGTGATGTAAACCTTTTACTGACAAACATGATAGAGTGTAATTTCCACTCCGTATTTGCAAGTCTATTTAATTCTCTCAATAGCACTGTCTACCGACTCAAAGAGCTAGAAATACAATATGATGGTGGTTTAAGCGAAGAAGAAAAAAGTAATCTATTAAAGACCTTAAGGCATGGCGAACTATACAAGAACATAAAGTCTCCTGAGAAAGACCCGAGACTATATATATATGAAAGAAAACTATGGGGAAAAGTGAAAGAAATGTTGAATGCCGCAAATATTTATAGTATTGTTTCGCAGGTTGAAAAGAAAAAAATCAAAGAGTTCGTCGAAGTATCTAAAAACCTGTTTGAAAGAAACCTCAAAGACTTCAATGTTCTCGATAATGACAATGATAATACGGTGATAAATTTGAATGTCAAAGGCTTAAACCTCTTCGGTGATAATAAGAAAAGCTCAAATGAGATATTTGGTTCTGACGAAAAATATTAAGGAACACTTTCATCTTTTTCAAAACAGAAGTTTTGATAGCATCCTAATTGCATATGAGTATATATGTTTGTATTTTATTAACTTCTATAATGTTTAATTTATTATATAATATTCCATTTACCTTGATACTTCAAATTGTACTTCACGCAAAACAGCGCCTTCCAAGCCCTTGCCCAAGTTACCCAGTAGGTCTACACTTTCATTCAGAGAGTTTAGTGGAGTATCCTCATTCTTTTCTAAATAATCCGTTTCCTTACCATTAAATTTATAAATACCGGAACTTCCTGCGAAAATTGTAGCTCCATCTTCGATACCGCATCTATTAGCCACTGCTAAAACTGCGTTTTTACCTTTAAACTTCCAGGGTTGTCGTAGGGATGCTCCCAAAAATGTTTTTTCTAGTATAGCGTCCTTTATTTTTCCTTCAGAATCCACGAGGTCCGTAGCATCCTCTATGTGTCTTTCATCCTTATAGTATTGATGGTCTAGAGGCATTTTACTCTTGGCCAAGATACTTTCGAGGAGGGATGAATCTCTGAACCACTTAGTTCTTGCTTTGTAATATAAAAGAGGGAAAAAGCGCAGCATCCAGTAGTTCACATTTGTCATATCTGGTTCATCCATATATTTATAGTCACTTGTGCAGTCTTCAGAAGACACCCTGGAAGTATGTTGCGAATCACCAACTTTAAGCTGGTAAACACCGTGAGACCCACTTAGGGGCAACCCTTGCTCCTTCAAACCAAATGCTATTTTGTCCTTGGCGGCATTCAATAGCGAATCATTTTGTAAAACCTGCTTATCAGTGACCGAAGTGGAGTTTAACCATGCCATAGAGCATAAAATCAACTCGACGTTATTATCCACACAAAACGAGGAGAATTCGAAGTGGTTGAAGGGAGCTTTAAATTTATAGGGACTTAGATCCATACAGATACCTATTGAAGATATCAAGGTCACATCTTTAGTGAAGCTTTTCTCGTCAGGAAGTTTGGCACATTTTGGAAAATGCATGGGGAAAGTCTGAAATCCCTCTGGATTCTCCCCACAGTCCCAATTCTCTTCGGTATCATAAAGAAAAGTTTTTCTATAATTGAATACCTGCTTCCCCTTGGGGTCAATCACTAGCGCAGAATTATACAGCTTCTGCTCACCAGCTTGCTCAGGATACCCCATTATAGTATAACATTGAAACTTCTCGGATACCGATTTAGCCAATTGGAAAGATGGCCCTTCACCTTGTCCGCTGACATAGGGTAGAATATCGTTCTTAGAGTGAAAATTGTACCCAGTTAAGGCGAACTCAGGAAATAATATTATATCAGGCTTCACATATGCAGAACTTTTCGCTACTTTATCCAAAATAGTCCATGTTCTCTTGATAGTCTGGTCCGTCTGCCCGATCTGAGGATTCAATTGGATAATAAGTACTTTCAACGATACGAGAAGCTTCTTAGTCATTTCAACACTATGAGTTCTGCTCTCCAGTATTTAAACGATGATCACCATACATTTCGTACTAGTAATCATTCATATTTGTAGCTTCAACTTTCTTAAAAGCACACGGAAATAAGACCATTTTATTTCCGCAAATTATATATCTCCAGGGTTAACCATGGATAAAAATTAGGGCTTAGAGTTTTAAGTCTTTTAGAATTTTAGACCCTTTTGATATATTATAGGGCACACTAAGGCCAGTTTTAAGTATCACTCTGAACGAAAATTGAAAAATTGAAAAAAAAAAATAACAATCTCATCAAAGTCAAGTGAAGAGCATAGTAGCTGTAAAAAGTTAAAAGAAGACGAGAGGTTAGGAGCAATCTAGTATAGCACGTATAAACATGTCTGTCGTAGGATCGTTAATTTTCTGCTTGGACTGTGGTGATCTTCTGGAAAATCCTAACGCTGTTTTGGGCTCCAACGTTGAGTGCAGCCAATGCAAAGCCATATATCCAAAGTCACAGTTCTCGAACCTGAAAGTCATCACTACAACCGCCGAAGATGCGTTCCCATCTGCGTTAAGAGCTAAGAAATCTGTGGTCAAGACATCTTTGAAAAAGAATGAATTGAAGGACGGTGCTACTATCAAGGAAAAATGCCCTCAATGTGGCAATGAAGAGATGAACTACCACACTCTGCAATTAAGATCTGCAGATGAAGGTGCCACTGTCTTCTATACATGCACCTCCTGTGGCTACAAGTTCCGTACCAACAACTGAGCAGGCTGCCGCCGCAGGGAGACACACCTGTACACTAATATCATCCACTCCCATCATGTAAGAATCTATAGAATATCATTTATAAATCAAAACTTTAAGTGCTTGCTTATAAATAGCATACATTATAAATATCACTATTAATAACGTTGAACCTCATCGCATTTGCTCCCATCAAAATACGTGGAAAGTGACATAACGCCATTGAATGAAAAAATTTATTTAGAAATAACTAGAAAATGCGTAGAATTTGGTGGATGTGGCAAAATACAGTGTGTGTACAAAAGAGAGGTGGAAGCACAAGGATATAACAGCAATCAACCGTTAAATAGCATCATTTCGAGAATGGCTGCTCGTCCACAACAACCTCCTATGGAAATGCCGGATATGTCCAACGCCATTGTGGCTCAAGACGAGATGGGAAGACCCTTTATTATTGTGAAGGATCAAGGTAACAAGAAGAGACAACACGGGCTAGAAGCGAAGAAATCACACATATTGGCTGCCAGATCAGTGGCCTCCATCATCAAGACTTCTTTGGGTCCTCGTGGGTTAGACAAGATTTTGATTTCACCCGATGGTGAAATCACTATTACTAACGATGGTGCTACTATCTTATCTCAAATGGAGCTAGATAACGAAATTGCCAAATTGTTAGTGCAGTTGTCCAAATCTCAAGATGATGAAATTGGTGATGGTACTACCGGTGTGGTTGTCTTGGCAAGTGCATTGCTCGACCAAGCTTTAGAGTTGATTGAAAAGGGTATACATCCAATTAAGATTGCTAATGGGTTTGACGAAGCTGCCAAATTAGCCATTGCCAGATTGGAAGACAGATGTGATGACATTTCTGCATCAAACGACGAGTTGTTCAGAGACTATTTATTGAAGGCTGCCAAAACTTCTTTGGGTTCCAAGATTGTGTCCAAAGACCATGACAGATTCGCAGAAATGGCTGTGGAAGCAGTCACTAGCATCATGGACAAAAGCCGTAATGACGTGGACTTCGATTTGATCAAAATGCAAGGACGTGTTGGTGGGTCCATAAGTGATTCCAAGTTGATTAATGGTGTCATTTTAGACAAAGATTTTTCTCACCCACAAATGCCTAAGTGCGTTTTGCCAAGGGAAGGTTCTGACGGTGTTAAATTGGCTATATTAACGTGTCCATTTGAACCACCTAAACCCAAGACCAAAGCATAAACTGGACATTTCTTCAGTAGAAGAATACCAAAAACTACAAACTTATGAACAAGATACATTTAAAGAAATGATAGACGATGTGAAGAAAGCTGGTGCAGATGTTGTTATATGTCAATGGGGGTTTGACGATGAAGCTAACCATTTACTGCTACAGAACGATTTGCCTGCTGTAAGATGGGTAGGTGGCCAAGAACTAGAACATATTGCTATTTCCACAAACGGTCGTATTGTTCCGAGATTCCAAGATTTATCTAAGGACAAATTAGGTACATGTTCCAGAATTTATGAAAAGGAATTCGGTACTACCAAAGATCGTATGCTAGTCATTGAGCAAAGCAAGGAAACAAAGACTGTAACATGTTTTATTCGTGGTTCCAATAAAATGATCGTGGATGAAGCTCAGCGTGCATTACATGATTCTTTATGTGTGGTACGTAACTTGGTTAAAGATTCGCGTGTGGTTTACGGTGGTGGTGCAGCAGAGGTGACCATGTCGCTGGCTGTTTCCTGAAGAAGCTGACAAACAACGTGGTATTGACCAATATGCATTCCGTGGATTTGCTCAAGCATTAGACACCATTCCAATGACTTTGGCTGAAAACTCAGGCCTTGATCCAATTGGAACTTTATCTACATTGAAAAAGTAAACAACTGAAAGAAAACACTTCTAACATTGGTGTTGATTGCTTAGGCTACGGGTCCAATGATATGAAGGAATTGTTTGTCGTTGATCCATTTATCGGTAAGAAACAACAAATTCTTTTAGCCACTCAATTGTGTAGAATGATTCTTAAGATTGACAATGTCATTATTAGTGGTAAGGATGAATATTAATTTTGTATAAATAGATAATAAAAGATAAGTTTAATCGTATATCCCATAAGTTTCTATGTTATTTTTCTTCTTTCAAATGATCATTTTTAATTACTTGAGTGTACATATACTAGTATATAATAAGTTGTATACGCATATTTAGATGAAGTGTGGGGCGTTTCAATTGTTTGTTGAGGTGTTATTTTGCTTTTTTTTTGTTCTTATTTATTTAGTGTGGTGGCTAATTTTGGTGGTTCAAACCATGTTGAAAAGGCTGAAGTTTCTAACAATTTCTGGACCGTATTCCTCATAGTCCTTCTTGGTGTGACAGTAACCTTTTGAATTCGGCAGTTTGCGCCAACAAGGAACCACCGAACCAAACAGCGTTTCTTTGCTTTCTATGGGAAATCACAGAAACATCAACACCAGTTGATTTTGTCCCGCTTAATAGTTCACTTTGCGCGATTCTATTATTTACGATTGATTTCAAATCTCTTTGTAAACGACGCCCAAAATCCTTAAACATGGTGGACCCACCTGATAATACGATGTTGTTGTATAAACCCTTACGAACATCAATAGGACATGCCTGGATTGTTTGATCTACCACCGTAGGCAAAGGAGTCAAGAAGTCAGATGATGCAATTTCAGGATTGAAAAAGATTTCTGGAGCCAAAAGAATCTTTCATAACCTATATCCACAGCTTTTCTCCTTGTCTTTTTCTTGATTTTCCACCACAAATTGTGCGAATTTGGAAGGATCTCTATCAAATTTATTGAACTCTTTAACAATATCTGGACAAACATAACAGTATTCTTGCTTGATCTTTTCCGCGGTTCTCAAAGAAGTGTCTGCTTCACCACGTTCTCTTAACAAGGATTGGATGAACAACGTGATGTCCCTACCAGCAATAGGAATGTTTTTGATGGCCGACCCAATAACGTAACCTTCCGCCACTGGAATGACGTGAGTGACACCGTCACCAGAATCTATAACGGTACCAGTTAGCGATCTATCTGTTACCTTAGAAGAGGTCCAAGACGCGGCCAGAGCCAACACCGCTTGCACAGCGATGTATAGACCAGCACAATTGAACGACTCAAAAAAAATTTCAGCAACTTGCTCCCTATTTTCTGGAGGATTCAAGGGTGGTTCAGTCAACAGAAAGAAATGATCTTCGGGTTCTGTTCTTAAGTACTTGAAAATGGAATTTTCCCAGAACCTCTCCATGTGATCCCAATTCTCCACTTGACCATGTCTGATTGGATAACTCAAAGAATAAGAGGGCCCTTGAGATGCCACCAAGGCCTCATTCCCAATGTAAAAATCCAAATCCTCCGTACCTCTCTTGCCGGACAAGTTGTTGGATAGCAAGCCACCGGTCACACCGTTGAAGTTGGTGGCGGACGTAGAATTACCAAAGTACGATGTATCGCTACCTGCTGCTGAAGATGCGCCAACGCCTGAAGCTTTCTTCGTATTGGAAGGTGCAGCTGTGGCTATGGCTGTGGGGAAGACCCACGAGGGAGAATCGTTACCGGCGAAACCGAGCTTGGTCAGCCCGGTACCATTGTCCATGACGACAGCGGGATTGTTTAAGTACGACATCGGATGCTGCTTTCTTGCTCAATTGGGAGGCCTTGCACTGAGGGCATATCTTGATTTAACCTCTCTCATGTTCTTGTTTGAAACTTTTGAAAAGGGGTTTTCGCCTTTGAAAGCCGCGGAGAGCCGGGTGACGGTTGAAAAAGTCCTTATCGAAGGAGTTGAAGCCTGTAATAGAGAGCCCAATCATGAACCTACGAGAGCTATTAGGAGGAGCAAACAGAGGTAGCCAGTGAGCGAGTTTGCATTGTTATGAGACCGCATGAGGAGCCGAGTTGGAAAAATAGAGTGTTGAAAGCCGCTAACAACGATATGGACATGAACAGGAATGTACCGCTGGTACCGAATTTGGATATGAATATGAATATGAATATGAACAGGGACAGGAACGAGCCTGGTCTCCTTTCCAGTAGGTTTGGCGGGATGGTGGCAGGAAATACCGAGGATGTTAATTACCGGCCCATTTTGGACAATATTTTTCACGAATTGACTAGTGATTATGAGGACGAGCGGAGATTGGCTAGCAGTTCGTTATTTGATCTGCTGGTGTCTTTGGAGCACGAGCTCTCGATAGAAGAGTTTCAGGGGGTTTCGCACGAGATAAACAATAAGATCCTTGAGCTGGTTCACACAAAAGAAGACGAACACTAGAGTGGGGGGCGGTTCTCTCCATAGACACCTTGATATCATTCTATACATTCACTGAGGAGCTGCCCAACGAGACTTCACGGTTGGCAGGTTATCTTCGAGGCCTAATACCTTCCAATGATGTGGGTGTAATGAGACTGGCAGCGAAAACTTTGGGTAAGCTAGCCGTTCCCGGGGGCACATACACCTCTGATTTCGTGGAGTTCGAGATAAAGTCTTGTTTAGAGTGGCTCACTGCCTCCACAGAAAAAAACTCGTTTTCCAGTTCTAAGCCAGACCACGCCAAGCATGCGTCACTTTTGATCATAACAGCATTGGCAGAGAACTGCCCGTACTTGCTCTACCAGTACTTAAACTCAATACTAGACAATATTTGGAGAGCTTTAAGAGACCCGCATTTAGTAATCAGGATTGACGCGTCCACCACATTGGCTAAATGTCTCTCCATCCTACGAAATAGAGACCCTCAATTGACTAGCCAGTGGGTGCAAAGGCTAGCTACGAGCTGCGAATACGGATTTCAGGTGAATACCTTGGAATGCATTCACGCAAGCTTACTGGTTTACAAGGAAATCTTGATCTTGAAGGACCCCTTTTTAAATCAAGTGTTTGATCAAATGTGCCTAAATTGCATAGCCTACGAGAACCACAAGGCTAATATGATTAGAGAAAAAATTTACCAAGTTGTACCATTATTAGCATCATTCAATCCCTCAATTATTTGCAGGCAAATATTTGCATCAAATCATGGACAATTACTTGGAAATTTTAACGAATGCTTCGACAAAGAAAACTACCACATTATAAAGATGACAAGCCACAAATATTGATATCGATCGGTGATATGGCATACGAAGTTGGGCCCGATATCGCCCCATATGTGAAACAAATCCTTGATTACATTGAACGTGATTTACAAACAAAATTCAAAGTTAGAAGAAAATTCGAGGGTGAAATTTTTTATTGCATTGGAAGATTAGCAATGCCATTAGGCCCCGTCCTGGCCAAACTATTGAATAGGAATATTTTGAAGTTCATGTTCAAGTGCCCCCTTTCTGATTATATGCAAGAAACTTTCCAAATCTTAACTGAAAGAATTCCATCTTTAGGTCCAAAGATAAATGACGAGTTACTTAATCTAGTTTGTTCCACTTTATCTGGTACACAATTTATTCAACCTGGTTCTCCAATGGAGATACCGCCGTTTTCGAAAGAAAGAGCCAGAGAGTGGAGAAATAAAAGCATCTTTCAAAAAACGGGGGAAAGCAACGATGATAACAGTGATGTAAGAATTATTATTCAAGCCTTCAGAATGCTGAGAAATATTGAAAATAAATTCTCGTTGGTGGAATTTGTGAGAGTTGTTGCTCTATCTTACATCGAACATACGGACCCCAAAGTAAGGAGATTAGCCGCACTAACATCCTGTGAGATTTACGTCAAGGACAATATATGTAAACAAACATCTTTACACTCCCTGAATGCTGTATCAGAAGTATTGTCCAAGCTTTTAGCCATTACAATTGCTGACCCTAGACAAGATATTAGATTGGATGTTCTAAAAGAATTTGAACCCATGCTTCGATTCACAGTTAGCCCAACCAGATAATTTACGGCTTTTGTTCACTGCACTACACGATGAATCGTTCAGTATCCAATCGGTAGCAATGGAACTTGTTGGAAGGTTATCCTCAGTAAACCCGGCATATGTCATTCCATCAATTAGAAAAATATTATTAGAACTCTTAACAAAACTAAAGTTTTCAACTTCCTCCAGAGAAAAGGAGGAAACTGCAAGTTTATTGTGTACCCTTATCAGGTCAAGTAAAGATATTACCAAACCATATATCGAACCGCTTCTAAACGTTCTTTTACCTAAATTCCAGGACACTTCCTCAACGGTCGCGTCAACAGCATTAAGAACTATAGGTGAGCTATCCGTTGTAGGAGGAGAGGATATGAAAGTATATCTTAAAGATTTGTTTCCATTGATCATTAAAACATTTCAAGACCAATCAAACTCTTTCAAAAGAGAAGCAGCACTCAAAGCTCTGGGTCAACTCGCAGCCTCCTCCGGCTATGTCATTGATCCCTTGCTTGATTACCCAGAACTACTGGGTATACTAGTTAATATTTTAAAGACAGAGAACTCCCAAAATATTAGAAAACAAACAGTGACTTTGATAGGTATATTGGGTGCTATTGATCCATATCGTCAAAAGGAACGTGAAATTACTTCCACAACGAACATATCGACAGAACAAAACGCCCCACCCATCGATATTGCTCTTCTCATGCAGGGTATGTCTCCGTCTAATGACGAATATTATACTACTGTTGTTGTTCATTGTTTATTGAAAATTTTGAAAGACCCATCGCTATCATCATACCATACATCTGTAATACAGGCAATTATGCATATTTTCCAAACACTTGGTTTAAAGTGTGTTTCGTTTTTGGACCAAATCATTCCAAGCATCTTAGATGTAATGCGTACATGCTCTCCATCTTTATTAGAGTTTTACTTTCAACAGCTTTGCTCTCTGGTTAGTATCGTAAAACAGCATATTAGGCCACATGTAGATTCTATATTCCAGGCCATCAGAGATTTTTCATCAGTTGTCAAGCTACAAATAACGATCATAAGTGTCATTGAGGCAATATCAAAGGCTTTGGAAGGTGAATTCAAAAGGTTGATTCCTCTTACTCTGACACTTTTCTTGGTCACTTTGGAGAATGATAAATCTGCCGACAGGATTCTTTCTAGAAAAATATTGAGGCTCCTAGAAACGTTTGGCCCTAATTTAGAGGGCTATTCGCATTTGATTGTCCCAAAGATAGTGCAAATGACAGAATTTACTAGTGGTAACTTACAAAGGTCTGCAATTATGACAATCGGAAAGCTAGCAAAGGATATTGATCTCTTTGAAATGTCTTCAAGAATTGTTCATGCTTTAGTCAGGATACTAAGTGGTACAACAAGTGATGACCTCTCAAAAGTTATTATGAATACTTTGAGTTTATTGCTTCTACAAATGGGCACATCATTTGTTATCTTCATTCCTGTCATCAATGAAGTTTTAATGAAGAAACATATCCAGCACACGATATACGATGATTTGACGAACAGAATACTGAATAACGATGTTCTTCCCACTAAAATTTTGGAAGCAAATACGACAGAAAACCCACCCACGGAACCAGTGGATGCGGCGGATGCAGGTGTTGCAAAATTGCCCATAAATCAATCAGTTTTGAAGAGTGCTTGGAATTCCAGCCAACAAAGAACTAAAGAGGACTGGCAAGAATGGAGTAAGCGATTATCTATTCAATTACTGAAAGAATCTCCTTCCCATGCACTGAGAGCTTGCTCAAACCTCGCCAGTATGTACTATCCATTAGCTAGGGAACTCTTTAATACTGCTTTCGCAAGTATTTGGACGGAACTTTATAGCCAATATCAAGAAGATTTGATTGAGTCACTATGCATAGCCTTGTCTTCTCCTCAAAATCCACCCGGAAATACATCAAACTTTGTTGAATTTGGTCGAATTTATGGAGCATGATGATAAAGCATTACCTATCCCAACTCAAAATTTGGGTGAGTATGCTGAGAGATGCCACGCATATGCTAAGGCATTACATTACAAAGGAAATTAAATTTATCAAAGAGCCTGAAAACTCCACAATTGAATCACTTATCAGTATCAATAATCAATTGAACCAAACGGACGCTGCAATTGGTATTTTAAAGCACGCCCAGCAACATCATTCGTTGCAATTAAAGGAAACATGGTTCGAGAAACTAGAACGATGGGAAGATGCACTACATGCCTATAATGAACGTGAGAAGGCAGGCGATACGTCCGTAGGAGTTACGCTTGGTAAGATGAGATCTCTCCATGCCCTAGGTGAATGGGAGCAATTATCTCAACTAGCTTCTAGAAAATGGAGAATGTCTAAATTACCTACAAAGAAATTAATTGCTCCTTTGGCAGCCAGGTGCAGCATGGGGTTTAGGCGAGTGGGATATGCTTGAGCAATATATTAGTGTAATGAAACCAAATTCCCCAGATAAGGAATTCTTTGATGCAATATTGTATTTGCACAAAAACGATTACGAGGATGCTGGTAAACACATACTAAATGCCAGAGATTTGCTAGTAACAGAAATATCTGCACTAATTAACGAAAGTTACAATAGAGCTTATAGTGTAATTGTCAGAACACAAATAATCACAGAGTTTGAGGAAATAATTAAATATAAACAACTGCCGCCCAACTCGGAGAAAAAACTTCATTATCAAAACCTTTGGACGAAAAGGCTGCTAGGTTGCCAAAAGAACGTTGATTTGTGGCAAAGAGTGCTCAGAGTGAGATCATTGGTGATCAAACCAAAACAAGATTTACAAATATGGATTAAGTTTGCCAATCTGTGTAGAAAATCTGGTAGAATGAGGCTGGCTCAGAAGGCTTTGGATATGCTTCTTGAAGGAGGCAGTGATCCTAGTTTACCAAACACGGCCAAGGCTCCTCCACCTGTCGTCTATGCACAATTGAAATACCTTTGGGCTACAGGGGCACATAAAGAAGCGTTGAACCATCTGATAGGATTTACATCTAGATTGGCACATGATCTCGGTTTAGATCCGAATAACATGATTGCACAAAGTGTCAAACTATCAAGTGCAAGCACCGCCCCGTATGTTGGAAGAATATACAAAACTATTAGCTCGATGTTTCTTGAAACAAGGTGAATGGAGGATAGCAACTCAACCAAACTGGAGAAATACAAATCCTGATGCCATTCTTGGGTCTTATCTGTTAGCGACACATTTCGATAAAAATTGGTACAAAGCATGGCATAATTGGGCTTTAGCTAACTTTGAGGTGATATCTATGGTACAAGAAGAAACTAAATTAAACGGAAATAAGAATGATGACGATGATGACACGGCAATCAACAACGACCATATTCGAGCTGAAAGCAGCATTCTGGGAAGCGGCTCATTGACTATAAATGGAAATAGATACCCACTGGAGTTGATTCAAAGACACGTTGTTCCAGCAATTAAGGGATTCTTTCATTCAATATCTTTATTAGAGTCCAGTTGCTTACAAGACACATTAAGACTATTAACCCTTCTGTTCAACTTCGGTGGTATTAAAGAAGCTTCGCAAGCCATGTATGAAGGCTTTAATCTGATGAAAATCGGGAACTGGTTAGAAGTGTTGCCACAGCTAATTTCCCGTATCCACCAGCCAGATCCCACAGTGAGCAACTCCCTTTTATCTTTGCTTTCCGATTTAGGTAAAGCTCATCCACAAGCACTTGTGTATCCATTGACCGTTGCAATTAAGTCTGAATCTGTTTCAAGACAAAAGGCAGCCCTCTCAATAATAGAGAAAATTAGAATTCATAGTCCAGTCCTGGTGAACCAGGCTGAGCTAGTCAGTCACGAATTAATCAGAGTAGCTGTTCTATACCACGAACTATGGTATGAGGGGTTAGAAGATGCAAGTCGACAATTTTTTGTAGAGCATAACATAGAAAAAATGTTCGCTACTTTGGAGCCTTTGCATAAGCATTTAAGTAATGAGCCTGAGACGTTAAGCGAGGTGTCGTTTCAAAAGTCGTTTGGCAGAGATTTGAATGACGCTCATGAATGGCTGAATAACTACAAAAAATCAAAAGACGTTAATAATCTAAACCAAGCTTGGGACATCTATTATAACGTGTTTAGAAAGATAACACGTCAAATACCGCAATTACAGACTTTAGAATTACAATATGTTTCACCACAGCTTTTGGCTGCTCGTGACCTAGAATTGGTGGTTCCTGGCACCTATTCCCCAGGCAAACCCACTGTTAAAATTGCAAAGTTTGAACCGCTATTTTCTGTGATTTCTTCTAAAGCAGAGGCCTAGAAAGTTCTCCTATAAAAGGTAGCGATGGTAAGGATTATAAGTTCGTTCTGAAAGGTCATGAAGATATAAGACAAGATAGTCTTGTTATGCAATTGTTTGGTTTAGTTAACACTTTGTTGAAGAATGATTCAGAGTGTTTCAAGAGACATTTGGATATACAACAATACCCAGCTATTCCTTTGTCACCTAAATCTGGTTTACTGGGATGGGTTCCGAATAGTGACACGTTCCATGTTCTAATCAGAGAGCACCGTGATGCCAAGAAAATTCCTTTGAACATTGAGCATTGGGTAATGCTACAAATGGCCCCTGACTATGAAAATTTGACTCTTTTGCAAAAAATTGAAGTATTCACGTACGCTCTTGATAATACAAAAGGTCAAGATCTCTACAAAATACTATGGTTGAAGAGTAGATCATCAGAGACGTGGTTAGAACGTAGAACTACTTATACGAGATCTTTAGCTGTCATGTCCATGACTGGTTATATTTTGGGGCTAGGTGATCGTCATCCTAGTAATTTGATGTTAGATAGAATTACTGGTAAAGTTATCCATATTGATTTTGGTGATTGTTTCGAAGCTGCTATTTTAAGAGAAAAAGTACCCTGAAAAGGTTCCATTTAGATTAACGAGGATGCTGACATACGCAATGGAAGTTAGTGGAATTGAAGGTAGTTTCCGTATTACATGTGAACATGTCATGAGAGTCTTAAGAGATAACAAGGAATCGTTAATGGCCATTTTAGAGGCGTTTGCATTCGATCCTTTGATCCATTGGGGATTCGACTTGCCTCCACAAAAACTTACTGAACAAACTGGAATCCAATTACCGTTAATAAATCCGAGCGAGCTATTAAGAAAAGGGGCAATAACTATTGAGGAAGCAGCAGACATGGAAGCAGAACAGCAAAACGAGACCAGAAATGCTAGGGCAATGCTCGTCTTAAGACGTATTACAGACAAACTAACAGGTAACGATATTAAGAGGTTTAGCGAATTAGACGTTCCTGAACAGGTCGATAAACTAATCCAACAAGCCACTTCCATTGAAAGGCTATGCCAGCATTACGTTGGTTGGTGTCCATTTTGGTGAATACAATATTGCTACATGACTCCACACCTGTTTATTATTTATTTCCTGTGCATGTACTACATATTTGTATATATATACATAATATCTTGTGTTATTATTATTATTATTATTATTATTATTATTTCATAAATTTCCATTGTTAGTAGTGGGGGAGTATAAGGTAAAAGCTCCCCCTAGATGCAAATGTTGGCTAGATAGAAGCTACATGATACTTTTTCACAATAAACGTTGGCAACTTCAGTCCACTTAGTTATGACTGGATGTTTTTCATGCAAATCGAAGTTCGGATCAAATATTGATTTGCTGAGCACTTTATTGATTTGTAATTCTTTTTGAGCGTCAGTGTAAGCTTTTCCTGAGATCTTCATCTTCATCACCAAAGCGTGCCTGCAAGCCAAGTAGGATCCCTATAATCACGCCCACTTGCTTCCCCAATTGAGCCCCAGTAGGAAACCCTTCATTGAAACCTTGCTGCAGATTGTCTTCTTTGGAACTTACGATCCCATCCAAATACCCTCTTTTGCTGTGTTCATCTCTTAATTTTACCAAGTCCGGCGATTGCTCAATCTCAGCATCGCTATCTGATCCCCATACATCGTCCCAAGCGTTTGACATTTCTTTATATGCTAACTCAAGATCGTTCTTCCTAGTTCTTTTTGTATTGTGAAATTCACTCATCGCTATCATTTTTATTTTTTCCAGCTTGCTAATTTAAAAACCAATTAAGAGGAAACTTCAGCAAACACGTTAAATTCTACAACAATTGAAACAAAACAGTAGCAGGAAATACTGAGAAAAAGTGGTCGTAACCGATTGCAATGTTTGAAGGATTTGGTCCAAAATAAGAAGCGTAAAACAACAAAGTTAGCTGCAGAGCAGTCATTGGCTCAACAACCATGGGTTGAAAAGTATAGACCCAAGAACTTAGATGAAGTGACAGCTCAAGATCATGCAGTTAACGTCTTGAAAAAAACATTACAATCAGCCAATTTGCCTCATATGCTGTTCTATGGCCCTCCAGGTACTGGTAAAACATCTACCATTTTAGCATTGACCAAAGAATTGTATGGTCCAGAATTAATGAAATCAAGAATTTTGGAATTGAATGCTTCTGACGAACGTGGTATATCTATTGTAAGAGAAAAAGGTAAAGAATTTCGCAAGATTGACAGTATCTAAACCTAGCAAACATGACCTGGAGAACTATCCATGCCCACCATATAAGATTATTATTCTTGATGAGGCAGATTCAATGACCGCTGATGCACAAAGTGCTTTGCGTAGAACAATGGAAACTTACTCAGGCGTAACGAGATTCTGTATGATTTGTAATTATGTGACAAGGATTATTGACCCATTAGCATCCCGTTGCTCAAAATTTAGATTCAAAGCTCTAGATGCCAATAATGCTATTGATCGATTGAAATATATTAGCGAACAAGAGAACGTCAAATGCGATGATGGTGTTTTGACAAAAATTTTGGACATCTCGGCGGGTGATTTGAGAAGAGGCATTACGTTATTGCAGTCCGCTTCCAAGAGAGCACAATACCTAGGTGACGGTAAAAGTATAACATCGACTCAAGTGGAAGAATTGGCTGGAGTGGTACCTCATGATGTTTTAGAGGAAATTATCGACAAAGTTAAGGGTGGTGATTTCGATGAAATTAATAGATACGTGAACATATTCATGAAAAGCGGTTGGTCAGGTGCATCGGTGGTGAATCAACTACACGAATACTACATCACCAACGATAGCTTCGATACTAACTTCAAGAACCAAATATCTTGGCTACTGTTTACTACAGATTCGAAGTTGAATAATGGTACTAATGAGCATATTCAATTACTGAACTTATTAATCAAGATATCTCAACTGTAAGTATACAGGCATTTTATAGTATAAATCTTATATAGAGGCGACATAAAAGACTAACAATAACGGAAAAAAAGTTCTATCTACGGTATTTCTTGCTTCATGGTAATTAAAGCTCATTCTGATACAAGTATTCTTTGAATTGAGCAAAGGCTTTACCACGATGAGAAATAGCATTTTTGGCATCTTTGCTCATTTCTGCATACGTCAAGCCATGACTTTCTAGAGGTTCAAAGATTGAGTCCCAGCCGAATGTAGTTGGACCACGACTCGAGACGATCTTACCTTTTGTAATGCCTTGAAAGAAATGATATTCGCCTTTGGAATCAGCAAAGCAAATAGTGGTTACAGCTTCGGCATTCTTATTTTGGAAAGGTTCTAGCATTTTCACAATCTTTTCCAGTCCCATACTCTTCAAAAACCACTTGATATAAGCACCTGGCAGGCCATTGAACTCGTCGAATCTTAACGCAGTGTCTTCTACAAACACGGGTTTGCCCTTGCCCAAGGCCAAAACAGCCTGCTTACCCTTGGCCAATGCAATGGCATTCAAGTCTATATCCTGCAATTCCTCAAGGTCTAGTGCTTCATTGATTAGATGGATGGTCTTGTTATCACTATTGGCGTCTTGGGCCAAAAGTTGACTGGACTTCTTTTAGTTTGTTGGCGTTACCAGTGACAAATACAATTTCGTTGTTGCTCATCTTGTGGTCGGTTCCTTTTTTATTGTGTGTATGTGTGTGTGTGTGTGTCTTCTTACCTTTTGGTAAGGAATATTACTTTTTAACTCGAGGTTTGAAGTTATTTTGAAAATAAATAATTTTTTTGATATTTTGATACATTCGTATATAATGGAGGGATGGGGGTTCTTAAAAGTATAAAATACAAGGTTACATGATGATTGATATTGCTATTATTGTCGTTGATGATGCTGTTGACGGTGCTCTCAATTAAGCAGTTGGAGCATATTCCAATTCGTTGCTGTTTTCGTAATCGTACATATCCAAGGCAACGATACAAGATTCTCTAACAACATCGACTTCATCGTTCAGGTAAGATTTCAAGACATCAACGACTTCTGGGGATGCAATGGCACCCAAGGCTTCGGCAGCTTCGTGTCTAACCATAGGAGCTTCTTCCTTTCTGCCCAAGACTTCGATCAAACTTGGGACAGCAGCTGCACTACCTATTTGACCAAAGACGTAGGCGATTTCATGCTTGAAAAGAGAGGATTCTGCGCTGAAACCAGTGGCCAAGGCCAAGACGGCTTCGTCGGTACCGATATCTCTTAGTCTGAACATGGCTCTGTATCTTTGGAACAAAGGTTGCTTTGGATCGTTTAGTAGTGTTTGCAGTTCTGGAACGGTAGCGTCCTTGTCCAATGGTAGAGGTGGGGCTGGGTCAATGCTCGAGTACAAGGATTGTTGTAAGCTTTCTTTGTCCTTGGCACCACCGTGGGTCCAGTTGATTCTGTTGATGGCCAATTCACAGGTCTCTCTGACAGCAACGTGTGGGTCTTCCTTAGCAGCTCTGTTCAAGTCATCCAAAGAGCCCTTGTCACCTAGAGCACCCAAGGCTTCAGCGGCTTCGTGTCTGACCATTGGTTCTTGGTTTTGGTCCAGCATAACGTGTCTTAGAGTTGGGGCAGCGTCCAAGTTCTTGGTTTGGCCCAAAACATAGGCGACTTCGTGCTTCAACAACTCGGACTTGTCGTTAACGAAGGACTCGGCAATGTACTCAATGGCCTTCTTGGCTTCTTCCTGGCTTGGTAGCGAATTCCTCAGCAACGGTCTTCAAGTTGAATAGAGCTCTGAATCTGTTGGCCAAGACAGTCTTGCCGGATTTGTTAACCAAGATGTCTCTTAGTTGTTCTAGAGTACATTCATCGACGTTCTCTTGAAAGTGCTTTTCGAAGTTGGTGGACATGGTTTTCTTTTTTTTTCTTTCTTGCGTGGGATGTATGAAGATAGACTACTATTCGTGATGGCAGATGGTAAACGTATTCTCGACTATAGAACTGTATATCTACTAGATCTACTCTATGTAATTTATATGATAAAAACTTTCCAGCTCATCGAGAAAATTTTTCTTTCTCCCACGCAGAGCAAAAAAAAAAATTTTTTTTTTTCACTAGTTTTTCACTGCTCTCTGCGGGGAGTTCTAGGGAAGGGCCCAGCTCTATTGTTCAAAAGATAATAAACGTGGGAGTTTATCAGAAGTTCCTCTTTGCAATTCCATTGTTTTTTTCTGCGGGTCGAACGATCGCCGGGCCAAAGGGCTGTACGTAATTACTTAGGTTCAGTTTCTAATATACTTCGCGATGTTTTCCGCAGTCTCGCTAGTGGCCGTTTTGGCTACCTGCTGCATAGCGTCCTGGTATCGTTTTTTGTAGGTCAGGAGCAGAGGTCTCGTTGACCTCACCCTGGGTTCTTCCTCGTCACCGGGGAACGTGTATTCTCTCTCGACTCCCTTCGTCCTCGTCACGGTCTACAAGGCCGTCGTTGGCGTCCTCTTCCAGATCGCTAAGGGCGTCTATGCTGTCGTGATCGCTACCGGGTTTGGCTGCAGCAGCGGTGTCCTTCTCGTTTAGCCCCAGGTCCTTCATCAGCCCATTCAACGATTTCTGTTTCCTCATCTCCTCCTTCTCCTTTTTCAGGTTTAACGCTCTTTCGCGTTCCTGCTTGTAGTACTGGTCATACTCATCGACCTTCTTGTCCACACACTGCATGAACTCGTCAAACCCGTCACCAGTGAAACTAGAAACGCCCACGACGTCTAGTTGCGAGTAGAACTCCTCCAGCATCAGCGACATCGGAGTTCACCAAGGAACTCATGTAGCCAGAACCCAGCCCATTGTCACCGTTCAAGTCTTGATCCTCTTTGATGGCCATTTGGAAGCTTTCGAAATCTGTCATCCATTCCTTAGCAAAGTCCGCTTTGCACACGTCGGTCTTGTTGAAAACCACAATCATGGGTAGCTTTGTCTTGTATAGGATGGAACACGCGTACAGCATATTACTCATGAACGTGGTTGGGGAGACGAGTTTCTAGGCGTATCCACGATGTACGCAATCACCGTGGGGAAACTGGAGGCGAAGGACTCGGTGATGATGGCGCCGGACGCACTCCAGACGAAACACTCGATCTGGCCCGGGGTGTCGATGATACAGTTCTGGAACTGGTCCTGTTTCTGTTCTACCAGCTTGATCACTTGGTCGATCTTGGTGCTGAACAGGTTCAGACTTGTGACGATGGCCCCGTTAGGCCCCAGCTGGTAGTTCTCCATCACCTTCTTGTACTTGATCGAGTCCCTGATGTCGATGTTGGCACCATACGGAACTCTCAGCACTGCGGGATCTAGGTTGATCACGTATGGTGGCGTTTTCTCTGCTCGCAAGTGGGAGTTCAGTCTCTGCATGAAGGTCGTCTTACCAGACCCGGCCATCCCGATACATATAATCGTGCTCAAACCCATTGTTGTTGTGTTATGGATGCTCTGTTTGTGTGCTTGCCCTTGCTCTTGCTAGGTTGTGCGATGTGTTTTTAGCTCTTCTTCGTTAAATAGAGCATCGCATTAAAATTTTTATTTTTTTTTTCAATTTCGCGAAGAAAATGCTTATAAAAGCTATATAGGAAGGTAGTCGATGATTATAAACGCATATACATGTTACAGGGTATACATAGAGGTACGCATGGTGTGCTCACATGTTCTTTTCTGGCCTTCTCACGGTTGGCGTAGATCATGGCAGTGAATGGCTCTTCCCAACGAAGAGCAATCTTGTACATGAAGTAGACCACGGCGGACACGACCAACCCGGCAGGCTTACCCTTGTAGAGGGCCATGCCCAAGAAGGACAAGGTGGAGCCCTGGTACATGGGGTTGTTGGACACGTTGAAGGGGGAACCCAGTGACTCTGTCGTCCATGAGGATTCCAAAGTAGTCGCCCAAGTACGTGCCGGTAATGCCCAGCTTGTACATGGAACTCAACACAAGCACCTGGCCTGCACCAAAAGAAGGCCATGCCCAGCTTCTTCCAGTTCTCGCCCACGATCAAAGAGCATGTGGACTGTTCGCGCAATGCAGACTCGTAGACCATGTCTCTAATGATCCCTAGCGAGAAAATGGTGGCTGCCAACACGTAGCAGCCCTTTTTGGCCCCCTCCGCACATCTTGGTGAGAGAATGCGTGTGGTACTCGATCCTGGCCACGATGTTCCAGAAGATCGGGTTGAACATCGTGCACATGATGGCCAATTGAAACTTGGAGGACTGGAAGTCCACGCTGTGGACCAGTTGCTGAATGATCTCTTGGACGGATTCCTTCATTGCTTGCTACACGGGAAATCTTGCTGTGCTTAATTGCAGTGTGGGCAGTGAGTCTTGGCAGAATGTGCGTATGTGTCCTTCACTTGTGCTCCTCTTATAAAGACCCCTTACACATCACTTCTTGGAGAGGCATTCGACAGAGAGCACAGATGCATGTGTGGGTTTGCATATGAAGATTGAAAAGGCTTGCCGTATTTCAGAACCGGTGTAACAATCCACATGCACTGCCACTGATGGTGCCACGACGGGTGGCCATCAAGCAAGCATGAGCAACAATGCAGTCGAGTTATACGGGGGCGCCATCACCACGGTCGTCCCAGCTGGGTTCCTGGATGCCTCTTCCTTGAGAGAGGTCCCTGATACGCAGGAAGTGTACGTCAATTCCCGCCGTGATGCAGACAAGTTTGGAGACGGGTTGGCCACCAACGAGAGCATCATCGTGGACCTCTTGGAGACCGTTGACAAGGCGGACCTGAGAGAGGCTTGGAAGTTCCATGTCGATGACCTGACCGAGTTGAACGGGACGTCCCAGTGGGAGACTTTGCAAGAAGACACCGTCCAGCAGGGGACCAAGCTCACAGGGCTCGTCGTGGAAGTGGCCAATAAGTGGGGGAAACAAGACCTGGCACAGACCGTTGTCGTCGGGGTTGCATTGATCAGACTGCCCCAGTTCGACACGGATGCGGTCATCTCCATCAACGTACCTTTGACCGAAGAGGAGGCCTCGCAAGCCAGGAACAACGAAGTCCCTGCTAGGTGTCGTGCCGTCTACAGACTGTTGCAAGAAATGGTGGACAAGTTCGTCGTCGTCGACGCTTCGCTGTTTGCGTGAGCTGTCTGAATGTAAATCGTCTCTTAAGTACTGGTATATAGCATAATACACTTTTTTTCCCGATAAGTGTAGTGAAGTCGTTTCTTAACAGCGAGGAAAAGTGAAAAATAACAATAATAATAATCGACATTCTTTGATTTTTTTCTCTGTGCTAGTCTTGTAAAGAAGAACCAGTGCAGGATCGATCGACCAGTGTGAGGAGGTGAATGATGAGCAAGACAACGAAAAGAGTCTCCAGCATCAGGAAATTGGCAGTGTTCGCACTAGTAGCCCTGGTCGCGTTGGCTTTGGCAGTTCGATTTTTATTCTACAACTCCAATGCCACTGATTTACAGAAAATGCTGCAGAACTTGCCCAAGGAGATCTCGCAAAGCATTAATAGCGCAAACACTATTCAGAGCACCGATCTGGACCTGGTCCAACATTTTGAAAGTTTAGCCAAGGAAATCAGACATCAACAAGAGGTACAAGCAAAGCAGTTTGAAAAACAACGTAAAGTCCTGGAGAAGAAGATCCAAGACCTGAAGCAAACACCGCCAGAGGCCACATTAAGAGAACGTATTGCGCTGACCTTCCCATACGACTCCCACGCCAAGTTCCCGGCCTTCATTTGGCAAACCTGGTCCAATGACAAAAGGTCCCGAAAATATTCAAGACATAAAGGGCATGTGGGAAAGCAAGAATCCAGGCTTTGCACACGAAGTGTTGACCCACGACGTGATAAACGCGTTAGTGCATCACTATTTCTATTCCATACCCGAAATTCTAGAGACCTACGAAGCCTTGCCCTCCACCATCTTTGAAGATTGATTTTTTCAAATACCTGATCTTGTTGGTCCATGGTGGTGTATATGCAGACATTGACACTTTCCCCGTACAGCCCATTCCGAACTGGATTCCTGAGGAGTTGTCACCTTCCGACATCGGGTTGATAGTAGGTGTCGAGGAAGACGCTCAAAGACCAGATTGGAGAACCAAGTTCATTAGGAGATTACAGTTTGGTACGTGGATTATACAAGCTAAACCTGGTCATCCTATATTGAGAGAAATCATTGCCAAAATCATAGAGACCACCCTTACAAAGAAAGAAGGAGGACCAACTGAACGTTAACCTAAGAAATGACTTGAACATCATGAGTTGGACGGGTTCTGGTTTGTGGACAGACACGATCTTCACATATTTCAACGATTTCATGAGGAGTGGGGTCAGAGAAAAGGTGACATGGAGATTGTTTCATAACCTCAAACAATCAAAATTGTTAAGTGATGTTTTGGTCTTCCCCAAGTTCTCATTCAACTGTCCAAATGAAATCGCTAATGATGATCCGTACAAGAAACTTTATTTTATCACACATTTGGCTGCGCAGTTTTGGAAAAACACTCCGAAAGTGGAGCAAAAATAAATAAATCTAGACACTCTAATAAAAATACTTTGTGGTTACTATTTCTATTACTATATTCCCCTTTTTTTTTTTTTTTTTGAATAAAATGAGAAAAGGCTAAATATATTTGCTTATTGTATGTATGTTTATGTATTTTATTTGTATACATAAAAGAAGAAGGTAGGAACGGAAGCAAAACTTTAGGGCTTACTTAGTCCTCTTGCTTGATTTTAGCCTCGTTTTCCAACCTGGCCTCGATTTCCTCTTAATTCCTTTTCCCTTTGCAACAGTTCTTGTCTTTTCAGTGATAATTCTTGCTGGACTCTTTCCTCAAATGCCTTTAGTCGTTCTTCTTCCAATCGTATTTGTTCTTCGCGTGTCATGTAGGTTTCGTTATTATTACTAGCATTTTTGCCCGTGTGGATCAGATGGTGGACTGAGAATGGCGTTATTAATATTATCATTTTGGTTTGAACGGATTCGTGTTTCTCCTTGTTGTGGTAGATGAAGACGATGAAGCGTTCAATTTCGTGAGGTTTGGGCGAATGGAATCTGTTGCGATAGACTCGCCAGACAGTGCCTCGGTTCTATACCTTTCATACAATATTTCATGTGTGTAATTTTTCAAGTCGTTCAAATGAGAAATCAACAACGCGTTTCTTAAGATAACAAAATCAGAGATTGAAGAGTCCTCCACGTCCAATATGCCCCATGGGTATTTTCTACCACGAATAGTACCAACATCTCCGCCCACTTCGTAGACCTCGTTGGACCCGATGATGGCAAAGGGTAAAAGCGCACGTAAGTACATGTTTGTTTCGTAATCCTCCTCGGATATTTCATCTTCATCGAAGGGGAAGTTGTAAATAGGCAGATTCCATTTGTCAATATCTTCCATGATCAATTTTTTGTTCAGTTTCAATTCGTCTCTTGTCAACGAGTCGGATTTACTAATCACGGGGATGATGTTAACCAGGGACCCCAATTGCCTCATGAATTCTACATCGATTTCCTTCAAACCCATGGCCAGTGGGGTTTATTAAATACAGACAACAATGAACCCTGCCGTCCTTGAATCTTGGGTTTCTTCTCACACGGCTTTCCTCCAACAGGATCTCATCGTATTGGTGGCGAATATAATCGGAAACTATCTCGAAAGATGGAGAATTATCCAGAGAATCACCAAACCCGGGAGTATCGATGATGTTCAGTTGAATCTTGACACCTTCGTCGTCCTCCAGTTCCACCGTCTCCTCCCTCAATTGCAAGTCTATCTCCGTGGAGGTATCTGTGGGCAACAGGATGGTTGTCGAGGTGTCCACGACTTGCTGGCCGCACAAAGTGTTTATGAAAGTCGACCTGCCTGAGCCGGATTGGCCCACGATCATCACGGTGAAGGTGATGCCTCTCTTCAAATGCTTTCTTTTCCTTAATGCAGAAGACGCGTCAATTATCCCGGACATAGCTGGTGGTGTGCTTTTTGGGCCCTGTACTACTTGTTTACCCCACTCCGGATCGGCCACTAATACGTGTGTTTATTTCTCGATCAAGTACTTTTTGTTTATTTTCATTACTAAAGGCGGAAAACTGAAAAATTTAGCGATGCAGAGGCCGGGTAATGCGTGGACGGAAAGGAGGGATTAAAAGATTATAAAGCCTCTTTAATGCAATACGACAATATCTACAGTCTCTGGCTTGACATGCCTCACTGGGTCTAGTTGGGTGGCGAGAACCGTGGGGCTTGTCTTTTGATAGAGTTTTGAAGCGCAAACACCTGGAGGTATAAGACCTGGGAAGTGGGCGAAGAAGGCGAGTAGTTTGGCTATAATGAAAAATAATAATACCATATATAGAAGGGAATATATATATTGTATATATAGAATATTTTATAAATATTCAAGTACTTTTGCAAGTCAATAAATACACGGAATAAGAATACTAGTGATTGAATAGAGTACAATTTAGACAGATTTATTTATATTTTTTATTTTTTTTTTCCATTGTTAAATTAACTCTTTCTTAGAATATGAAACAAAAAAAAGGGACGGGTGATAGGAACAAAAAGGATTGATAACACTTCTATGCATGTATCAGAACTAGACCATTCTAATGACCACCGCCACCAATCTCAATGGTTGGTGGACAGCCCAAAGTGCTCTTCAACGAACCATAGATACCGAATTGCAAAGAGGTCAAAGTACCGACCATGACCAAACGAGTAGGCAACCCAGCAAAGGAGCCAAAGAACCCCAATTGCTTGGCCAATTGGGCTAGCAACCCGACGGTGGACTGGCCTGGGGCCTTCTTGGCCTTGTTGACCTTGGACAACAAGGTGTCTGCCGGTTGCGAGACGATAGCGGCAGCCAAACCAGCAGTCAAACCGGAAAGCAAGTTCAACAGGGTGGCGGTGGTGGAGGACACTTTTTCCTTTGGACCGGCGAATCCGTAGTAGAACTCGGAGGCACGTTCAAAGACCAAGAATTTAGCAATGTTGTAAGGGATCTGTTTGAAAAGAATTGGTGTGAACCCGCTGTAGAAGGAGCCCGACACCTTCCTCTTTCAAGATTCTGGAAAACCCGCCGACCAGCCCGTTGGCAAACTTGGGCTGGGAGACCAGTCTGATTCTGGTGGCCTCTAGGGGACACAGCGCAATATCAGCCAAAAACTCGGCCATAGCGGCGGACCCCATGTACACGGAGTTCTTGTAGTGCGACGCGGTGTCGTAGCCCAGGTTGTCGATGAAGAACTTCTTGAACACTTCATACCCACCGAACTTGAAGGCACCCTGGATGGAGTAGCCCAGCAAGGTAGGCCCGAACCCGGTCAATAGCGCACCGGCACCTTCGCCGGCGATGATTTGCTTGAACGAGCCAACCATCCCCTTGTTGTATACAGTGGGTTCCAGTTGGATCCTAGTCTTGACAACGTCGATGGGGACCATACTGGAGTGGGTCGACCCGCACCCAATGGCGCCGGCTAGACCGAACTTCATATAGTCAGAGACCGAGTACTGGGGAATAACAGGAGCAGCAGACAGAGACATGGCGACTTGAAACGTGTGTTTGTTTGTTTGTGTGTGTGTGTGTTATGTGTAGAGGTTTCTACTTAAAAGTCCTACTTTCTTTCTTTGAGTTGTTGAAATGTAGATAAAAAAAAAAAGATCGAGAGGATCGGATCGCACTTAAAAATCTCTTCTCGAAACAGGCCGCCGCGGCCAGGCACCAGACGCGTTCTCGGCGCTGATTGGCTGGCTGCCGCTGGGCAGAGTCGCACGCATAGGGTCAGCCACCAGAGGGGGTGGGAGGGGCAGCGTCCATGCTGCTGCAGAGACAATAGACGCTGCAGTGCACGGCGAAGGGCAGGCTGCTCGCTGGTGGCACACAAGCGGTTTTGGCGCCAGCAACAGCCTCTTTGCCAGCGCCGCAACGGCCAGCGAAAGTGCAAAGCAACAGCACGCCTGCAAAAAAAAAAACCAAGCTGGACGCTGGAGCGTTCCTGCCACACCACAGCTCGCGAGCCAGATACCTGTGTTGCTGCTGTGTTGCAATAATGGCCCTCTCTCGGTAGCGGCCTTTTTTTTTTTTTTTTTTCTATGGGCTGACGCTGTCACTTTTCAACGTCGCTCCGAGGCGAAAAGCCACCGCCAGAAATAATTACTGTCACACACACTACAAAGTTCATAGTTCGTCAGTATATATAAGGCGAAAATAAAAGAAAGAGTCAAAGGCGACATGAACAAACACTTCTAGTACAGAACTACAGATGTCGCTATCGCACAGAACAAAGATGATAGCACTGCCAGTACTAGAAGAATATTGTATTTCGCCAGACCATGGGTTTTTGGACGGCCGGTTGCCCTTAACCAGGCTGACCAGCAAGAAATACACGAGGTGGGAGGATATCGTGGCCCAGCTGCCTTCTCTTTTGCAGGATGGCAGCCAGGTGCGGAGCGCTATCGACGAGCTGGAGGTGTTGGCCCTGGACGAGAGCCATATTGGGCGACGTCAGGGAGCTCAGAAGGGCCTATTCTGTGCTCGGGTTCATGGCACACGCCTACGTTTGGGCCACGGGGAGGCCCTCGGGACGTGCTGCCCGAGTGTGTTGCAGGACCGTTGTTGCATGCAGCAGATATCTTGGGGGTGCCTCCGCTCGGCCACGTATTCGTCGTTGGTGTTGTGGAACTTCAAGGTCGCCGATGAGTGCCAGCAGACGGAATCCAGGTGTTTGGACTTGGAGAACATCACCACCATAAACACCTTCACGGGGACCGTGGACGAGAGCTGGTTTTATCTGGTGAGCGTGCGGTTTGAAAAAAATCGGTAGTTCGTGTTTGAACCACGGTTTGCAGATATTAAGAGCCATAAGAGACGGTGGTGATGACAAGGGCCGTGACAGACGGGTTGAAGAAGCTGGCTGCCGCCATTGAGAAGTTGTCGCGGGCGCTGATGGAAATGGAGACCAAGTGTGAGCCCAGCGTGTTTTATTTCAAGATAAGGCCTTTTTTGGCCGGATGGACTAACATGTCGCATCTGGGGCTGCCCCAGGGCGTCAAGTATGGGACGGAGGGCCAGTACCAGATCTTTTCTGGAGGGTCCAACGCCCAGAGCTCGTTGATCCAGACGCTGGACATCTTGCTGGGTGTGAAGCATTCTGCCAACGCTGCGCATTCCTCCAAGGCCAACCAGAAGGTTAATTATTTGGATGAAATGAAAAAATACATGCCAAGACAGCATCGTGAGTTTCTTTACCATCTCGCATCGGTGTGCAACATTCAGCGAGTACGTCTCCGCTAACGCTTCCAACGAGCCATTGCAAACGGCGTACGGCCATTGCATTGACATGCTGCAAAAGATTCAGAGACAACCATATCCAAATAGTCACCAAGTACATCATCTTGCCCTCCAATTCCGAAGCAAGAAGGCCCCAACAAAAAGGGGGTGTTGAGTCCAATCGAGCCCGAACACCAAGACAGGGGGCTCCTCGGGACCCAAAAGCTGCCTCATGCAAGACTATCGGAACTGGTGGTACGAAACTAATGCCCTTTTTGAAACAGTGCAGAGACGAAACTATCGCCACTGGTGGAAGCTAAAAAGAGAACAAAAATTGACACTATTTAGTTTATAAACACACCTTTTTTTCTTTTTGACACGGGAGCACTGGCAACCTAAAGTTTTTCTTTTTTTCCTGATCATATTTACATACAGACATACATACATACATACATACATACATACATATATATACACCTACGCGTATTGTGTGATACACCTCTTTTCTTTTAAAATACTCTGTATACACATGGGGGTCTCACTTTTACGTGAACTTCGAAGTACTTTGAAAATCAATCTTCCCATTCTTTTGGACACAGTCGCAATGAACAATGAAGGCCTATTGGCAAGTTCAATTATCTTGGAATTGACATCATTGGCAACCCGCTCCTCTAGAGTGTCATTGACGTCGTCTTCTGGGTTCCTCTTGACGTGGCCCTTGGAAGTTATTTTGCTTAGAATATTATCTTTAGATGTCGTCATTTCGTGCGTTTGAAGTAGTATTGTTCTCGGGCCCTTCACCTTCATGAAGTACGAATCGATACCGTAAATGTATCTCTTTTTCATACTGGTTTCGAAACCAACTACCTAGTCTTCTGAAAAACCGAACAGTGTGTCCGTAGGCGGATTGTAACGTTGGGTTCGTGATAAGTTTGGGCACTCTCTTACCGCTACTTCCATCCCCGATGTCCGCGGCCTCTACATGCAATTCCTGTCTCTCCACGGAATTGGCAATGTCCAATTGGCTTTGACCATTGATGGCCAAAATATTCCGGGAGTTCACCAGGATTTTGTCGTTCTCGTCAATCAATTCCATTGAATATACCGAACCACCTCCGCACACTAGTACATTACCCCTACCGCTTAAAATTTGAAATTTCGGTGGTAGTCGAGGCTTCAATGAGCCCGAGGCCAAAGTCCTAGGCGTGGGTAAGATTGGCGATTTGATCTCCAAACTGGAATTTTGTTCAAATGCAATTATTGAATCTTTGCCAAATACATTCCAATCCTTAGTCCCCGTCAAATTCAACACAGACAAACTCCTAGAAGAATTGGAAGACCTTCCCGACTTTTGGAAATTTGGTGAAGCTAGGATCTCCAAAGTCAGAGGACCCAATGATCTTATGAAATAACGAAGATCTAAATGAACGGAATTTGATCAAATTTGACCAAAAATTGAGCCATTTATAAGAAAGGGAGAGATGGTTCAAATTATGGATAGAAACCAAACAATCCTTCTTTTAATGCAGATCGGAATATCAGGTTGTACAGTTATAGATGCAATTTGACCGTTTTGATCCACCAGAGTTTGAAACGAGAAGTGGCGATATCCTTGTTCAACTCTTCAATATATGTTCTCTCTTTGGAAACAATATTGCTCTCTGCTTTGGCCGCTTGAGGTCTCAAGATAGAAATAGATCTTTGCCAAACTCGAGCATTGACCCTTGAACTCATCATGGCCAACAGTCATCCTTTGTTGTGCTTAGTTCTGTATTCCTCTATATTTTGTTTAGTCGTCAGCCAATAAAATGATTGGAATCACGGAACCTTTGAAATTTTGCCCTTATTAATGAATTATCGCAAATAACTACATATTTATGGAAAATAGAGAGGAAATAAAAATAATTACGTATATAGCTGTCTTACGAACCCCAGGAGTCGTGTCTAAAATAGCTCTGCCTTCATTTGGCCCTTTTTTTTAGACTTCTCACAGTAGTAAATTGTAAACATATTACTGTAACGCAACCGGACTAATCGCTTTGCATTTGGTTATGCTGTTGCTTCACATATGAAGCACTGCTTAATGAAAAAATACGATCATTGTTACTAAATGCTGAATCTGCATGGCTATGATGTGATTTGGAAAAGGTGTCAAACCCCTTGATGACATTACCGGAGTAGTGCGCCTTTGACGCCTGAGCTCCACCATGGCCGGAATGATTGTTGTTGCTGTTGTGTGAAAAATACTCAGTCTCTTTATCGTATATCTCTTGTTGTAAACTGTCAAAGGCGTCTTCCTTGTTGTTTCCCATCTTGAAGAGACTTTTTTAGTTCAGCCTTTAATGCTTCATACTGTTTTAGCTCATCAGTCATTGCTACTGGTGCAAGCGTTATGTGAAAATATCAAAATAAGGTATGGAGAGTCTCTACGTAGTGTAATAACACTAATTTCGGAGAGACGTGATTCCTTTATACCCTTATGACCTCTTTTGTGTTTTGTCCCGGTCTGCTTGTTGGTGTAATGATAGTTAGCTAAGAACATTGATCAATCGGTCGCCATTTGAGGTTTTTCAAAAATGCCATCTCAAAATTCAAAAAAGAGCTAGAGTGCTATGCATAGTACAAAATAATTGGCACCTACATATGAAGAAATGTACATGGAAATCAGTTCGCTCTTTTTTATTATTACGTAGGTGATTAAAGTTTTACATGACAAGATTACAGAAGTCTCTTAAAAGAGCTTTTATTTTTATTTTTTGCTACCGTTTGAACAAATGGATGGGTATGTCACCCATAGGCTCGAATTCTTCATCGTCATCGTCACTGCGCACTTCATCATACTCATAGTCCAAATTTTCCTTAATATAATAATTATCTTTTTTACTTTTCCCCTTTTCCATGAAATCGTCAAATTCTTCTTCCTCCGTATTCATTTGACTAAACTTGTTCATTATTCTTTGTAGAAAAATGGTGTATCATCAACAACAGGAGCGGTTGTGTTGAAGTTTCTCTTTGTATCCCTTGACGGTAATGGAGGAGGTGTTGAATTTGCATTTGAAGTAAGAGAAGGACCCGTATCTTGTACACGCTGTTGTGGGTACGATTCGGTGAACGATTCGGCCTACGAATGGGCATAGTATTGTTTGCATTATCGTTTGCGGTGCGATTGGTCTTATTGAAGAAATCATTTATACTCCTTTTGCTCTTGAGCACATTTGGTGAATTATTGACATCCACCAAAGTTTGTTGAATCTTTCTAGAAAATGTGGAAAGGTATTCGTTCGAATTCTGACTGTTGAATTTTTGTTGTTCGTTTTGGGGTAGTATGTTTTTGAACTTCAACTCTAACTGCTTTAACTCTTTCTGAGCAGCCTGTAGTTTCGAAATTTAATTCATTAATTTCTCTTTGTTTTGCAGCCAGTTTATAAATTAAAGATCTTGATCGGCAGACACTGGGCTAGTGTTGTCACTAACAGGCGACTGGTTTACGAAACCATTTTGGACAGAACTTCTTTGTGGGCTTGATATGGGTATAGCAAGTCTTTTAGGTTTTAGAGGTGTGGTGGCCCTTGGTGATTGTAATCCTGAATGCACTGGCTGCTCGTGCTGCTGTTTCTGATCCTGTGAGTGTTTATCAACAATGGACAGCTTATGCAGTTCAATCGGCTGACTAACAATACGTTGGTCTTCGGACATGGCGTTGGGATCGATTTGTTGAAGCTTCCTTTATAAGTCATATACCTATTCTTCCATGGATCCTTAAACATGATTTTTCATATTTTGAAAAAAGTTTGGATATTAAAAAAAGTAAATACTATGCTGTACTTTGAGACAGTTCTATATGGAGATAAAGAAAAGTTGGAACAGTTCATACAGTAGACAATGGATGTTGATATAGGGAATTATTTTAAGGAGAAGCGCTATGATGACAAATTGTTAGATTTCATCCGGTACGATGTCAAAACGCCTAAAAGGATCAAATACATATTACAAAAGACCATGGCGATGGATGAAGAAAGTGTACGATTACAAAGATTTTACCAATTGGGGCTAGACCTGAAGCTGAAGCATTTCAAAAGGAAATCATTAAAGAAGCAAGGGCGAATCAAAAATGCTAGTGAGGAGCTGTTACAATTAGCCAATGAACAATTGAAGCTATTTAATAGGATAGTAGAGAGAGAAACCAATTGGATAATCTACCCGTTATGGGTAATGGCCAAGCAATTGATTTGTCTGGCAAACGAATCAAACGAACTCAATAGAGACTCTATTGAAGAATGTGGACGTACCATCCATAGAAGTTTTACCATATGTCTCAATGACAGAAACCCAAGACTGAATGAAAACAAGAAAATCGGATGCTACATGTTTGCCAACCTAGAATTTGCCATCTATCATCGACTAAAGAATAAAGATATGATCAAAAACCTGGTGAAAGTGCTCGAGAGCCGAGTAAATGCTCGGGATATCCCGCCCTTGAATCAGAGTTTGGCCATAGAGCACAAATCTCAGATAGTGCTGTATAATTACTATTTGGGCCAATACTATGGATGCCTGGAAAATGACCACGAACGCGGGTTCTTTCCACCTAAATGAGGCACTATTGCAATGTCCATTGCTCTATGTGGAATCCACAGGCAAGTTTGTCTTACAGCACCAAATGGAAAAGATAATGGCACTGGTGGTCCCATTTGGGCTTCTAACCAAAAGGCTGTATCCTCGCTGGGACCATCCAGTAATAAAGGGGATAGTTAATGGAAGTAAGCGTTTGGGCCAAGTTTATCCGACCTTAGTGCGCAGCGTGATTGCAGGAAACTTGCCACTGTTTGATGCCACTGTGGCCAAGCATGAGAGGTTCTTTCTAAACCAAGGCCTGCACGTCACAATGGCATTACTTCGAGAAGTGGTTTTCGTTCGTTTGGTACAGCGGTGTTGGCAATGGGGCAACGACCAGAAAAGCGTCATGCCCTTAACTATCCTACTGGCAATGACTTTCCAGTCCGATCCCGCGGACGAGGGCGAAGAAGAGCAATTGAACGCACTGGAGTGCCGCTTAGCGAGTGCCATATCAAACGGGCTAGTACGTGCTTACCTTTCCCACTCCAACCGTTGCATCGTTTTTAGCAAGAAAGGAACCTTTCCCCCATGGGAAATGATAAACGACACAAAAAAAAAGAAAAGCTTTGTTTGTAAAAATGAATATTATATCGTATATATATATATATACTTATACATTATATATATAGGTTACGTCATTGTTTTCTTAGTTTCTCAAGGGTAAAATTCCTTGTATTTGTTATAGTAGTAGTAACTACCCACCCCACCCAAAGCGGTTAGAACAACGGGGACAGGCTTAGTGAACCTGGAAGGCATACCTCTGATGATCCCTGCACCGAGCAACAAGGTCGAAGCACCCAGGAGCCATTTCCAGCCCACCGTCTCTGTTCAAAGTGCAGCAAGTATCCGGCAACACCGTACACACTACCGAATACCAACCCGGATACTAAGGATGGGATGGAGCCCTTACGGTAGTAACCCCATGAGACCACCGGTAGCGGTTAAAAGACCCAATGTAAATGCTGGATGTTCCATAGTAATAAAGTATGTTCTTGTTCTGGTCCCACTTTCTGATTCAACGACATCATTGAGCCAGCTGCCCCTTCTCGTTATATACTCACCTTTTGAGAGCTCCGTAGGTCGCGATACGCATGCCCTCAGCCACTGTTTATTGGGCCAAATGAACAGTAGCAGAACCTTTCCACGCAAGAAAAAAGCCAAGTTAGGTTATTAGAAACGATTTTCTGCATCCAGCAGCAGCGCCACCGCTATCGCAACATACTGCCGGGTCGCATTGAGTTCCGTAGGAAAGTCCTCAAAGCCAATCCAGCCTGGGGTAATTAAATAGCAAACCACAAAGAATAACAGAATTTTCCATGGGTTTTAACGCAATGACTCAAAACTGACCCAGAAGCACTCCTGATTCAGCCTTTGGTACCAATCGATTCATTCAAACCGGCCTGAACTCTTGATATATGTACCTTGCCCCTATCATATCAGAATTTCTTATTGGATTACCCGGGCTAACCCTTTTTTGCGTGTTTCAGGCTTCAGAAAACTGATGCAATTTTTAACAAGTGGTGTATATGTTCTACGATAGCACCCTTGTGTTCGCTTGAAAGCACCAAAGGAAGACAGCTAGCCCCATCCCCACGACTCCTAGCATGTCTGTAGTTCAGAACTCACCACGGCTGCAAGAGCCTCAGGAGGAGCAGCAGCAGCAGCTCTCGTTAAAAATAAAACAGTTGAAGTTGAAAAGAATCAACGAACTAAACAATAAACTAAGAAAAGAGCTCAGTCGTGAAAGAATCACCGCTTCTAATGCATGCCTTACGATAATTAAACTACACTTCAAACACAAAAGATTACGCTCTACCCGAGTTATGGGGGTACCCCAGCGCAGGTTCGAATCATTTTAGAGAAGGTTTAAGAAAGGCTCAAAAAAATAATCAATTGTCAAACTCAAATAATGCTTGTTGTACGCTTATGTAATAGTATCGAAAAAAGTAGAAACAAATAGCACACATGCCTTTTTATGACCACTACCACCCTCTATTCTTTTTTTTTTTTCCTTTATTCATACTTTATTTAAAATCAATTCAGCCGTAATTTTGTCCTTACTGTTGGACTTAGTAGAGATCTCCCTCAATTTAGATTCAGACAGCTTAATCAGTTTGCTCTTACTGTCCCCTATTTCCCGAGAAATCACATTGACCAATGCCCATCCCTTCAGGTACAGTTCGCTCAATTCCACGCTTCTTAGAGCGTTCTTCAATGCCTTGTCTAAGGAGCTCAGATTTGGCTTGTTTTTGTTACGAAGGGCTTCATAGTATAGAGTTTCACTCAACTTACCAAAACAAACATAATTGAATGGGGTGATGCACAGGACCTGTTCCAAACAATAGCGGGCCCTTTTTCAAATTGGCCCATTTCGAAATAAATCTCATTGGCATACCACCACAATTCAGCATCTAGAGGGAACTTATCCATCAACTTCACCAATTCTTGCAGAACGGCTTCCTGGTTTAAATCCTTGGAACTCGTCTTGATCGCTATCAATTTCTTAGCAATGGAGACATAGGTAACGAAGTCTGTTTCATATTCTAAGTCGTCCTTCAACAATTTTTCTAAATATACTCAATAGCACCCTTATCATCACCATTTATTTGCAATAGGGTGGCTTTCATAATCGACCATCTTATACGAACTCTCACCAAGACGATCTCTCAGTGTGTTATAAATAACTTGCGCGTCCACGTCTTGGTTTAAGTAAACCAGAACATAGAACAGCATCTCCATCAAGAAGAAGTAGTTGCCCTCTGTTAGTGCGGAATCTCCACATTTCATGTAGAGTTTTACCTCATTTTCCAGTTTCAGTAACTGTTCCGGATTAAATCGAGTATATGCCTTGGTATTCATAATAGTCAAGAGCTTTTCTCTAACCAAATCTTTCATCATCGTTTTCGATTTATCCTCGGCTCGACTCGTTGTGTTTCCAGCACATTCTCCAATGCCATTGAACCCCTCTATAGTTACTCAAATAGTCAAAGATACCCACTTCTTCAATGAATTTATCAACCAACGCTATTAAAACGTCACGCGAGACGAATATCAACAATATATCAATATTCTATATATCATACATATGCATATATATGTACACAGCATCTATTTAGTCGGATTACGGTCGAATAGAAAGGGTTTGCAGGTTGATCGCTGTTAGGTTCCATACGCTGCCTAAACTTGTTTAAAAACACCTACCATTTTTTTCAAAGAGACGTAACGTTCCGGGACTCATAGAGATTGTTTGTACCTTATGGGATTATGAATAGTCAATCAGATGCGATGGATGAACGATATAGCATGACCAGGTTGGAAAATAGATTAAGAACTTTCCAAGACGGGGTTGTGCTTCAAAAGAAAAAAATTAAGATGGAGTTTCAAAGTCATTCCATACCAGGCAATGGCCAAGCTTGGTTTCTATTTTGATCCAGTGATAGATCCCAAAACGTCAAAGCTAAACAAGGACTCCGTGTAAGATGCTGCTACTGTCACCGCCGAACATATAACGTTAGAGATTGCAGATCCAGGAAAAAAGATGTTCTCGAAACGCTAAGCAATATAACGAGGAGACATCTAACTGATCCGGACAATAAACAAATATGCCTCCTGATTTACTTGCGAAATAAACTGTTAAAGGATTACAGTTTCCATATGGGAGTTTCGGACTGGAAAAACGACAAACATTTCAGCGAACCAGACAGTAAAATCATGTTAAACTTTAGAAGATTCACTTTTAAGGATGATTGGCCACATGGTATCTCTCAAAATGAGCACCAACTGGATATAGAAAATATGGTTAATGCCGGGCTTATACGTTATGATACCAGCATAGAAGGACTAAAGGATCCAAATATGGATAAGGCCCTCATGAGCGACTCATGCTACTGTATTTATTGCAAGCACTCCATACAAGGTTGGTCATCGCACGATGATCCGGTAAGGCGGCATTACGACATCTCTCAAAAAGGTAATTGCTATTTCTTTCAAATACGCAATCGGTTTGAAAGAATGAGAAATGATAAGGATAGCACCATTAGTAGTTCAGATACCATCAGCCAAAGTTGTGGGGCCACCACCACACAAGTTGAAGAGGAAAGAGAAGACGCTGTTGCAGTGAAGAAACCACCTCTCAAAGCCAAAATTCTTTAGTCTCATCATCTTCTCCTGGTAAGAATCTTCAAAACAACGGTGACAATGGATCGAATAGTTCTGTTATTCAACATGATAGAAGTGTACTGAGTGAAACTAAAAGACGAGGACTCAAAGCAAAATAAAATAAAAGAGAAAACAGCAAATACATCTGGAGAATGGAAATACCACTTTAAGAGCGGACAATACAAACAAAGACTTTTCCGCAGTAGAAAATGGAATTGGCTTGACTCCTATTGTGAAAGAAAGCAAGCGTCCAAATTCTCAGACTTGCTCAATTATCATCTCCTTTAAGGAAGAGGAGGAAGTTCAAAAGAATATCACCCAGAAGAATTTTCGATGAAGAAGATAGCGGAAACTCTTTTGACAATAGTACTGTCGGTTCAGAAAACAAAGATAAAGATTTAGTTATCGACTTCACAAGCCATATCAATAAAAGCAAGAGATACGGGGAGAAAGAATGCAATTCTGGACGACAGTACAGACGAATTCAGCTTTAGTAATCAAGGACATAGTACCTTTGATATACCCGTACCGACCTCCTCGCATTTACTCAGAGACATAGGTTCAGACAATAAGGATGCCACACAGGAGCCAGAAAACCCTATTAATGCAAGTTCAAACTCAAAAAGAAGCAGATATGAAAGAAGAAAAATATTTGGCTAGTGATGACAGAAACGACGATAGCAACGACACCCGACTTATAGGCGGAGATTTCAACACTACTACTCCTGGAAAATCTGGAAGTATAGACCAGAGGTCAAACGGCACCAATTCTAACAAAGGTCTCTCTAACGAGACACGAGGTTCATCGGTACCGCATGAGTTATAATCAAGACAAAATTACGGGAGGTAAGAACAGAAAGCGAGGAAGGACAGAAAAATGATGTAAACCTGTACCAATACGGCGACTTTCGGATGCAAGTTACAGTGATGAATTGAATAGTAACTCTTATAATATTACCGACAATATACCAAAAGGAGAGATAAATGGGAGCGATCATCAAAGCCTTTGATGCATCTTTACACAAAAAAGCTCTGAGAGATGCTGGTGCCGAAGAAGAGGAAAGATCTACTAAACCAGATAGTCTACCACCAAAAGAACCAGCAATCCCAACGCACAGAAAGTTGGATAACATTGACATAGATTTACATTTGTCAGTATCAGACTTCTCATCTTCGTCGCACTCTGAGCAATCATCAAAGAGCTCAAGCGCCATCTCGACACCGGTAGCAAGTCCGAAGATAAATATCACACGTAGCTTGCATTCAGTCAAAGAGCTCTCTGGTCTGGCAAGGAAACAGTTCAATGATTTGGAGTTCGCTAATAAAGCAGGACACCACTAAAATGTTGGAGTCTGTGTCTGTGAAGAATGAAACTACCTGACGAAGAGTCGCCGATTTTTGAAACTGGAACACCAATTGCCTACCAAGAACACAAGTCAAAGAAATTATTTGAAAACGAGTTTTTGGGGAGAAGAACTGGAGACGCCTATTGATTTATCAACCGTAGATATCAACAAAGCACCCAAGCCTGAACCTGGGTCAATCTTACCAGCCGTGGGTAATTCAACTTCTGGTACAAGTTTACATCCACAGTACTCACCCCTAGAGGAAACAAAAAAAGGAGAAACAAACTTTGACCACAGATACCGAATGTGCAACGGGATGCCTATTAAATGAGGAGACCAAAAATGCTAGAGCTGATTTTGGTGAATGGTGCAAAATTGATGAAAACAGATTGCTTGTTAAAAAATTACTTTCATGATTTACTTGAAGTATATAAACAACAATGACGCTACATTGTCCAATGACCAAAGACGGAGATCTAGCATTTTTGATCAAGCAGATGCCCAATGAAGAGTTGGATATGACATTCACCAACTGGGTAAATTTGAAGGTGCGATCTATCAAGCATGAATTCATAGATGATTGCGAAAAAGAAGTTGAACATCCTGAGAAATGACTTTGATACTGCTAAGAATTACGTTGAGACTCTGGAAGACGATGATGAATTAATCAAGATTGCTAAGAAAATGGGTGTTTTATAGCTAAATGGCTTTCAAAAGTTTGTATTGTTTGTAATACGGAAAGTATGTGGAAAAATAATTATTCTTTTCAGATAAATGCCACATAGTAATATTCTAAAAAAAGAAATTAGCAGTATTCTTGGAAGATGGGGAAGCTTGCGTGAATTGAAATGAACACGGTAATTATTGACTTGTATGTGTGAAAGGCGAAAGATTTTCAAGATGAATGCATTATAAATATTTATATGTAAGTATAATGAAATAAGTACTAAAGAATGTCTTGAGAACAAGGAAAGAAGTGGAATGGCAAGTAATTGATACACGAGGTTATTATAACATATCTTCTTCTGGTGTTCCAGATGCGTCATCCATTTGAGAATCTATGGCAGTATCAGGCATTGACTCCTCCATATCAGCGTTGTTATTGTTTCTAACCATACCCTGATTTCGAAGTCCCAATTTGTAGATTCCTCATTTGGTCGGGTGATATTTGCATTCTGTTTCCAAACTGGCTCCAAAAGTTTGGATTTTCTGTTTCATTGTCATCATTTCCGCTATTAGTTTCATCGTTATTGGGGTCAAGTATCTAACACGATATCTCCGACGGTATTACCGTTACGATTAATATCATTGTCATTGTTGTTATTCCATGCGGACCTTTGATGCGCGATTAATAATTCTCTTTGTCTAGTTAACAATGTGATATTGTCTTTTAGATATAATCTCAAAACTACGGTGGATAGCTTGTATTTTTGAACAACCATTATGAATTTATCAATGAATAAAAGTCGCCATATCAAGAGTCCTTTTTGGTAGTCTAAATTTCCTGATTCCTGTACCGTCTTTTGTATCAAACAGATTTGCCTATTCAATTCAACCATTTGCATGTAGGTTTGAGTCATTTCGTGAAGTAAAAAGCCAGTAAACTGAAACTGAACTCTTACCAAACTAGCAACATTCACCTCAAAGTCGTCAATGTGATCATTCAATTCATGGAACTTCCTTACAATATGACACATTTCGTTATTGATCTCGCGATTTACACCAGGGGCCACCACATACTCTTGGTCGTCATTGACATCGTTGAAAGGGTCCTCGCAAAATGATTTGTTCACTTGCAGTAAAAGTGAGTTGACTTCATCCGAGCTCATTCTAATGCCTTCAAAAGTATTGAGATACCAGCTGAATACTTCATCTATTCGTTCAAAATTAATATTCTGAAACAGGAAATCGTTATTAAGTCCGTTAATTTGGTTTAGCCCCGTAGCAGCTATAATGGCAGCGGAGTCCTGATTCAAATCTACAATGATTCTCCGAAGGGCATCCTCAAGCGTTTCACCGTTAAATATCAAATTTTTCGATCTAATGTATTTTGTCAAAACATCGTTTACATCGGCATGAGATCCAAATGCAGGCGAAGTCAAATTGACTAAATAATGACGAAGTTTGTGTACGCCTTTCCCTGAAAATACACAGAAAATTTGGCGCTGGTTTTCACTGAAATCGGAAGGCGCAGGTCTACAATACATTGTTATATCTGGACGTAAGAATGATGGTACTGCAGTCAAAGACAAATGTGAAAGTCTGGGGCACGACATTAATAGTTCATATATCGGATAAATTGTCAAATTAGAGCAATAAGACAAATGCACCCTTTCTAAAGTGTCGTTTCTCCCGCGTAAGGAAACCATATTCAATAAACCCTCATCAGTCATTTGAGTACATTTAACAAGGCCAATTCTCTTCAATTTCGGCAAATCTGCTAATTCGTAAAGAGTTCTGTTGGTTAAATTTGTACAGCATGCAAAATCCACATACTGTATCCTTGTACATGAATGAAATAGTGCTCTTACTCCATTGTCAGTGATATTAAAACAATGGCCAAAGTGCACGGTTTGTAAGTTCTTACCTAGCTTGGATAGTTGGAACAATGATACATCGGTGATTCGGCTACACTTGCCTAAGAAAAAACGTTACGTAATTTAGGGGCCAAATCAACAATCCTTTCAATTGGTTTTATCTGTGATATTTTCACACCCTGAAAGATCTATTAGTCTTAAAGAGGGCATGTCATCAACCACTTTGGAAAGCTCTTGAAAAAGATTATCCGTTATGTTTGTATTATGAGTTATCCTAAATTCTCTTAATTGCGCCAATTTAGTGAGGAGTTTCAATAAACTAGAGTCTCTGACATTCGGACTTAACGTTATATCGACTTCTACAAGCAAAGGGCACTTGTCGGCTAATAATTCCACTAGTTCATCGTTCATGTTATTGTTTGCTGTTATCTTTATTCTTTTCAGCATCGGGGAATGAACTATGAAATTACGCAGTGAACCCAGAGTTACATTCCTCGCCTGAGGAACGTAAAATCCTTGCACTCTGGGACAATATGTTGCTAAAGTGTCAAATACATCGTCAGACACATCCCTTATTCCAGTGATATCCACACTCTGGAGAAATTTACATCCTTTTAAGACTGCCGATATTGGGCTACTGGTGATATGTTTACAAAACACTAAGGTCAGCCTTTCCAAATTCACACAACCAACAAAGTAATTTAGCTCCACATCATGCATATAGTCGCCCACAAATGAGAAATTTAGTCTCTTAATCATCAAACGATAGTTGAATACAGTTTCATTAGACGTTAATTTCATGGTCCTTAGAAACAAGTCTAATTGGTTTTTCTTGTTTATGTGTGGTCTGTAGTAGAGGATTTTCACGATTATTTCGGCCCATAGTTTGGAAACGGTGAGGAACTTGACAATATCATATTTTTGATTGAGTTTGTCTAATATCAGATGTAATATTTCAGAGGGGTAGTAGGTTTAGGGCAAACACAGGTGACTTACGGGTCATGCTTGTGGATGTGTTTTGATTTGATGGATTTGAAAGTACGTTATTGATAAATTGCCTTGAATACCGGGAAAGATCCTGTAAACCCTCTTTCAAATCAGATGATTCATTGGTATCTATGGAGTTTATCCAAACAACGAAATTATCTGTGGGGTTTACCACTTGTTGGCCTCTTAATTTCGAATGGCAGTATGCATATAATGACTTTTTGTACTCTTCTATAATCGTTAAAATCTTTAATCTCAAATTCCTAATTTCCATGTTTTCGGTCTCCAGTGCCCTTAGTCTCATTCTTTGTAATTTATGTAAATAACTAATTGCCTGTGGAGAGTTGTCTATGCGCAGTTCCTTCAGTTTGAGGTTATCGAGATCGATTTCATTTAGTATCTTCTTCCTTCTTTTTTTCTATGACAGCCAGAAACTCTTGGATTTTTTTTGCCTACTATCAGTTTGAATTCGTGGATTTGTTTCCGTTCTTCTTCTGGCAGATTGGGTAATAGCCGGTTTAGTTGGTCTATTTGAACGTTAACGCCGTTCATGAGGTTCGTGTTTACAGTGTTTAATATCGATCCCACTCAGCGCAGTTGTTTGCTGCTGTGGTTGAAATGTCGATGAAAACCGCTGGTTTGAGCTGTTGTCCAGTGCTGTTGAGTGATAGCGTTTCCCGTTGGGCATTATTGAACCTGGATGTATTGTTTAGTGCTTGGTCGTTAACTTCATTTGCATGTCTATCTGGAATTGCCATTTCTCCTACTTCGGAAAGGCATTTTTGTGGTCTTGCGTTTGTATTATTGTTGTCATTATTGTTCGCTATTGTTGGAATTAATATCATTGGGACTCACCCAAGTTGGAGGTCCGAGGTTTGCGTGCTCTGAGTACAGCCTATTGCTGTCAACATTGTTATTATTATCTTCTGGTGATCCATTATGCACCGCTCCTCAAAATAGAAACCACAGAACTGCTTAGTGTCACCACCTAAAGTAAGTAACGCACCACGAACAATAAGATGTCGAAAGATGTACACCGGTATAGCTTTAAGCCGGATGCCTTGAACTTTTGTGGTGTTCTCTGCCTGTTGGACACAAGTTCGCTTTTGGTGTTCAAAAATCGGACTTATAAAAGAACGATTAGATGAAGGTGGATTATTCGTATAAATCCGAACAATCAGTAAATACGAGTAGATGTGGGCTCTCGAGTAACGCACGGGCACAAATAAAACTGGGTTTCTATCTACTTACGGCATCTTTTAATTAATAGTTGTATCATACCACTAGTACTTGTTAAAAGGGCAAATTTTAAAATTAGTTTCTACTGGGGAAAACACCTTAGCGGGTAACGTTAGGCGATGGAGGATATGAAACTAATAATAATACCTTATTAATAGCAGCCATCAGACGTTTTTAATCAAATAATCATGGTGTTTTTTTACTGTATAAAAATTTTTATGGATCTATGTAATCATTATTAGATGTGAAAAGAGACTATTTTGATAATATGGCGGTTGTAAATAAATTTCCTACCCCAGAAGTGAAAATATAACTGCGAACAAACAAGTTCAGTTGTTTAGGTACACCAGTATAAAAATGCAAATTAAATCTATTCATCAACTTATACTTTATGAAGAAGAAAGAAGGGGGGAAAGGGACAATACCAAACGTTCGAAGGCAAAACTCGAGTAATCTTGGATGGATGCAGGAAGAGAAAGAAAAACAAATAACTTCCTTTATGATGACGAACGGAGAAAAAGCATAAAGGCATCAATTTGCTGAGTGTAAAGTCATAGTTTCAAAAGCGGGATTGTCCTCATTATAACTTTTGTTGTTGTTATTGTTCGTATGGCCTTGAGATGGGCTGATACTGTTTAATATTTCTGTAGTAGTGTTGTTATGATTAGTCAAACTCAATTGCGGCAATGATAAACGAGTTCCGTTATTTAAGTTTAACATATCGAACTGGGAGTTAAGATCATCATTGTTAACACCATATCCATTATTGGCACTGCCTGAAAAGCCCTCCACGGGGAACACACCAGGATAATTGAAGTAACCCATTGCGGAGTTAGCATTCAATGACTGGCCTGGTGACAGTGTGGAGGCAGTAGACCCCGTGGTTGTTCCAGTATTCATAGTCGTATGCTTCGATCCGGCGCTTTTAACACTAGAAACAGAAAGGCCTCTTATATGTTGTCCAGATGCATCCGGAGTGGCAAACATATGTGAAATGCTATTATTATGATGCTGTTGTTGTTGCTGCTTTGCCTTGTTATGTGAATTTGAGGGAGATGCCAACCCAACTTCCTCTAATAAACGACGGCTTGGTTGTATAGGAGTAGCGTCTATCAACACTTTTCTAACCTGTTTGATAATATGAGCTCTCAAATCGTCTTCCAATAAAGGGCATTGCCAAAACTTTATGGACAAAGGTGGGACCATAACTTGTTTCACATAAAAGCTTGGTCAACTCCTTTGGTGGTAAAGAATCGTGTGTGTTTGAATTTCCAAACAGAGAGTCTAAGATGATTTTTCTGGCATTATCATCACCTCTAAAGTTTAGGATTTTCAAAATGGTTAAAGAAGCCAATCTGTGACCACATAACTCAACTATTTTTTTGGTAAGTCTTGGTGCCAGGATAGAATGTCTATTGGGTAGAACACTAGTATCCAAAAACCATGTAACCAACAGTGCCCCGTTACTGTTCGTACTTAGATAATCAGCATACACGACAATCATTGCACTCAGGACTATTGACTGTTCGGGAGTTACAATATCATGTGCCTCTAGACAAGCTCTAACGGCTCGTGCACCATATCGATTTTGAACAATAACCCAAAAATTGGCTATTATGCTTTCAAAAATGAACTGGTTCCAGGGGAACCCAAACTTCAAAACGCATTGAATGACGTAGTTCCCAAATTGGTCATTGATTAACGGGGTACAGTAATCTTTGACACCTTGGAGTCACTTGCATGATTTGTCTGGGAGTATGAGCCATGGTGATCATTTTCTGGCACGCCCACGTCCCGTTTTTTATGGACACCCATAGAGGTCAGGTATTTGCTTGTTTTCCTTAGCATTACATCCCTAATGATATCTGATGAATGTTCAAACAATTTTTGTACAATAGTATTACCCAGATAATCTGAACTTAGTTCAGGTAGTTCTTCAAGCATGGCAATCGCCAGTTGTTCGATTTCTAAATCGGAAAATAAGTTCGAGTCAATGGATTTTCTTAGTTCGCGTAATTTTGGTGGGTCGAACTCTCTCACGGACAATGGCTCCGGTAAGGGACCAAAATTTTGAGTATCCGGAGTTCCTTTGTGGTTAAGTGACTTTTTTATTAATGAGCTGATTTGATATTCATCAGCATTCGTTTTGAAAAGCTCAATGATACCTCTTAGAGAATCTTCTTTATCATTGACGCTTGGAGGTGGTAACGGAAAGGGGCACTGTTCCTTTTCGTTTGCAGAGTTGTTGCTGTTATTGTGAGGGTTATTGTTATTGTTGTAGCCGTGAAGAACATTATTAAACCCACCTGAACCGGAACTATGGTTCTGGTGCTGAGATTGCTGTGATTGTTGGTTAAATACAGGTATGGAGACATTGCCTTGTTGCTGGAAAGTCACAGATCCATTGAATAATTGCTCTTGTAATAATGGTTGTGGTTGTAAATTGTTATTTTCAGAACCCAATGGCAAACCTTGAGAATTGAGGATGAACTGTGGAGGTTGTTGGTGCATGGGTAAAATTTTGGCGAACGAGAGTTTACTTGGTGCTCCAATCATGGAAACCTCCTTGCCTTGGAAGACTATCCAGGGCTTTTACGGCGCTTTCCACGGAGGTGAATTCTACCAAAGCCATGTTCAAATTTCTTAGAGTTCTAGCGGATATGACTTCACCGTATTTGGAACATAAAGTGGCCAATGAAGTGCTTGTTAAATTTATCGCGTTATTCAACTGAGGTTGCTGGTGTTGCAAGGGGAAAACGTTTGAAATGGAAATTGTATTGGTGGGCAATAGATTGGAAATTTGGTTTATGGATGGTACAGCGATATCCGTGGTTACCCAGTTAATAGAATGCGGATCGATCTCATCAGCCACCAACGGAGAGTCCTGAACTGGGATAGTATAATGGGATGAAATACTGGCGCGAGCGGGCTGTTCATAAAGTGGCGCATCTGTGTATATACTGGAAGCGTTTGATTGAGACCTTTGTCTTGAGTTTGACCAAAGAGAGTTTGGAATAGCCAAACTATTTGCATTCATCTTACCATCCATCATTTGGCTCGTGCTTGTAGATACTAAGTTGTCGAAAAATGCGGTCTTTGTTGAATAGTCATTTAGCTGGTTCGGATTGTTTGTATGGTTGCTCGTTGTGGGGTCGAACTGTTGCATAAGGTGCTGCTGTATGGGGTCATTGGCGCTGGCATTAGAAGACCATATCCCGCTTGAAGTACGGGGCTTGGGAGCAATTGACGACATGGAAGTGATCTGAGATGACATCGTATTATTTCTTGTCCTCGAGATCTGGTGAGGCAGGTTGTACGAGTCACTGGACCCTCTGGGAGCAGGGATCAGGAAACTATTGGTCGAATCAGGGAAATGGACCAGTTTTTCCATGTCTTGAGGTGGGGTTAAACTGCCCGGCCTATCCATGGACACATTGTCTATGGAACTACCCATCATCTTGTTCCGGGAGGGGCTGGCCCTCGGAGTCTTGGACGCCACCGTCGACTGAGAACTGTTGTTGCTGGAGGAAAACTCAACAGCGTTCTTTTACCATGGCCATTCTTCTTCGAATGATGCAGCTTGGCACTAATGGAGGGCAGCAAGTTGCTCAGTGTATTGGAGAATTTTCCTGCACGGGACCGGTAAGATCCTAACTTCTGTGGCGGCTGTTGTAGTTGACCATTAGCACTCTCTCCATTCTCGTACTCCTCCTCGTATATGGGAATGGTAATGCCTGGGTTAATTACCTCAGGAATGTTGGACAGGTTGTTAATGTTCATTTGCTTGCTTTTGTCCATTTCGAGAAGGTGTATAGAGATGCATGAGCTCTTTCTCTCACGCACTCATTAGTCCTCTTTTCTTCTTAAGCATCCATCTCTCTGCGCCTTTGGCCTTTCCTCCAGAAACGCCCCCTTTGTTCTCATAGCCGTCGGCGGGTAATTTCACTGGCAAAAATAGGCTTTGTCGCGCCAAACGAGCTGGTGCCCGATTTGGCAAAAGGTAAACAACATGAACTATTCCTCGAGAAAACAATGGTGTTTATTAATGCAGACGAAACATCTAGAAGATCACAGCTCCATTGGGTTCCGTTTGGTGGTTTCGCGTGGGTTTGGCTAGAGTAAGAGATCGAGCAGTTAAGAACAAGGTAAAGGACCATGCACGAAACTACCGTGGACTCTCTGCTGAAAGAGATAGATAACGAAATGGAACAAACAAAGTGCAATGCCATGCAGAAGACTGTTGAGGGGTGTTCCCGTGACTGGAAGCTGCCATTGCAGGATATTGGCGACGAGACCATGGAAATGCTGGTCAAACACAACACTAGGTCGAATTCTCATGCGGCGGACAAGGCCAGTCGGAAAGGCCAATCATCATCTAGGAGGTCTGATCATCTCCAATGAAAGTTTTGGTTTGGACCTCTTGCGTGCAAACTCCGAGCCTGGAGAGCCTTCGGATACAGTGTTTCAGAGATCACCTAAAAGTTTTGCCGTCAATGGCTCACCTCGCCCAACGAGTTCTCCCAAAGTCCTCAATAATTTGAAAGAATATGGCCCACGATATAGACGACCTGACACGCGAAGACGAAAAACCTGCAAGACGTGATAGCTCTTCCATTGAAATTCACATTGAAATCCACTCAACCGCTGCTCTCATATCCGGAGTCGCCCACTCACAGAAGTTCCATTGAAATCGAAACAAACTACGACGACGAGGAAGAAGAGGAAGATGCAGACGCATATCTGGCACAATCGCCTCAAATATTACATTCTCCCTCAAGGATCCCGATAACGAACGCCGTGTCTATCAACAAGTTCAATCTCGATTTACCGATGGATGCCAATGGGCTTAACAAAAGGTTGGCGTCTGGCGACTCTGCAGACAGTACAGAACACGAGCTGGATACAAAAACAATCCCTAAATTGCCATACTGTATGCCATCTACCCCGGAAATGACGGCTGTCGAGGATAAGTGCCCTGAATTACCATATATTGTCAAGAAATCGCTTCTGGGTTCAAGGTCCCCAACAGCTTCTGTGGAAGACCTAAATATCTCAACGAGCCTCCTAGAAACGAGTGACCGTGCTAATGTCGAAATCACGTCCAATACAGACGCTATCATCAAGAAGGATCCAGTGGAAGATTTACAGTACAATACAAAACACATCCATGACGCATTCAGTGAAGAGAGACTCCTTGCTGAAAGTTACGAAAAGAAGCCTATTCCTTCTTCCCATAATAAAGTCACTACACCCAACCAAGGTGTCTCTAATAAACCAGGCATAAATGCTGAAAGGAATTTTTCGGCCACTAATCAGGACCTCTCGGAGGAAACCTCCCTGGTACATACTGAATCTAAATTTGGTGATATTGGCGCTCAGCTTAATGATATGCCTACTGAAGACGAATTAGACAATACTAAAGCAGATATCTCAACATCTACAAAGCCAGAGGAAAGCTCTAGTTAATGAGAATGAAGCAACAGTACAGGAAGATCAGGATATCGAAAACCCTCCACTAATGAATAAACATACAGATGAAGATCCAACAGCTCTCAAAAGATGACGTGGCAGAAAAGGAGTCAATCAACTCAAACGACGAAAATGAATCATTCACGAACTCTGAAGATGCAATTAACCACGAGCTCGCTCATTCTGAGGAACAACAGCTTATTCGGAACATACAGTATTCGGGAGGTAGCAAAACACATGACAGCCAAATCAGATCTTGACCAAGGAGAGACTGGTACAGTGAATGGCCCACCAACCGAAGGCAAAGATGGAGGAAATGAATCATCGTTATCGAGTGAGCACATGCTGGCGACTCAGGATAATTATGGTGAAGATAGGGACGATGAAAAGGAAGACACACAGGAACATAAACATGAAGAAGAAAAGAGCAAGAGCAGGAACAGGTTCCAATTTTACCGCCATTGCCTAAGGTGGGAAGCAATTCAATTCAGTGAGCCATTCGCTGATGAAAACGATACCTCGAATGATTCCATCGGATTTAACCAGATCAATGAAGCCTTCAGATTATATCTCTATATGGCATATACAAGAAGAAGAAATAAAATCCACTTCACCAGAATCCATTGCCAACTCTCAGTTTTCACATCAGTCGTCCATTACCACCGCATCCACAGTTGATTGCAAGAAGGAGAATGCTTCAACATCTTTCAAATTCAAGCCCAGAATAGTAAGTAGAAGTAAGATCTATAATCCAAAAACATAGAGTATCGTCGTTGAACTACTATGACAGCGAGGACTATATTTTAGACAGTAGTGAGTGGAACGCATTGGATCCTATGAGAAGAAACACAATAATCTCTAAAAAGATTCAAGACAATATTAGAACACAAAAGGGTCTAACCCCATTTCTAAGTCCTACCACCATGGAACTTCAGGACAAAAACTCCAACTTCCAAAACCATATTTTTGAGGAAGAACAGGATGAAAGCGGAAGAGGAACGGGAGGAGGAAGAGGAGGAGGAGGAAGAACAGGAGGAAGAGGCTACTCTGTCAAATATTCAACTAAGTGAGGAAGGTATTACAACCAACATCAATCCAGTTGGACAGGATTTTCAATAAATACTCAGGAGGAACCCGAAACTCTCGGTTCGTGAAATAAAGAACGTAGGTGATATAAGCTTCAATAAGAGTGATTTGCTGTCTCTATCCGTCGGTGAAGAATTGGGCCAGGATTTTGCTAATTTCTTAGACGCATTAGACCACGACTCTACATCATTCAATCATGCGCTAAATGAGGCAGCCGGTTTCAACAGGGATGATTCGAAGAAAAGCTTCAGTTCTCTTTGGGAGAAAAATTATGAACTGAAACCTCCACCTTCAGTAAGAAATCAATCTATTGCGCCAGACGTACTCCAAAAACTATTGGAATCAGATGCTAAAAGTGACACTGAATTGAAAAGCGATAACGAAGAAGAGATCAATGTGGTACATATGGGTCTAGGTATTGGGACGCTGAAAACACCCGTCAAAGATGTATCAGTTGCACTGGCAGCAAGCATTAGAGGGTACGAAGCAAGTTTTAGCGACTCCGATTCTCATCTTGGGAGAGATGATCAATAGTGACGTTATGACTCTAAACATGTTCGATGATTTTGAAGAAGATGAAATGAGCCCTTGCACTCCAACCGGTGGCATAAGCCCAGTCAAACGCCATATTAGTAGCCCATTTAAAGTGATCAAGGCTGGAAATAAATCAAAAGTGTGACGAAATAAATGTCAAGACTGAAGAAGAGCCAGAGACAGCCAAGCTGGAGCATACTGACAGCTTAGAGTCGGATACACCTCCGCCAGTAATGGAAACAAATGAGGAAATGGAGACCCAACTTGAAGAACCAGGGGAGACCGAGGAAGAATTTCCAGATTTGGGAACACTTTACTTAACTGTGAAGGGAATTTCTACGCTTGCACTATACGGTACCAAGAGCCACAGAGCCACATTTTCCATTGTTTTTGATAATGGGGAAAATGTCATCCAGACTTCCTGGGAAGCACTTCCATATGATGGTAATATTAGGATTAATAAAGAGTTCGAATTACCTATTGACTTCATGAAGAACAAAGACTCTTCCTCACTCTCTTCTAGAGAAAGCAATTATAGGAAGTGCACTATCACACTGAAATGTAGATATGAGAGAGCCAAGCACGAACTAGTGGAAGTAGTAGATAGGGTGCCAGTCGGAAAAAGTTTCTTTGGTAAGACAAAGTACAAATCGGAGAAGAGATATGTACAGAAAAACAGCGAAACAAGATGAATGGGATTACTTGTTTGCACAAGATGGTTCGTTTGCCCGTTGTGAGTTTGAAATTGATGAAGAGTTTTTAAATAATGCTGCATTCAGTAATAGTCATATGCGCTATGATATGATAAATAAATGGAGCCGAATTGCAGATGGAATTAGCAACTCAGCTAGATTTCATGAACTACCACGCAAACCGCCTCATAAAGTAGCTTCGTTGGATGTGGAAGCATGCTTCTTACAGAGAACTTCCGCTTTTGAACAATTTCCCAAAACATTGTCATTAGTAAACAAGATTATTTCCAAGTACGAGTCGCAAAAAAACATACATAAAGAAGGGTACTTGTTGCAGGATGGTGGTGACTTAAACGGAAAGATAGAAAGTAGATTTTTTAAACTACATGGGTCGCAATTGTCTGGCTATCATGAAATCTCCGAAGAAAGCTAAGATCGACATTAATCTGTTGAAAGGTTACGGAAGTGCTATGCAACGAAGACATTCAAACCAAAGATGGAGAACGAAGGAACTTCACAGAGTGGGTGTTATTTAACGAATGTTTCCAGCTGGTCTTTGATGATGGCGAAAGGATCACATTCAATGCAGACTGCTCCAATGAGGAGAAAAATGATTGGTATAATAAGTTGAAGGAAGTTGTTGAGTTGAATGCCTTCCACCAACCTTGGGTGAAAAAATTTTGGTGAAATACGAGCTACATAGGCTTTAAAAAAATTGCTAACGTCAAAAAAAATTAACGGGACTATAAATAATAAAGGACAAATAATACTAACAATTAATAAAAACATAAATAAACAGGGTGTGTAAATCGGTAATCTAGTTTGAAGATTGAATCAATTATATATTTAAATAAATAACGTATAATGAGGGAAGAGAAGTCCTTACTTTTACTTCCAATTCAACTTTATTTCGAGTTTTGGTTTTGGTTTTGGTTTTGGTTTTGCTGTTGGTTCATGGGTGGCATCATACCTGGCATAGGGAATGGTGGGAAACTACCAAACATGGGTAATGGTGGGAAACTTGGATGCATCGGTGGTGCGGAAGGGTTTGGTGTTCCAGAGATGCTATTACCCATATTATTATTTAAATTGGACATATTCGAATTGTTGATACTGTTGTTGTTGTTGTTGTGCAATCATATTACCGAGGTTCGAGTCCGTGTCGTTGGAAGAGTTTAACTTCCCTTGTTGTTGTAGAGTTAGTAAACCCATTAGGATCCTTCTAGGGTTGTAGTCTTGTTGTAATTTCTCCTGTCTATGCAAATACTCCATCCAGGTAAACTCATTAAACCCGTAGTTGAAATAATCACTTAAATTAGCTCCTGGTTGCCTCCAAGGCTTTTCCTTTAGTACTTCAGGGTCTATAGTCGTTATACCGACGCTTTCGAAAATGCCTTCTTTGTCTAGATCAATAGATCCAACCATTGCCTTCGGTACATTTCCTTCACCCTCTGTAGTAGCGGCTTTCGACGCTGACGTCGTTACGCCTTGATCAGTTTCGCCCTCTGTTGCGGGTCTTTCATCTGATGTTTTATTGATGGTCACAGGGACGTCGGTAGCTACGCTGATTACGTCTTTGCTTCCAGATGCTGTTACGCTTTGATAGGAGCCCAACAATTTGGCATCTAACCTAGTAGGATCAGGGCCTGTGCTTATGATAACCTCTACGTCAGAGTTGCTCTCGTTATTAGAGGAGTCAGAGTATATATCTTCATCGGAATGGTCATATTTGGCTATCGTTGGAACAGTTTCCTCAAAAGGAGTCCGGTTTTTGTCTCTTGGCTATACCAGGATCATTAGAGGCATCTTGTTCTTGTTCATCTTCCCTAGACCTTTTGGACGAAGGCAATGCCAACTCAGAGTCGGACCCGTACAGGAATTTGTCGTCTTCATCTTCACTAGAACTCATTGTAAGGGATAGTTCTATATTGTTACCAAAGCAGAAGAAGGGGGGTGCAAAGGGAAAGGTGGTTAGATTCAATAGAATTGACTTTTTTGGGTTTACTTTTTAAGGTTCATAGAACCTTTATTACCAAATACTACAATGGTTTTCAATACTTTAATAAATCACCCTTTCCGCATCGCGACATACGGCAAAGTTAATACTCTAAGAATAAACGTTATATCATGCTGTTTGAAACATTGAATGTATATATATATGTACATATAATGAATATATATATAAAGAAACACAAATCTTTAGCAATTTGAGTGAGACAATGGAATAATGAAGTGAAGGTATGCGGAGTATGGGGGCGGAGAGAAGGATGACATACTTTTTTATTAAAAACTAAGAATATGTTTTACTAAACTTATAGGAAATCTCTTGAAACCTGACCTTATCGTAATAATCTTGGTCGTTGGAAGCACTGACGGAATAGGCAGCGGCATATCTTGATAGTTTGGCGTTTAGCCTTTTCACAAATTCTAATTCTTCCGAGTTCAGTTTTTGTGCTGGTGTCCTATCAATATCCAAACCGATTTCTAATGGGTAATAGCATGATGGCACTTGAGGCTCATCTATAAACGGATCAGCGTCGTAAATGCTATGGGACGCGTTACTGCCGCTGTTGTTGTTATTATTGTGAAGAAGGCTACTATTGTTACAATTAACGCTTTTGTTGTTGCTATAATGACGATTGTTAAACGAGTGCATATTTTCAACATGGGGTAGATACTGGTATTGGTGCTGATAGTATGAGTCTATATTTTTGGTGGTTATTGAGTTATGGACGTTTGAGGGTTTTGAATAAGTATAATTTGTACTATGTGGGTAAAAATCTTGTGCGTATGCAAACTCATTGAAATCGAAAATTTCTTGAAATATCTTTATGTCTTTCTGGTAAGTTGGTATTAGTTTCAAATTTCATTGTGTCAATCATATCAATATCATCGTCTTTTTCTTATCGGTTTTTTGGAAGATATTGTTGTTGTTGTTGTTGTAAGAAGAATAATACGTGGAAGCAGTATCGTCATTAGAAAAAAGTGACGATAAAGAGGAAGATTTTGTACTTTTTAGGGTCCCTCTTTTGGCTTTTCAGTAGCTGTTTCTGTTGCAGTGCCGTCTACACTTCTATTTCCTTTAGAACGAGGCTGCGAATCAATGTTTTCCAGGTTCAAAAACTCTTCGTTGAATAAAATCTGAGGGTTAATCAAGTGAATTGGTTGTGTGTGAACCAAATGCTGTAATTGAGAAGAGGGGACATTTGAGTCGTAATCAGATTTTTCAAAATGCCAACTTCTTGGGGAGATTGTGGACCCAAAGGAAAAACTGGGGTGATCTTGTTGATTAGTCGCTGCGTCGTAGTAAAAGTCTGGTTGCTGCTGTTGTTGTTGTTGCTGTTGTTGTTCAAAAGGGAAAAGAAGAGGAGCATCATCTTCTAAAGCAGTGTGAAGCTTTCTGTGAATGGCCGCTTGCATTTTGTTTGGACAATATTTCAGGGTATTTTTTTTCTTCTCATAAAATAGTTTTTTTTTGTCTATAGAGGCTGCTGCAATAATAGTAATAATTGCAGTTAATAATCAGTATCAATGATATTATTGTATTCTTGATACGTCCCAATAGTATAGCCTATTCTGCTGATCTATTTCATGAGAGTATTATAATTCAATAACAGTAATAAACGAAATAGACGAAAAGATTAAACGTCCAGAAAAAAAAGGGAAAGATAAAGAATGGAAGGGAATGATCCTGGAGACAAAATTCGATGAAGAGTAAAAGATTGTGCTTTAGTTTAAATATGTAAAACAAAATAGTTGTTTCTAAAGTAAATAGGCAAGAAATAAGACTGAAAACATCCAACCCCAATTTGGCTGGAGACTACGACGATGAGAAAAGGCGTTGGCGGCGGCCACATTATGGGCCTTTGTTGTTTCTTTGATCTGGTTTGAATATTCATGAATACACAGTCGGAAAGGCAATTTCGCATGGATAAGCCCTCCCTTTAAAGGGCATTACGGTATTATTGATCTAACAATTTCAAGTCAGCGTTTTATTACCGTACGGTGTACCAGATCTCATTCTTTTCTCATTCGGCGCAACCACAACAGTACAATCAATTACTTTTCCTATTTTAGAAATTTAATTGACTGCGTTATTTTGGCTGGGAGTCGTGCAATCCCTTTCTTCCATGTTGAATCATGATTTTTGGGCTAAGCGCCTTCGACAATTCCCCTCGAAAACAACCATGGGTCGCAGGTGTAAAAAAGGTGTGCCAGGAATTCCGGTATTTTCACGCTTATGTAATCTGGAGAATTTATGAAACCCGTTGCAGACATGCGTGGCCGGTTGTTGGATTGATCAGGAAACGGGATCTATGCTTTCAATCCCGAATAGGTGATTTCATGCATGCATCTGGAACTCCGCTAGTTCGACCAGTGAACGGAAACAGAACTGTGTGCCTGCACAGGCGCCACCTAGAAACCCTAATTTACCGCATTTCCGAGACGACCCCCAAGAAGCCACCATTATGTAGTTTTAGTTGTTGTGTCTCCCACCCCCCAAACGGCGACGCCCCTGCGTACTCTGACCGTGGACAGGGAACGATGCATATGCGGGTTTTCTTAAACTCCGAGGCTGAAAATGTAAACAAATAAACTATTTTTTTTTCTCCAACGCAGCACGAAAAGCGGTGTCGAATGCTTGTCAACATCCCCTGCCGATATATAGTCACACTTCTCAATAAATTTTCCTCCGCTTATCATCTTTGCACGGTTTTCTGAGCGCCACGAGGAAAAAAAAAAGCTGATTATCTGAAGTTATTTTTATAAAGGATTGATTTAGGAGTGACATCAATGCAAAACTTAGCCCAGTAGCCTCTGTATCTATATCTGTGTCTGCTGTGCATTTTATGCGTTCTACGCGTTCTATCATCTGTGCCTTCTATGTCTCTGTGAATTTGCCCCTTTGGCTCCACTGTGTATCCAACGTTCCGTAAAGTCAATGCAATTACGATAACATCAGTATTCATCACACCAATGAACGCCATCTTCTCGGTGGTCCACGGGAAAGAAGGGGTGGGAGATAAGTGCACATCCTCTACTATCCCAGGCCAAGAAAAAACCACTTAGTAGGTGATCTCTCTCCTGGAAGCATTATTGACAGAGAAAAAATAGAAAAAAAACGTCATTCTGAGTCTGGCCGAAACGATAATGCGTGGAACGCCACCAAGTTAACCTGCATTTCAACTCATATAACTTTTGATGTTTAGAGCTGATGTGGTTTAACTGTATAGATTATGTTGGGAAAACAAGAACATTTTCATTTCTTGAGAGAAATTATAGCAATACAGGTTGCTTATATATAGAAAACATTCGTTTCTTTCGACGCACGTTTCGTATATGTATTGCCTTCGCACATTGCCTGGTATCGTTTATTTTATACTTTTGAGGTACAAGAGTTAGCCGTTCGTTACCGACAAACTCTGAAGTACAAGCGCGGCATTTAATATCACTATGTGTTTTTTTGAGGTTTCTTGGTATCGGGTTTTTCTTGCATCCCGCAGAGGAAAAAACTACCCCTTTTGTCAATATTGACTTTAATGTCTGATAGCCTGAGGGAGTTTATAATCAAGATACCCCAAACGTCTACAGGCTAGGTTGAGTTGCATATATGAAAAGAAATACTTGAAGTTTGGAAGAACATAACGGTGAATCCGGTTAGCTTTTTTTTTTCCTCGAGTAGCTATGCGTGCGTGCATTTCTTATGCTCTCTTGCCGCTCTTTCAACCTCTTTTAGCCGCCTACACTTCTATCGTCTTTTCTTCTTGTCTCCATCCATACATCTTCTTAACCCATACATATGAAACAGGTTATGGGATAATTTTTTTTCAGCAGACAGTGCAGCGTCGAATTTTTGTTTTTTTTGTTTCGTTGGGTAGCGCTTTTTCGTGTATGGGGACAAATGAGATTTCGAAAGAAAGTTCACATTGGGAAAACCGCTCGCAGCCTGGGAGGACTGAATTGAAAAATTTGAAATTTCAATTAGAAGTCCAAGTATATTATTATCATGGCTATTTGAGCGATTTTGCATCCATTTGAAATTTTGGAGACAAGAAAAGGATAGACAATCAAAATAAAAAATGTATGCAAACAAAAGAACAAATTGGATGGTCCAGTGTTTTTATATTGGAGGAAAGTTAAACCAGGATAGCGCAGACACCTATGGAACAGAACTGTGGAAATCGATAAATCACCAACTGGTATAACCAAGCGGAAAAACAAAAACATATTGTAGTGGCACTCCAACATCGCATCGAAAAGATAATCCTGCTACTCTCCTCTCCAACTCAATATGAATACATCAAGCCAATTATAAAAAACATCGTTGAACAAGTTTATTTTTTACTAACAATCATTATCATTTTTTTTTTTTCACAGGGCTAAAAGAACAAAGAAGGTCGGTATCACAGGTAAATATGGTGTCCGTTATGGTTCATCATTGAGAAGACAAGTCAAGAAATTGGAAATCCAACAACATGCCAGATATGACTGTTCCTTCTGTGGTAAGAAGACCGTCAAGAGAGGTGCTGCTGGTATCTGGTCTTGTTCTTCTTGTAAGAAGACAGTTGCTGGTGGTGCTTACACCGTCTCCACTGCAGCTGCAGCTACTGTTAGATCTACCATCAGAAGATTGAGAGAAATGGTTGAAGCTTAGACTTTTTATACATTCTCTTTTGGCTTTTCATTAGGTATATCTATTCCGTAACGACTATGTTTTGTATTTTTTGTTTACATAAAACCATATTAGTACATTAATTCTAAAAAAACTTTGAGCATAAAATTCCCTGCAATACACTCAAAAATGTATAGAATACATATTATTATTACGTAGTCGGTTTCGCACCGCTTCAGTCACGTGACGTGTAATCGTTTTTCGGGGGATTTTCGGCTCAATGGACGGTGAGGGGTCGATCCCAACCAATTTAGGGGAAAGACTACAGACACATCTCGGCCCAATGGAGCATTTTTTAGTAGCGCCCGCCCGGGAGAAAAGGGCGCCAGCAAATCAACTAGAGATTATTAACCGCCCACCTTGTGCCGGGATACCAATTGGAAGGATGCCACATCGTACAACAGCACCTATCTGGTCCCGGTAAACCGCAAACGGGCTTTATTTGTGACGGAAAAGGACACAATTATGGTGGGTCGGTGTTAATGATGAGTCCTGGTAGTCATAATGAAGCGTGATGATGGAGGTAATGATGATACACGGTAGTAGAGCTGCTCGAGGTGCCATCTGTTAGCCAATCCTTTGAGATCCTTGTCACTGAGGGCGTCGCCATCTTTGACAGGCTACAGGGCATACTCACATATGCATGTGTCTATGTATATATAAGACAGTTGTTGTTTCTTCTTGTTTCTAGTTGATTTCGTTTGTTATAGCCTTCTCCTCCTTCTCCTCTTTCTTATCCTTGGCACTTCCCTCTCTATTTCCTGTCTTTCCTTCATCCATAGAGTTAGTCAATTTGGAAGACATTATTGATAATAAGTCATTAGAAGTAACTTGTCATCTTCCATATAGAACAAATTGAGGGTACTTGACTTACAAAAGCATTTCTAACCATCAGAAGGAAAACAACAAAAAAGCGTGTGTATTCTTCTTAGTCCATAATATAACATAATAACAGAAAAGAAAAAAAGTGAAATGTCCCAAAAAAGAAAGGCTTCCCATCCGGCTATCAACCTGATTGCAGGTGGTACTGCAGGTATGTTTGAAGCGTTATGTTGTCATCCATTAGATACAATTAAAGTTAGAATGCAGATCTACAAACGAGTGGCCGGTATCGAACACGTTAAACCTCCAGGTTTCATCAAAACCGGGAGCACCATCTACCATAAGGAAGGTTTCTTGGCTCTGTATAAAGGTCTAGGTGCTGTGGTCATCGGTATTATACCAAAGATGGCTATCCGGTTCTCGTCTTATGAATTCTACAGAACCCTATTAGTCAATAAGGAAACGGGAATTGTTTCTACCGGTAACACATTTGTGGCTGGTGTTGGTGCAGGTATCACTGAAGCCGTTCTTGTGGTAAACCCCATGGAAGTCGTAAAAATTAGGCTGCAAGCTCAGCATTTGACTCCGACCGGAACCAAACGCTGGTCCCAAATACAACAACGCCATTCATGCCGCCTATACTATCGTCAAAGAAGAAGGGGTTTCTGCATTATATAGAGGTGTTTCTTTAACCGCGGCAAGGCAGGCAACAAACCAAGGTGCTAACTTCACAGTCTATTCTAAACTGAAAGAATATTTGCAAAATTATCACCAGATGGATGTCTTACCTTCATGGGAAACATCTTGTATAGGTTTGATTTCAGGTGCCATTGGACCGTTTTCCAACGCCCCATTGGATACTATCAAGACAAGATTACAAAAGGATAAGTCGACGTCTTTGGAAAAACAATCTGGCATGAAGGAAAATCGTAGTAATTGGTACCCAACTACTAAAGGAAGAAGGCTTTAGAGCATTGTACAAGGGAATAACCCCAAGAGTAATGAGAGTGGCTCCAGGTCAAGCCGTTACGTTTACCGTTTACGAATATGTAAGAGATCATTTGGAGAATGTGGGAATATTCAAGAAGAATAATAAACCAAAGCCAAAACCATTGCAGTAGATAGTGAACAATGTTAATATAACAAAATGAAAATACAAACCAAAAAGAATAGGAAACACGATCAAACATTGACTTACTTATCCTCCCCCCTCTAAAAATATTCAAAGCAAACCAGCAATACAAGAAAAAAACAAAAACTAAAAAACAAACCAAATAACTCTATATGTAACTATATTCATTCTCAATTTGATATTCACTCCTTTATTTTATTATTTTGTGGCTCCGTAACCGCGCTTCTCTCCCTACTCCCCTTTTTCGTAAGTAATAATGATATTTGAAAGAAGCTGACAGGTATGATGATCATATCTATCACATCACTTTAATATATAGGGGGAAGATCCTTTTTTCCATTTCTATCCCTCGCCATCGTTCCTAGGCCAAAGAAAATACATATAACAGAACTTTCTCAAAAAGTTTACATAGTTTTTAAAGTAAAGAGAAAAAGGACCAAGTCAGCGTCTCTAATATGGTCCCCAAATTCTACAAATTCTCCAATGGCTACAAAGTCCCAAGCATTGCCTTGGGTACTTACGATATCCCAAGATCACAAACCGCTGAAATCGTCTATGAAGGTGCCAAGTGCGGTTACCGCCATTTTGATACCGCAGTACTGTATGGTAATGAAAAGGAAGTCGGTGACGGTATTACGAAGTGGTTGCACGAAGATCCGGAAAACAACAAACGTGAGGACGTCTTTTATACTACTAAGCTATGGAATTCCCAAAACGGGTATAAGAGAGCTAAAGTAGCCATTCAGCAATGTTTGAATGAAGTCTCTGGATTAAAATACATTGATCTCCTATTGATTCATTCACCATTGGAAGGTTCCAAAATTGAGGTTAGAGACATGGCAGGCCATGCAAGAGGCCGTTGACGAAGGAATGGTTAAGTCTATAGGTGTTTCCAATTACGGGAAGAAACATGTCGATGAACTTTTGAATTGGTCACAGCTGAAACATAAGCCGGTGGTCAACCAAATTGAGATTTCTCCTTGGATTATGAGGCAGGAATTGGCAGATTACTGTAAATCTAAAAACCTTGTCGTTGAAGCTTTTGCCCCATTGTGTCATGGTTACAAAATGACTGATCCAGACCTGTTGAAAGTATGTAAAGAGGTGGATCGTAATCCGGGTCAAGTACTAATCCGTTGGTCTCTACAGCACGGTTATTTACCATTGCCGAAGACCAAAACCGTTAAAAGATTAGAAAGCAACCTTGCAGCCTACAATTTTGAATTGTCGGATGACCAGATGAAAATTCTAGATCATCCTGACGCGTACGAGCCTACCGATTGGGAATGTACAGATGCGCCATAAAGCGGAACATTGGACCTTGTGTAAACTTATAAACTTTTTCAACATTTTTTAAAATACTTTTAATAATACATACACTAAACTAAAAACTTATGATCATAATTATATCTAAAGCCATTAAATAAGTAGATAAAGTAGTCAATCAATCATCGTGGCCATCTCAAGAAAATCGTTCGTAGAACCAGTTACCCGGTTGTAGCATTCTTTGAAAAACTATACAGAGATGCGATGACGTTAGTTGGACGTGCTTACCACGATCACTGTGAAGTCGCCAATAGTGTGTAAATAGGTAAGCCATATTAATCTGGAATCTCGATTTAGTAGGTTACGCTTTGTTAAATATTGGTGGTTGAAAACTTCCTTTTTTTGGGTATATTTGGTGAAGTAATGTCATTAGCGAATTCATTAACGCACTACGAAATATTAAGAATCCCATCGGATGCTACGCAAGAAGAAATTAAAAAAGCATATAGGGACCGTCTACTGAATACGCATCCTGACAAGCTTACTAAGAGTACAAATAACAGAGTAAACACCGTTACGATAAATAAAATCCAAGATGCTTATAGAATATTATCAAATAATCAAAACACGTGGTGAATATGACAAGACGATCCTTGAGAACTATAAAAAGCAAGGATTTCATAATTGTGGTGACGGGCTAGACGAGTTTTCACTAGACGATTTCTCATTTGATGACGATAAGCTCGAGTTTAGGATGAATTGTCCTCGTTGTCAATTTGTCAACGGGTTTCATTTCAACGAAAGTCTACTAGACGAATGCATTGATAACATAAACATCATTGAACAGAGCCGTGATGGATATCAACTGTTAACCCAGTGTAGTGCGTGCAGTTTATGGTTAAAGGTTAATTTTGATGTCGAGGAAGACTGATAACAATCATGAAGAACGTAAGGTATCTAGGTGTATAAGGTAAATTCTTTTTTACTCTATCGGATCATTGTTTATTTATGGGAAGCATTAAAGGCGTTTATGTAAAAACAATGACTAACATTAAAAATGACATTCAGGTAACTAAAACTAAACTTTTTATGTTTACTCCGAGCGCCTTCTGTTTAGGCATCTGAGATGTATGTACTAAAAAAAAAATAAGAATAGACATATAGAAACAAAATAAACGAAAAAACACGAATGCCTGCTAGAAATGCCTCATGAAGGAGGGTTTGCCCTTTCCCTCTCACTATCAACAATAGAAATGAATGCCTTCGCCATTGATTTCAAATCTGTCATTAAACTGACATGGCCTGCGGAACTAGCAATTTTACATACGACTGGAAAACCTCTTTGTTCAGGCAACAACCATTTGTGATGCACAACACCGTCACCAGGACCATAGTAAAAGATCTTCGTACTTTCCGTCTCTAATATCTTTGTATGCCATTGACCTTGGCGCCTCTGACAGTGGGAACCTTGTTACCGTAAACCATGGCTAATGGAGGATATTCTTTACTCGAATCATAATCCAGACTATCCAAATAATCCTTAGTACGTTTCAAAGTTCTCATTAAATATTCACAGCTCTCTTCATAAGACGTGTGGAAGACCTCATCCGAGGGTATATCTTCTACTGATTGTTTGTTGTTATTGCCTGTAACAGCTCGAACTACAGGTGTGCTTAAGACGAACTTAGTGGTGGCGTTCAGTGTAGCTTTAAGTGAGAGTGATGACTTGGATTTTTTAGGTAGTAACTTTTCGTTTTCGTCAGCCGATTTGCCTCTCTTTTCATTAACCAGAGGTGATAGGCCAAGATACTTCCAAACTTCTGTATCAAAATAGTCAAAATCATACCTTTTCAAGGTAGTTTTGTCAACAAAACACCTCCCATCCAATGGTAGAAAATAGAAGCTACTTCTCATAAAAAAGTTTGTTTCTTTGCTGAAAATGGTTTTGTTCCACATCACATCATCTCCAAACCTGATAGGACCCAAAATATTTGGACATTGATTGGGAGAACCCACGTAAATAATGCCTCTTATCAAATGCGTACAGTCTTGTAAAACTTTATGCGCCACTAAACCGCCCATCGAATGGGAGATGATATATACTCCCTTCTTTTATCACTCTGCTTATCATACAGTTCTTGTAATTTACTCTTCAAATGCTCAGCAGAAATGTCTAGTGATAATCTCCAGTCATAGCCAAACTGCTGAACATTTACATTAGGGTTCGCTTCTAATCTCTTAATCAATCTTCTTAGAGACATCAACAGGACCTATATGCGTCAACATTCCATCAGGGATGATTTTTTTTTGAGTTGCCAACTCATCTTCATCATTAGGACCAATCAACAAGTCTACTTTCGTCATATTAAAACCTGCCCTTAATGGGATCCAAATTCGCTTATGAGTAGTTGCGTCTCTTAATATACTACCTCGGTAACCGCCCATTATGACAATATCACCTTCCAATTCATTCCATATGGACTCTAATCTTGAGCGGTAATATCCGTCATGAGTTTTGTCGAACGGGTCCGCAGTTATTTGCTTAAAAGAATTCTTCAACGCATCCATTTCTAATGACTTTTTAAAAGCCCTTATTCTGGAATTATCAATACCTTTTTCATCTTTAAATAACTCCATTTCTTCCAACGAGGAAATAGAGTTTGATTTCTTCAGCTTTAGTCTGATTTCATTCTTCCTCGAAATATCCTTGATGATCTCATCAGGGGTCTTGGGTAGGACTGTTTTTAAATATGGCCATCGGTGAGTTTGATTTAAGATTCGTATTACCAAATGGCAAGGAAAACGAAAAAGTTTTATGAGAACTGTCAAAGCCGCCATCACGGGTGCACGAAATGATTTTATTGAGATCTTCGCCATCGTTGCCAAGAGGGATAAAGGTAGCGTGCTCCTTTTCTTAAATTACGATGACTGTCAATCGAAGACTGAAGTGGTTCCTTAGTCCTTGTCTCCTGGTCATCATTGTTAGCACTTTCTACATTATTGTTTATAACTCTTCTACCACCGATCAATGTCTCCACTTTTTCAACTCTACTAAATTCATATTCATTTCCGCCTACCGAAGAAGAACTGATATCACTATTACTATTCATCGAGTTAACGAGTGATTCCTCACTACAATTATCATTTTGACCAACAACATCAACAATCGGATTTCCCATCACTAAGCGTACTTGGCCTAACTTCAACCAACCAACCCACCCCACATTATAGACCTTCACGTAGTTTTTGTAGACCTTTTTAGTGATGAGCTATTAACGTCCCAAAACTTACTGACGCTTAGTTACCCGGACTCGGTATCTTGGTTTATTCCCGCAGTTGTTTCTAGGTTCAATGCTATGAACCGTGGCAAAGTAGCCATTAAGTGTTCCAGGAAACAACCAGAGAGACGACAATTTGATCAACCCGCCCATGCTTCTAGCTTATCTCATCTAGCGCTGGTTCGGTTTGATCAAAATTATAGTAAAGCGGGAAAACCAGGACTTCAAAGAAAATTAGGGGATTATTTCCATTCAAAAGTAGAAACGACAACAACTGCTACACAAACATTTACAGACACAAATGAGCGAACAGGAGCGTGCCGTGGTACCAATTGAATCAAACCCTGTAGTTTTTACAGAATTTGCTCATAAATTAGGCTTACAGAAGGAATGGGCATTTTTCGATATATATAGCTTAACAGAGACTGAATTATTGGCATTTCGTACCAAGGCCAGTAAAGGCCATCGTGCTGCTATTCCCAATAAATGAAAACGGAAATCCAACTGTTGATAAACAAAGTTCAAAGGCGAAAAGTACAGATGTTATATGGTTTAAACAATCAGTCAAAAATGCGTGTGGTTTGTATGCAGTCCTTCATTCATTGAGCAATAACCAGTCATTATTGGAACCAGAATCCGACTTGATAAAGTTTCTAAAATCTCAAAGTAACAGTGCGACGCTGAAAACTATGTTTGATGATGCAATCGCTGATCAATTTGTCTTGGATGTAATTAAAGAAAATACACAAACATTTTCTACAGGCCAATCAGAAGCACCAGAAGCCACGGTGGACATCAATCTGCATTACATCACATACGTTGAAGAGAATGGTGAGATATTTGAATTGGATGGAAGAAAGCTAAGTGGGCCCATTTCTTTAGGTGAGAGCGATCCAACTGCCACTGATCTGGTTGAACAGGACGTCATCAGACAAAGAGTTGCATCATATATGAAGAGTGCTGGTGAAAAAGACGTATTGAATTTTGCCATGCTAGGATTAGGCCCCAACTGGGAATAATGACTACATCCGTTATTTTGCATTCAAATATATATATATACTTACATGATTCCTTTTTCTAAAAATATAAAGCCTTACTCTACTCGTCGTAACCACCACCAAATGGAAGAAATCCTCCTGACTGCCTGGAATGTCTTGAAAAATAATCGAAATCAATGGAGACAGCGTTTGCTAATAGAACAGCTCTTTGATCCAAACTCAGCACTTGATCACTTAGCATTTCATCGTGATAAATGTCCTTGAAGCATTTTTGCGAATCAAATCTAACGACGTACACACCTGTATCCGTGAACATTTCTCTTCCTAGCCCAACCCAATTTCTATCTACACTGGCCATTATCTTTCCATTGGCATCTAACACAGGGAACTCGAATGATAAAAATGGTGCATCTATCTTACCAAACTGGTCAAACGAAGAACCCTCTGCCCCATCTTTCTGGAATAATTCATAACGACGCCTCCAAAGATGCCAATTCTGGATGGTCTCCCCCACTATCGTTCCATCTTTGCCATCGTGATACTGTGTGGTGCCGCTGCCATTATCAACATACGCAGATGGTGGGACGATAGTTTTGATATGAGAGTTGATAAATGAAAAGGGCCTTTTGATTGTCATTATGACGTTCCCCCAATTATCAAAGACGTCCACTAAGAACGGTCTATGTAAACGGTAGAACTGCCTCATTATAGCCTTCGTTATGGAGAAATCTCTCTCCATCATTGAAGCAATCTTGTTCCCATTTACATCCAAAATGGCATATCTATTGGCTTGCTCGAAACCTAAAAAGACATTCATAAATTCAATCTGTCTTTCAATGATGACAGTGGGCTCATTTAAAATCGTGGTAGCTATTGGGGTCATGTACCTTTATCGTATCGTTATTACTACTACCGCTAAATGTGTATGAAGGTGGCGTATTTATCCTTAAATTCGTTTCACGATTTATCCTTCTAAATGAACCATTTCTCACAACTCTACCGGGGAAATTCGTTAGAGTTTTGCTTAGCGTAGTGAAATGCCTCACACATGACCGTGTGATGGGGAGCATTGTTATACCATTCATAATAGCACTAAGTCTACTTTAAGGTTATCTCTACTCCTATTTCGCTTTTTTTCCCTTCTTTTCGATTTACCATTTTCCAATAATTCAATCAGCCTATTCGTCCGATCTTAGACTTACAAACATGAGATGCAATCCTAACAAAATAATTGCCACCACTCTCTTCAACTAATTGGGCATTGTTTTGTACATACTCATGGTCAGACCTCAAAACGGATTTAACTTTCTTGTATATGTACGAAAGAGTATCGCATCATCTTCAACAAACAATGGGAGTTTGGCCGAGTGGTTTAAGGCGTCAGATTTAGGTGGATTTAACCTCTAAAATCTCTGATATCTTCGGATGCAAGGGTTCGAATCCCTTAGCTCTCATTATTTTTTTGTTTTTCTAATTTTTCACTTTTTGTCTCTGTAAGAACCTCGAAAGTGCGGGCGGAATCAACCACTCTGGTACCGCAACAAGAACAAGGCTAAGGCAGGAAAGAATAAGAACAAACAGAAGGGAAAAGGATTACTAACTGCGGTTTATCGCGTGCCGACACTATTTTTAGAGGCTTAGTACTATAGCATCAGTTCGTTGAAACGAAATACAGGCCATGTTTGTTATTAAAAGAGGTATCCACACGGTACCAAGGCTACCCAATACCAAAGCAATACTACAAAAGGGAGTTCCCAAAGGTACTCAGTTCGTCGGGTTTCAAGGTGGTGTGGTCCGACTACCAGCGGTACCTGTGTGATAAGCTAACGCTGGCGACTGCAGGGCAGTCTCTCGAGTCATATCATCCATTCCATATACTGCTGAAAACTGCAGGGAACCCATTACAATCCAATATTTTCAATTTAGCTTCATCTGTCCATAACAATCACTTATTTATGGAGAACATTCTGCCCTCCATTACTGAAAGTGATAATGATTCCACAATAGGGAAGACAGAACCATCCAGGCTATTTTTGTCCAGAATCCAAGACTCGTTCAACGGCAGTGACTGGGACGTAGTGAAAGAAGAAATGATCCATCGTTCAGAGAATGAAGTGTTGGGCCAGGGCTGGTTATTTCTCGTCGAAAATAGTGAAAAAAACTCTTTATATTAACCTGTCAAAACAACGGTACGCCGTATTATTTCCCCAGAAACCAGTCATTTGATTTAAACAGCGCAATTTCTATCGACGAGTTTGGTACCTTGAAGCAAATGAAAGAAATAATTGAAAACTCAACCAAACTGAATGGTAAAGTTCAGGACTGGACCATGCCTCTAATCTGTGTCAACCTATGGGATCATGCCTATTTGCATGATTACGGCGTTGGAAACCGATCTGAATATGTGAAGAATGTTCTTGATAACTTGAATTGGTCAGTGGTCAATAATAGATTATTCTCTGACATGTCCAAATAAAAGAGAAGGAAAAGGGGACACCGGTTTTCTACGCTTAAATGTATCTACGTAAGAACAGGTGGCGAGCGCTGTATCAGAGTCTTATATATACTGTAAATAGTTTTCTATATCTTCTCGCTTTTTTGTTTAAACAACTTTAATGGCAATTACTTTGCCATTTTCATCCTTAAGCATCGTAGCCCTATTTCTATCACACAATGGCTTCAAAGAATAATATAACAAGTTTTCCGGCATACCATGGAATTCCCAACCTAAAGTCTCATCACTTTCGCTCAGTTCGTATAACGTAATGACTTGGTTTAGCTTTCCGGAGTCTTCGAACCACTGCAATATCAATGAAGCCCAGTTGTCCAAGTTTTTCCACAGTATGAAATACCTCGTAGTTGTGGTATTGTTACTTTTCCTACCACTTTGGTCAATAGGCAAACACTTGCCTTCTTTCACCATTTGTGACCAAATTTCATCGATGAATACCTGCGGTACAGATCTTTGAATTTCTTCGTTATTGAAAAGGTTCTTACCGACTTCTTTCGAGTATTCATTATCTATTTTCCCATTCTCCGATCTATCGTCATCGATCACAGTGCCATCGGCTGACATATACCAGATTTTTTTGCTCTTGCAATACTGTGATATGATATCTATCCACGTACTTAGCTGTTGTCTTCTCGTTAAAGAATTGGGCTGCCGTGTGTAAAGCGGCGGGAATGAATACACTGGAGGTAATGAAGCCATCATGTAGTGTTATAATAAGGCAACAGGAGGAGCTCTAGACAATGCTTCAAAGTATGCGAAAGGTTTGGTCGATAGTATAATCAAGGTCAACCTGAGACAGCTGCAAAACACCTCTTCACGATCTCACGCTGTCTACTTTTATGAAAGCAATAATTTTCACAATAAGGGGACAACAGATTCAAAAAGACGAAACTGTTTGACGAGCGACCAAGTACAGCTTTGCAATAAATACCAAGTTTGCAAATATAGCACCACAGCTACCCCGCGAGGCCACTGCAGTCATGGTATAATCATCTACGGACCAAGTCAAGAAGTTTAGTAGCCGAAGAAACAGCACGATTATAAGTGGTCGTTAGGATAAGTATATTGGCTAACATACGTACATAACAAAACGAACTTTTCTAGCACATCCTGCCTACTATTGCATACTAGCTTACATTGCTAAATGCAAGAAGCTCTGCATGGGCCAACTGGATTTCCACGAAGGGCAAACCCTATGGCGTTTTAGGTGCTTGATCCAACCATAATTTTTTTTTTGAAAGCAAAACATTAAGAAAACATACTATCAGCGGCCTAATAAACTACCTTGGAGAGAAGGATATGCCGCAATTCTGCCCCACACTGATTGAATGATTAATATTCTGTGCGAGGGTTAGTTTCGACTCTCTTTCTACTTTGTTATTACGCGTTCAGTAAAATTTTTCATTTTTCGTATGGGACGCTTACTTAAATTATCAAAGAGATGAAAAAAAAAAAAACCTATATAAGCAGCATGATTGTCCCATTGAGGTTCTAGTTTTCTTGTTTTCTTTTTAAATCTGGTCGCCCGCCGTTGTAATGCTCTTCTTTTTTTGGTTTGTTTTAGGTCACCCCCTGGCTCTTCTTGTTTATCTTGTCCTATTTAGTTTATTCTGTTTCCGTTTTCGTTTTTTAGTTTTTAGCCTTCTATTAGTTAAACTATCAAGTTATAGTCAAATAAGAGTTCCAAACAATCTAAAGCGTTTAAATCGAAAATGAAGTACGTTGTTGTGTTTCTGGTGGTGTTATCTCAGGCATCGGTAAGGGTGTTCTAGCTTCCTCCACGGGGATGCTACTGAAGACGCTTGGCCTAAAAGTCACTTCTAATCAAAATTGACCCTTATATGAACATCGATGCGGGGACAATGTCTCCCTTGGAGCATGGTGAGTGTTTTGTTCTTGATGACGGTGGAGAAACTGATTTGGACCTTGGCAACTACGAAAGATACCTCGGTATAACCTTAAGCAAAGACCATAATATCACCACTGGTAAGATATATTCTCATGTCATTGCCAGAGAAAGAAAAGAGGCGATTATTTGGGTAAGACGGTACAGATTGTTCCTCATTTAACTAATGCGATCCAGAGCTGGATTGAACGTGTTTCAAAAATTCCGGTGGACAATACAGGCTTGGAACCAGACGTCTGTATCATTGAGTTGGGTGGTACTGTAGGTGATATTGAAAGTGCACCTTTTGTGGAGGCATTACGTCAATTCCAGTTCAAAGTTGGCAGAGAGAACTTTGCGCTAATCCATGTCTCATTGGTGCCTGTTATCCATGGCGAGCAAAAGACCAAACCTACTCAGGCGGCAATCAAAGATTTAAGATCGCTGGGACTTATCCCTGACATGATCGCCTGTAGATGTACCGAAGAACTAAGCGCAGCCACGATCGATAAGATCGCCATGTTTTGTCACGTGGGGCCCGAGCAAGTAGTCAACGTTCATGATGTCAACTCTGACGTACCACGTACCCCTGCTGTTACTGAAACAACACATGATCGACTATCTGCATACAAGATTGAACTTAGAAAGCGTTCCATTGACTCCGGAGGACAAGGAAAGGGGATCCCAGTTGTTGGCCGGCTGGGAGGCCATGACCAAGAGCCTGGATGATTCCGACGATGTGGTTAAGATTGCCCTTGTTGGCAAATATACGAATTTGAAGGACTCGTACTTATCGGTGACGAAATCGCTAGAACATGCAAGCATGAAATGTCGCCGCCAATTAGAAATCCTTTGGGTGGAGGCAAGTGACCTGGAACCCGAGACCCAAGAGCTGGACAAGAACAAGTTCCACGAGTCATGGAACAAACTCAGCTCCGCCGACGGGATCTTGGTTCCCGGTGGGTTTGGCTCGAGGGGCATAGAAGGGATGGTCCTTGCCGCCAAATGGGCCCGTGAAAGCGGTGTGCCCTTCCTGGGAGTGTGTCTTGGACTGCAGGTTGCTGCCATCGAGTTTGCCCGTCATGTGATGGGCCGCCCAAACAGCAGCTCTACAGAATTTTTGGACGAGTCCCTATTAAAACCTGAGGACCAAGTAGTCATATACATGCCCGAAATCGACAAGGAACACATGGGCGGAACGATGAGACTGGGGTTGAGGCCCACGATCTTCCAACCAGGCTCGGAATCGAGCCGGATAAGGAAGCTGTACGGCGGTGCCAGCGAAGTACACGAGAGACACCGCCATCGGTACGAGATCAATCCTAAGTTGGTGGACGAGATGGAGTCACGTGGCCTTGTTTTTGTGGGCAAGGACGAAACCGGCCAGCGTTGCGAGATATTCGAGTTGAAGGGCCACCCGTACTACGTGGGGGCCCAATACCATCCGGAATACACGTCCAAAGTGTTGGAGCCATCGAGGCCGTTCTTGGGGCTCGTGGCTGCAGCCTCCGGAATGCTCGAAGAAGTGGTCCAAGGCATGGATACCGAAGAATGAATAAATGTGTTTTTTTCTTTTCAGTGCTTATGTTTTACTTACATACATACGTCTACGTAACAATAATATTAGTTGGTTATACCAATGACACCACAGGCGGGTCTTGGGCCGGCGTTACCGGTCTTCAAAGACTCTTCAGTGTCACCCTTACCCAAGTCATCTTGACCAGCATGGATGACGACACTTCTGCCGACGACGGAGTTGACACCGAACAACTTGATCAACTTGTCTTGGAAGGAGCCCTTGGCTACACCATTGGCGTCGGTCTTCAAGTTACCCATGTCACCAACGTGTCTGACTTCGTCGGTTGGCGCACCGTGGGTCTTCTTGAAAGGGGTTGAAGTGGGGGCCGGCAGAGACACAGCCGTTAGTGGCGTCCCCGAACTCGTGGATGTGGAACCCGCGAAGAGCATTGGGGCTGTTACCAGAGATCTCGTACGGGAGACAGTGGTTGGCTCAGATTCGGAGGCTTGCTCGAACTTGACGACACCGGAGACACCGGCATCACCCTTTAACACTGCGACAGCTTGAACCATGATGAAATAATTGTGTTGTGTTGTGTTGTGTTGAGATGACCGTGTGCGAAGGCTATACAGCTTCATCGAATCCGGTGTGCCCAAAAGCAGCTCTTTATATACCAGTCTGCGATGGCGAGCCAAGCGGAAGGGGTGACGGCTTACTAATTCCGACACACCGGTTTAACGCTCCGTCCGTGCTGGTGCTGGGTGCCCCTAGGGGAGCGAGTTCGGTGCTTCTGGCGGGCGGTATTTACGCTGCCAGAAGCCTTATCGACGCCGCTAGTGGCACGTACTCTGGAACGATGCGTCGCACGCCCCAATTGGGCGTGCCCCAGAGGCCCAAATGAGGCCCCAAATACGCATCTTCGCTATTACCTGTGGGATTAGCAGCTTCTTTTTGGATGGCCGATAATTTTCACATGGGCTAGCGGCCTCGTCGCGCGCGATCTGGAATCAGGCCTGAAAAATTTCTTCGAGGCCCGTATTCCACTACTTGATATAATAGGCATAATATGCCACACGGTGTAGTCATCGTCATATTTCTAGTCTATACCAAGACAGAAAGCACATACACACACACAAAACAAACACAAAACCAATCATGTCCGCTCCATTGGTAGTATTGGGTAACCCCTCTTCTAGATTTCCAGGCTGATGTCACGGCTGAATACTTGGCCAAGTATTCGCTAAAGGACAACGACGCCATCTTAGTCGACGCCAAGTCCGGCGATCCTAAGCTAGCCATTTTCGATGAGCTCTTACAGATGCCTGGCTCCAAGCTTGTTGCCGGTGGTGCTGCCCAGAACACCGCCAGAGGCGCTGCCTATGTCTTGGGCGCCGGCCAGGTTGTCTACTTCGGTTCCGTCGGTAAGGACAAGTTCAGTGAGAGATTGCTTAACGAAAATGAAAAAGCTGGTGTCAAGTCCATGTACCAGGTGCAAACCGACGTCGGCACCGGTAAGTGTGCCGCTTTGATCACTGGCCACAACAGGTCCTTGGTCACTGACCTGGGTGCCGCCAACTTCTTCACCCCAGACCACTTGGACAAGCACTGGGACTTGGTTGAAGCCGCTAAGCTCTTCTACATCGGCGGGTTCCACTTGACTGTGTCTCCAGACGCGATCGTCAAGTTGGGCCAACACGCTAAGGAAAACAACAAGCCATTGGTCTTGAACTTGAGCGCCCCCTTCATCCCTCACGTCTTCAAAGACGCATTGGCCAGAGTCTTGCCTTACGCCACCATCATCATCGCTAACGAATCTGAAGCCGAGGCCTTCTGCGATGCCTTCCAGTTGGGCTGCGCCAACACCGACCTGGAGGCCATTGCCCAAAAAAATCGTCAAGGACTCTGCAGTTGACAAGACCGTCATCTTCACTCACGGTGTCGAACCAACGGTCGTCGTCTCCTCCAAGGGCACCTCCACCTACGCCGTCAAGCCCTTGGACTCCTCCAAGATCGTCGACACCAACGGTGCCGGAGACGCCTTTGCTGGTGGGTTCATGGCCGGGTTGACCCAAGGGAAAGGACTTGGAAACCTCTATTGACATGGGTCAATGGTTGGCTGCTTTATCTATCCAAGAAGTCGGTCCTTCTTACCCCTCCCAAAAAATTATCTTACTCTAAATAGGTTCCTCTTGTATAGTATAGTATAACAAAAAAAGATAACATACACACATCTATAACGCTTTACGTGCCACTTCTTGTCTTGTTTGCATCCATCTTCCTCTATGACGAAGACTGCATCGCCGCCTGTTTTAGGCCAAATAAGCCTCTTATACCACAATAAGGAAAAAGAAACTCTTCCTTCCATCAAGAGAAAAAAAAAAGGCAAAAATAGCACTGGCATCAAAAATACCTCTCCCATTCCTGCATTCATTAGTGTGCAAGCAAGATTAACTCAGTATCATGGACTGGGCAATCAAAGTGGCCCATCCGGAATTGCTGTACGGGGACCCTAAATTGTCAGTAGCGTTTATTGTGCCGAGCTTGTTCCACATCATCATAGCGTTCGTGTTACTAGGCATATGTGCGTCTGACTTTCTTTGCCCCAATGTGGCTCATATTTCAGACCCCAACAGTCTTCGATCGAATGGTTCGTTAGTAGCGAAACCAGCGTCCCATGCTTCTCATACGGGGGCCTTAATGGCGATTCTGCTTTCATGGTGTAATTCTTCACCTGACCTGTTCTCAAACCTGGTGAGCTGGGCGACCTCTACCAGAGAAACAAGGTCTGCTTCAGCATCGCTATCCATCGGCGAAGTGCTGGGTGCCTGTGCGGAATCATCATGTGCATCGTGGAAGGTTCCATCTTCATGATTATGTCAAGAACCCAGATTGAAATCTCACAGATCCAAAAACTTTCTATTATTAGAGATTTGGTATTTTCACTTTGGTCGCCATGTGCATGATGAGTTACATTTCTTTTATGAACCAGGTCACTGTGCTGAATTGCCTTTTAATGGTTTTTCTTTACGCATTCTATTTAGTCGTTAAACTGACTTTTAAATTCAATCACCATCCGGAAACCGCTGCTGACGTTGGTGCTGACTCGAACCTCAGGGAGAACTCTGTCTCTCCATCTTCCGATGACTCACTAATGGCCTCAGGCCTACTACCACCTGCACAGCCTGGCTTTGACGTGTCTAATTCTTTAACCCACGGCATCAAGCCAAGTCTGTTATCTGCCATGGATTTTAATAGTTTCTTATCAATGCTCGAAAACTCGTCCATGGAGGAAGATGACCCAAGGAATGAAATGGCTGAACTAACTACCTTGCGTAGCCTCACGCCAGCCAAATACTGGCCCACCATTACAACAACTGCTGCTGGCGCGGCTGAACGACCCTTTAGTGAGCCAACAAACGGGTTTGGGCAATATGCTGATTCTGATAGAGCCATAAATAGTTCTCCTGCAATGTTCGCTCCCTTACCACGATAACTCTGACGACGAGGAACCTCAAGAACAGGCATCACTAGAACCCCCAATACCTGGCCACTTCAGGACACGGGAGATGCGACGAATCTCAAAGAAATCATGCAGGTTGGATCTTAAAAATATTTTTACCACATATGTCGAACTTTTCTCAGAAATCTACCTCAGATGCGATATTCTCCGTTATCACCATTCCATTTTTCATTGTGTTCAAACTATCATGCCCACAACCACCTACAGACATGCTCAGTTATGACGCCACCCTAAACAAATATTCTTTAACAACTTTGCCCATAGTTTTGTTATTCATTCAATCGGTTACTGCGCCATTCCTCTTTTGCAATACGCTTTCTGTTCTTCTGGCCGCCCATCTGGGATATTTCGTTTATCTTCTCCCTTTTATTGTATCCCTTGGTTTAATTCTACTATTAACGGTGTTTATCACAAAGGTAAATTTGCATAATAAATTCACTCTATCGTTAGATAGCTCCAGTATTCTACAAGAAAAACTACAAAAAGAAAGTTACTCGAGAGACTCAATACCTGCATCCAGGTGATTTTTCTTGGCCGTCGGGATAATAAATATTATACTATGGATATCCCTTTTAGCCAACTGTCTTATTGAAATGATGGAAATATATCAACAAATATTGGGATTATCGAAAGCCATACTGGGCCTAACTATTTTTGCATGGGGTAATTCAATTGGTGATCTGATCTCCAATATTTCCATGTGCAGGCTTTACAAGACGCAAACTCATCATCAAGAAAGAATACATTTGGCAACGAAGTTTTTCATGATATCATGTGCATCTTGTTTGGGTGGTGTAATGCTAAACTCCATGGGCGGTATAGGTTTCAGTGGGCTAGTTGCAATGCTTTTTATTGGCGTTTTTAATGATAACGACTGGTGGTTTTTAAGAAAAGTCAAATTACAAGAGCCAAGCCAACTCTGACGATGGATTAAATTACAAATTCATCGTTTCTTGCATTTTCATTATCCTACAGATTGTTCTCTTGCTGCTATTCTTTGGCGGACCGAAGGATATTAAGCGATACCTCGCAAGAGATATGAGGTTAGTCGGAATGTGTATGTGCGGGTTATGGGCACTTGCCACTTTAATTAATGTACTTCTAGAGCTTTTTCAGTAGGATTACCAAAAAGCATGTCTTCAAATAAATTTGTTTTTGTGACACTTTTTGGCGCCGTAACAGATCCGCGCAGCAACAATGCACCAACTAAAAAGGATTCAATTTCAAGATTACTGTAAGCTATCTTTGAAAATACAATCTTCTGTAAGGCCAAGTTTTGTCCCTAGTATTCATCTTTTCTGGATCATTCAATCACTCCAATCCGGCCCCAAGTAATAATAGGAGCGCTTAGAAACTATTATTTATTTTCAGTTAATAAAAATAATAATTATGATATCTACAAATTTTTTTATATTTTATATCTTTTAATAGCATTTACACCCTTTGTCCATTGTTCACCAAAGTTGGCGATTACTCCTTATATTCATGAACGCCTAGTATACTTCATTAAAGCGTCCGCGATATCAAGCTGCATATCTGACAATCTACTTTTTCCTAATAAAGCACTTAACGATGGAGGTTGTCCACCACATATTAAGTTCTGTACGGATGAAAAAATCAACCCTACAGCGGGTCGAACAATGATTGAATTGGTTCTAAGTGCCGAAAAGGGGAGAACTGGGCTCGGGTTATGTGGCTGTTGATCATGGAAAGAATGTTGTTATATTAGCCTTTCGAGGATCTACAACTAAACAAGATTGGTTTAGTGATTTTGAAATATACCCAGTTGAGTATACTCCGCTTTGCGTGAATGAATATCGCAAGCTTATAGAGGAAGGGAAAGCTAAGAGAATGTAAGGGCTGTAAAATGCACAGAGGCTTTCTCAGATTCACAGAAACCCTTGGGATGGACGTTTTCAGAAAAAATGGAGAGTATTTTGGAAAGCTATCCAGATTACCGAATTGTTGTGACAGGTCATTCATTAGGGGCAGCATTAGCAAGTTTGGCTGGGATTGAATTGAGGCTAAGGGGCTTTGATCCTTTGGTCTTGACATATGCAACACCAAAGATATTTAATAGTGAAATGAGACAATGGGTGGACGAATTGTTTGAGACAGAGGCTATAGAAAAGGACTCAATATCAAAAAAGAAATCCAGTTCCGTAAGGGGTATTTTCGAGTGGTCCATAATGGAGATTATATTCCCATGGTCCCACCATTCTATCATCCGGCCGGTTTGGAGATTTATATTAACAAGATCGGAATACCTCAAAATGCAGAGGATGTTGAGTACCGTGGTAGAAACAACAAAATGGCCCTAAACGATGGATTCCGGGATGGCATGAGCGGTTTAGTTGAAGACTGGTTACATGTTTATGAACATCGAGCCTATTTTATCGACGTATTTGGGTGCTCTGGACTTTAAAAGACCTGCCTTGCTTTATGTTTAATTTATAGTTATTTCTTTCATATATTACATACCGCTTCTAGAGTTATTTCGAACTAAATACAACCACTTTCAAATTCATGATTGTTCTTTGATAAAGTATCTTTCTTCGGAGGTATCTACTCCGTTCTCTTGCGTTTTCCACTTGGCTGCTCTTCGTCCAAATTTCTTTTTCCTAAATTAACCCATTCTTTGTTGTAAGAAAGTGGGTTCAAAGCTGGTAAACTCTCGGGTTGTAAACTTCTGGCATACATCTGGCTTGTTTGTTGCTTATTCCAGTTTTCCTGCCCCCCAGGGTTTGTACCATTTTGTTTGAAATAGTATTCTTCTACCGGATCATAACTATCATCACACATGGCTTTTAGTATCCATATGAATCTTGCATATATCACCTCCTGAAAAGTGAATAGAAACATTGAAGAGAATTTCATATCTTAGTACACATCTCTTGCAGAGCACTTTTTTCGAGCGCCGCGTGGCGGTATTCTCAAATCGATTGAAAGTGAAGTTCATATATGCAGTGGCAGGTCTTTGTTCAGTATTAGCTTCATTTTTGTTGAGGTTTTTATATCACAAATACCTCAAAACGTTCGAATCATGATATATATACACACACATTATCTCAAGTATCAATGCGAACGTCTTTTCAAATAGGATTGGTGTTCTGTCTTTCAAAAATTAATTGACAGAGAGAAAATAAATATGAATTGTCCCCCAGGTGTTTCTACAATTCTTTCATCTACTGATGCAGTGATGGTAGCATCATAGCTCAATTCTACAGACCCTCGACACATATATCCATTGCTCAACATGTTGGGGCACAAGCGACTATACACTTAACATTTGTTATAGATGCTACTACCGAGAGATTGGTTGACACTAAATTGTTAACAACGCTCGAGAACGCAACTGCCTGGATTAATTCAAATTCTCTTGATGAGGACGAGGATGGTATGCCTCACGTTACTGGTGGATCTGACCGACTCGATGGGGTATCGCTTAGATAGCGCACGTTTGCCATCTCACCTTGCGGGTTCTGGTGCGGATCCTCTCCACAGTGTAGGCATGTTCCATACGTCGGCTGTCCTTACTGCTCTGCCTACCAGAACAGTTTACACAGGAAGAAATACAGGTGGTGACCCAGCACCAAAAGAACAAATCTACGTGGGTGTTCCCTTTCCCCACTGCATAGCCGTTATGCCAAAATTTGGTTGGTAAAAGATGATATAGTCCGATATCATAAACTGTATGAATTTTTACGTATCATATTGAATGCGTTATTATGTGGAGGACATAGGCCCGTAACACACATCCCGAGTCCAACTTCTGACCGTTGGCCTACCCACTCATTAGGACGGATTGAGCTGCTGACTCACCTTTCAAGGATCTAACTTTTGTGTAAGGTGACAATATTGGGAATGTATCAGTATGCTAGAAAAATCATCTCGAAGCTGTAAAAATTCACGAAAGGAAATCCACAGTTTTTTTCCGTGATATCGAATAACATCTTTATTTTCTTTTGTATACTGTCATTTATTTTTCTATTATAATTGGTCCTTGTCCTTCATTCCACAAAATTCCATGACAATTAGGATATTCTTACTGGCTCCATGCCATATTCTGATACTGTGTATAATGATATCCTCGTTAGGTGAACAGTGGTCCTCAATGGCGTCATAGGAATGGGTAAACAATAGTCAATACTTGTCCCGTCAGTTCGGGTATAATTATTATAATTATCTGGGACTCAATCATAAATATAATATCTCACTTATACTTAGCCTGTGCGTATGTCATTAGAAAGGAGCCAGTACACTAACGATGGCTATATTATCGGTATGTTTATAGAACTTTCCACCATTTTCCGTCACAATGCTGGATGGAGCCCTTTTTCGAGAATCATGCTACTGGTTTTTCTCACAAGAATGAAGATACAATAGGCGAACAAGCGCTCAGCGGTACCACCATGAACTATTTACACTACAATTATCGTAGATACAGTGGTGCTAGCCATTGCATGTATAATAGCTGTAGGCAAAGAACAGTCTGATGGCCAATTGAAGCTCGGAAAACCTTAAAATAAAACTGTGCTCACCGTTACGTATTAAACAACATTTCGGACCTTCAGAGTGTAAAGATATTTCCCTACTAAGATCTAAAATCTCAATGGAAGTAAACTTTCCATACTGCCTGGTACTCTCTTCCTTCATCTGTCAGCCTACCATCCGTGTGGGTATTCCCGGCGCGCTTTGTGTCATATACCTGAGGTCCGTTAATGAGTTCTTTGAGATAAAGCATCATTAGCCGTCAATCTACATTCACCCTCCACCTGAGACTTCGTTTCGACCAATATGTCACAAAACGCTTAATACCCCAATCTCTACGAGTGTCGACTGTAACTCACCTGTCAGTGTGAACATAATAGTGTTATTAAAAGCATCATTGATCAACTGCTCTTCGTTTCCAATTCCTGAGTATCCAGATGCTTTTTTCCTGTTCCATGTGGCCCTCGTTTTCTCACAAAGCCTCACAAAGGCTCCAGAGGTCCCTTGACTCATAATTATCATATTGGTTGTCATTCGACAACGTTTAATTTAATATATCTCATAGTACCTCTACGAATGTCTAGTATGAAGTGCGAGAAACTACATCATAAACTTTTCCAAATATCAATGCGTGAAATTCAGAGACTCTAAAATCACCATCTATTCAGTATAATTCGAAGCGCATATACTGTGGCTATAGAAGCAGTGCTAGAATACAAGAGGCTCCTCAATAGGATGTAGCACATGAAATTAAGCTCAGCTCATGTAAACTGCGTGCAACAATTAAACAGTATTGCCCGCATACGTTTATTAGTAACACTTCTCACTTCCAGGTAGGAAAATATGATTCAAAAATACGACGAGGATGATAACTTTGAGAAGCAATAAGGGAAAACCCATTTGGTGGCGTCTGTTAGTTTTAAAGTCTGTTTAATTTAATTTCTTATATTCGTTCTATATGTACATAAGGTATACTTTACCTTATATAAATTCAGAAACTCGGTTGTCCCGTACAGTAATATATAGTGGTATAGTTGAATGGGAGGGTTTCTGTTGCGCAACTATTCCGGTTTAAAACCAACAAATTCATCCCATGAACGAACTTCCGATGGAACAATAACATCATGAGATTCCAAGATTTTGATCTTTTCAGCAATCTTTGCTTTCAAACACTTGACAAACAATAAAGCAGTACGAGGTTCGTTGAACAAAGGAATAGCAAAATCAATAGCGTTTCTTCTCATAACATAATCAACATCATCAGTGCTTTCAGCTTTCTTGGATGCCAAATTAAACACGGCCTTTATATCATATTTCTGGAATAGCTCACGCAATCTTCTTTTGTCATTCTTTGGGAAATCAATTAAAGATATTTGTACGTTCTTCTCTTCAATATGCTTCTGTAGATAGCTTTTGGTAGTTTCATTAGTAGTGGATAAATCCTGTAACCAATAGTAGCCACTATAGAAGCCACTTGGCCTAAATACTCTTTAGACAAGTCACCACCAAATAATATTCCACTTGGAGGCAAAGGAACATGAAAGTTCATGGTGCTTTGAATAGCCGTCCAGTAACTTTCAATTAGATCTTTACCAAAAGACGCAACTTCACCAGTAGATGCCATTTCAACCCCTAGGAAAGGATCGGCACCAGCCAATCTTGTAAAGGAGAATTGAGGCACTTTAGTGGCAACATAGTCGTATTTCTTGTTGAGCATCAGATCAACTGGTTTCGGAACAATATCGCCACCCAAGAACGCTTTTACAGAAATTTCAATGAAATTAACACCCAAAACCTTTTGAAACAAATGGGAAAGGATCTAGAAGCTCTAATATTACATTCAATGACTTTCAAAGTATGCTCTCCATCTTTAATGATTTGCATATTGAATGGTCCGGTGATTTTCCAAGCTTTAGCGACTTTGTCAGCAATATCCTTCAGGAGCAATTTTGGTATCATCAGAAAGATGCTGTGGTGGTAAGATCAAAGAAGCATCACCGGAATGGACACCTGCATTCTCTACATGCTCAGAGATTGCATGCACCAGGACGGTACCATCATAAGCTACTGCGTCAACGTCAATTTCTTCGGCACCTTCAATAAATTTGGACATGACAACTGGATGGTCAGGAGAAACATCGGATGCCAAAGTCAATTTGGCCTTCAGTTCCTCTTCATTGTTAACGACACTCATTGCCGCACCGGAAAGGACGTATGATGGACGGATCAATACAGGATAGTTTACCTTTAGATGCAAATACATTGGCCTCCTCCACTGATGTTAGTTCACTCCATTCAGGTTGATCGACGTTAATGGAATCCAAAATCGAAGAAAACTTGTGTCTATTTTCAGCTCTATCGATATCATTTGGATTGGTACCCAGTATCTTGCAGCCATTATCGTGAAGTTTTAGAGCAATGTTTTGAGGTAATTGACCACCAACGGAAATAACACAACCTTCAGAATGCTCCATTTCATAAATGTCCATTACTCTTTCATACGAAAGTTCTTCAAAATACAATCTATCAACCTCATCAAAGTCTGTGGAGACAGTTTCTGGGTTATAATTTATCATGATAGTTTTCTTACCCTTGAGCTCTTAAAGTCTTGGCGGTGTTCACAGCACACCAGTCGAATTCCACAGAGGAACCAATACGGTAAACACCTGAACCCAAAACAAGCATACCGTGTTCATTGAACTCTACATCATTCTTGGTGGCATTGTAAGTGGTATACAAATAATTGGTTTGAGCTGGAAATTCTGCGGCCAAAGTATCAATTCTCTTGACAAATGGAATTATACCGGAAGCTTTTCTCAAACTTCTGATTTCTAATTCGTCAATATTTGTGTGGGAGTGTTCATTAATAGTAACTGCAATTTGCTTATCCGAAAACCCTAGTTTCTTAGCTCTTTGCAAAAGGTCTTTACTTAGACCACTCAAAGAGCTTACAGATTCAAGCTCTTTATACATATGAACAATATTCATGCACTTGTAGAGGAACCACTTGTCAATTTTACTCAATTCATTAACTCTTTCAACAGTATAGTTTTCATGGATTAAGGCCTGGCCGATGGCAAGCACTCTTCTATCTGTCGGAGTTCTTAGAGCTTCATCTAGATTATCACCAAATTCAGTGGTCCCTTGGAACCCTAAGACTGATGGGTCCACCTGTCTTAATGCCTTTTTGGAAGGCTTCTTCATAATTTCTGCCAATGGCCATGACTTCACCGACTGATTTCATAGAGGAGCCAATGGATCTGTCCACATACTGGAACTTGGAAAGATCCCATTTGGGAATCTTTAGCCACAATGTAGTCTAAAGAGGGTTCAAAATTAGCCACTGTAGTCTTTGTAATTGGGTTAGGCAACTCTGGTAAGGTATAACCTAGCCCAATTTTAGCGGCTGTGTATGCCAATGGGTAGCCGGTAGCCTTAGAGGCCAATGCAGAGGAACGAGATAGACGGGCATTAACTTCAATGACTCTATAGTCCAACCCGTCTGGTTGCAAGGCGTATTGAACATTACATTCACCAATAACCCCCAAATGTCTGATAATCTTAATAGCTGCTGATCTTAACATGTGAAATTCTTCATCTGATAAAGTTTGCGATGGAGCGAAGACAATAGAATCACCAGTGTGAACACCCAGCGGATCGAAGTTTTCCATATTGCATACTGTGATACAATTGCCAACTCTATCTCTAACAACCTCATATTCGACTTCTTTCCAACCTTTCAATGATTTCTCTACGAGGAATCTGAGGGGCCAAAGATAAAGATTGTGCGGCCAGTTCCTTCATTTCACCAGCATTGTTGGCGAAACCTGAACCTAGACCACCCAGGGCGAATGCAGATCTAACGATGACAGGGTAGTTGACTCTTTCAGCAGCTTCTAAGGCTTCGTCCACGGTTTCACAGGCAAACGATTCCGCGATAGGGATATCGATGTCCTTTCAAGGCAGATGCGAAAAGATCTCTATCCTCAGAAGTGATTAAAGTCTTGATAGGAGTACCCAAGACTCTGACGTTGTATTTGGCCAAAACACCAGACTGGTCCAGAGCAACACCACAATTCAGCCCTGTTTGGCCACCAAAGGTCAAGAGTATAGCATCGGGCCTTTCAAGCTCGATAATGTATGTGATGTACTCCGGTGTGACTGGCAAGTAGTAGATCTTATCCGCCAGAGAGTGGGACGTTTGGTTAGTAGCGATGTTGGGGTTGACTAATATCGTGTACTTGTTGTCCTCCTTCAGGGCTTTGATGGCTTGAGACCCACTATAATCGAATTCACCAGCTTGGCCGATGGAAAGACCACCTGACCCAATAACAAGCACCGAGTTTACACCTTCAACCAATTGTGGTTTGTAGTCATCAGTTGTGAAAGCGGAATTGGTGGGTTCCGTAGACGTATAAATCGAACTCATTTTTCTTTATCTTTCTGTTTCAGTACTGTGATGCTTCCTATACACTAAAGCTAGTCTCTTTATATGTACAGTTTGGAAAGCCAACACCAAGATCGATTTAAGAGAAAAACAAGCTATGGCGTAGAAAATTCACAGGCTGTTATATACAAGTAGCATAAGAAGAATGTTCATACACGGTAGAAAAGAGATGAGCTTCCCTCGAAGCCTACTCGGGATGACACAATCATTATGGCAGGCAATTTTTCAGATAGTAAAGGGTCATTGCTTTCTATGTCAGCATTAATGAAGAGTCATTCGCAAAATTTCACTGAAAACCGGAAGGAGCACTGTGAGGTGTGGGTGTTTTGCACCTATGAGTCACTTTTTAGCCCTACATATTGCCAGGGCTCTAGTTCGATTTAAATAGGTCATACTGTTAGAATTATTTAGGTCATTTAACCTTTGTAGGGTTTGCAGACTTTTTTTTTTTATTTCACAATAATAGCAATTTAACCTTTTTATCACTACCCTAAAAGGCCAGGTATCAAAAAAGGGAAGACAGAAGAAAGTCTAGCAGGAAGTAATAGGTAGTTGTATTGGAGACACTTGGTGAGGTTGGGCTGTTACACTTATTGTTCGTTCTGTGGCCCAAAATTGAAAAGTGCTACAAAGTAGAAAGGAGAAAAGAATATCCATCATACGAAGATGGAGTACATCAAGATTGCTAAAGTATCAAATGTAGTACTGCATAGAAGAGGCACAGCCACCGAAGGTACTCTACACTTGACTACTCATCATTTGATCTTTGAGTCCCCTCAATTGTCGACGGAATTCTGGTTTCACCTACCCACTGATTTATGGAGTGCATAAAAACCCGGGCAGTACCTTATTGTCAAAATTGACGTCCACAAACCAAATTCAATTGGAAGGCACAGATTCGCAGAACTATAGGCTCTACCAGGGTAAGGATCTTTGGTCATTCGTGAACATTAAGATCATCGGGAAAGACTACGTGGTCTTTTCTTTGGATTTCGGCAGCGATTTGCACCTGCAAGCGAGGAAAAGTGTATGAGTCCATTATGAATTTGACTGTCGTCGGCAATATTAACAAACTATACGCTTTTATTTACATGTCTAACAACTTGGAGAGGAAATTGCCGGCACCCAATAGTTGGGAAATATACGATCCAGTTAGGGAATTTCAAAGGCAGGGACTCGATGATAATGACGAATCTTGCCCCTTGGAGACTATCCACGGTTAACGAAGAGTACGAATTTTGCCCTGACATATCCCTCCCAACTCTTCGTACCGCGGTCTACATCGGATATATTACTAAAGCATGCGTCGAAATTCAGATCGCAAAAGAGAATCCCTGTTCTAACATATCACCACAAGGCCACAGATTGTAACATTCTTAGATCCTCACAACCATTGCCGGGGTTGATCAACCAGAGGTCGATTCAAGATGAAAAACTGGTTTGGGAATGCTTTAGCTCGTTTTTTTAATAAAGATATCAAAAGAACCAAGCACGTGATAGTAGACGCAAGACCGAGGACCAATGCGTTGGCGCAGATGGCCTTGGGTGGTGGGACAGAAAACATGGATAACTACAATTTCTTTCTTAGCAGACAGTAATCTAGGTGTCGATAAGAATATAAAATTGCCCACCGTGACAAGATTATTTCTCGGTATAGACAACATTCATATTGTTTCCAACACAGCTGCATATATGACGGAGATCATCTGCCAAGCTGGCGATTTAAATTTACCATTAGAGCAGAATCTGATCAAGTCCCAAAAATTCTCCAACTGGCTGAAGTTGAACACACTTATTTTAAAATCAGTTGATATGCTTCTAAAATCCATGATCTTCAATCACTCCAACGTGTTGGTTCATTGTTCTGATGGTTGGGATAGGACCAGTCAGGTTGTTTCTCTCTTAGAAATATGCTTGGACCCCTTTTATAGAACATATGAAGGGTTTATGATTTTAGTGGAGAAAAGATTGGTGTTCCTTTGGTCACAGGTTCCTGGAACGAAGTGGCCATTTAAATTCTGACGTCAGGTTCCACGACAACACTATGCACTCGTTATTTAACGACGGCGATACTAATGGTGATAGTTTCGACATGGACCAGGATGATTATGGTGAAGATGATGGTGAGGATGACGAAGATACGAACCTAATAAATATAAGTAAAATATCCAAAAAGTTCAACGACAATTTCAAACTGAATAAGAAGAGCCTAAAGTTTGTTTCCCCAGTCTTCCAACAATTTCTAGACTGCGTTTATCAGTTATTGACGCAAAATCCAGACCTGTTCGAGTTCAACGAAAGGTTCCTTAGAAGGCTAGTTTATCATTTATATTCATGTCAATACGGAACGTTTCTTTCAAACAACGAAAAGGAAAAGTTTCAACAAGATCTGCCGAACAAGACCAGAAGTGTTTGGGACTATTTTAGGTCTAGAAGGAAAGCAATTTATAAATCCAAACTTTGTGCAGAGGGACAATAGTGTTAAGGAAGACAAAGAAGTTGCAGAAGACGAAAAAGTGGAATGGATTTCACCGGACTTGAAAAAAGATTCAGTGGTGGTGGCAACTATATGGCAAAAAAAGGATTCAGAAATGAACGACGAATTGCGCCATAAAAAGAGGTCCTTCATCACTACAAATGGATAAAAAATAGTAAAGAGCACTGCAATTCCGATGGATCTAAGGGCCTAAACCTCTCGATTTTTGGGTTTGATATGTTTAATAGAAAGTGATGCGGCCAAAAGAAAAGGTTGGTAACTCGCGTTGACTCGTCAAGCATTTTTGCATACAATGATAGAAATATAAAAGTTCGAGCATTGTTTCGTTATTTATATACATATACATGCATTTTTAATGAATAAGCGATATATATGGATACATAGTATGATTATAACGTATGGGTAATTGGTGAAAGAGGTCCTTATACTTTTACAACACCAGATTTCCATTGGATACCACACCATTGGGATACAGAGTATAGCCAATCCCCTCTACAGCTTCTACAGTCTCCTTATCACAGCCTATATTCAGTGCACCTTTCAAATGCCCACGCAATTGAGGGTTGACATCTTGAGGAACCAAAGAGGCGATTATTACTAAACTTGTTTCTTGCGCGGATAATATCTCATCAAATGAGAATAATGGACCATAAACGTGAGCTAGTGTATAATACCACAAGTCTGGGTAAGAGGAGTTCAGATTATTCGACCACACGGGTGGAAACTTTGTTATATATGGAATTCCAATGCCGCAACCCATTCTGTATGGTATGGTCTCTTTCCTGGATTGTCTTGTCATGTTTCCTTCTCATGGCAGTCTCCTGAGAACGAAGAGCTATTACCCATGGCAGCGTCCCATGGGTCTATCGAATCTGGATGCGGTAGCAAAACATCCGGAGTGGTTTCCCTTCAGCACAGTGAGGCCATTGATGGCCTTTGGAAGGCCGGCTAAAGGCCCCAGTTCTAAGAATTACTTCTCTGAATTTTGCCGTGAGTTGCTTTTGAAAGAACGTCGGCTGTTGATAGTTCTCATTGATTAGGGTTTTCCTTATTTGTGAATCTGAACGGAAGTAAATCAATGGTTTGTGAGGCTAATGTGAATCTATACATATGAGCGTTGTCGTTACTCAGTAGCATGGCATAATGGTACAGTTTGGGTATTTCCTGTGGCTCGTTACAAACACTGAAAGTGGCGGCGGCAACAAGGTACCATATATTTTTCAGTTTGGGATGGAACTGCGATAATTGTATCAGTCTTTGGGCATTCAGTATCTGGTTCATTGTTGAAAATTGACAGATTATATGTGTATATTTTCACAGCAAAACAAAAAGGGATGGTGGGAGAGATGTACTACTGGGACCTAGGCTGGCGCTTGATATATATATGTCTATAAATGCATAGTTGAAGGTAAATCGTTGAACAACTATTAGTCACACTTTTTTTTAGGCTCTTTGGATCTGCAACTTTTTTTTTTCAAGCACAAATTGAAGAGAGCAGAAAAAAGAAATAATGATGAGATGGAAACAATAACAAGAAAATAAATAAACAAAGCCAAGGAAAAAAAAAAAAGAAAGACTTAAGGGGGGAAGGTGAAGAATGGCGAATACGCACGGCATACGGTACATTCGTTTGAAGCAGGTCTTCAATCGTGCATTGGATCAATCGATCTCGAAATTACAGAGCTGGGACAAAGTGAGCTCATGCTTCCCGCAATACGTGAACACCAAGCAAGGCGCTATAAACGTTGCCAACTGTCAGCGACAGTTGACGGAATTCTGGACGGAGTTATGCCAAAGGGAGTTCAAAGAGATCATAGAAGAAAGGGACGTGGAGCAGAAACTGAATGAGTTGGACGAGCTAATCTCGGAAGCCAAGGACCGCTACACAGGCAGTGGCCACAACGATGGAAACGAGAGGCCCGCGATCGACGAGCTTTCCAGCAAGGGAGCTTGTGGAATGCCACGTCTACAGCCAGCGGATACATGCCGTGCAAGAGATAGACGAACGGCTGGCGAAGGTGAACGAGATGAACGATCAGTTAGCCCGGGAATTGGACGATCTGGAAGCACAAGTGGAGGCGGAGAAAACAGGAGATCAACGAGATGTATGATGAGTATTTGGGCTCTCACACGGACCAGCCAGTGGACGGACTGCTGGTGCAAAGCCTGAGCGATATGGTTTTGGAGTTGAAGGAAAACTACTAGCTATTGGTTCTGTGTAATAGGTAAGGTGTAGAAATAAAATAAACAATGTATTATGTATTCGTTCATCCCTGGATCGGATCTGCGAGACAAGAAAGGTGCGTATTTCCTCCAGGCGAAAAGCGAGTGCTTCTTTTCAAACTGAAGGCTACTTCACTACCACACACAGGGGAGAGAGAGAAAGAAAAAGCCCAACAAAAAGCACAGGCGGTAAGAGAATTTCCAATGGCGCAGGTAAGAAGGACATACGCGTGTATGTTTGTGGGTGAGCTCGCTGGCGTGCGCGTACCTTAGGCATTACTACGAACAAATTATTCCAGGCGGTCGACCTCGACTAACGACAAGGTCGCACACTTTGTCGTGTTCATGTGGGAGTCGTGGCTGTTTTTGTGAAGATGTTTGCGGAGGACAGCGTGGTGGTGCGCAGGATGCAGATCAACAAGTACGTGTTGGGGGTGGTCGTGTGTTCACTGGGCGCGAGTGTGATGAGTGAGTTTGCCCAGAGCGTGGTGTCGCGTGGACAGAGGGTGTTTGACGTGCATGATATCGTGTGCAATTTCTGGGGCAGTCTGCTTGGTGTCGGGGTTGCCTTCTACCAGGACCACTAGATAGATTTATACGGTTATATAAATGTATAATTGTAATATGTACAAGGGGAGAGATTTCCGTGACTAACTAAAAAAAGTTACTTCAGTTGGATGTATGCTCTGTGGGCGATGGCGGTCTTATGGATCTGGTCCCTCTTGTCGAAGGCGGAGGAGGTGCCCTTGGAGATGGCAATGAGCTCTTCGCCCAGACGCACGGCAAAGTCGCTGGACACCCGCTGGTTGGCGCTCTGCACGATCCAGTTCCAAGCGATCCTGTTTCTCTGTCTCTTGTTCAAGGGCACGGGGATGACCGAGGCCTTGGCCACACCCGTGTTGAAGGTCTTGGTGAGCATCAAGGGGCGCCAAGTCGTCCAGCGCCCTTTCCAGAGCCTGGATCGGGTCCTGGCGGGTCTGGCAGTACACCAGGTACAACGCCTTAGACAACATGGACTGCGCTTTCTCCTTCTTTCCGTGGCGCATGATCATGTTGGTGATGTGGTCCAGCGTCGGGTCCCTTGCGTGGAGGGATGGGCACGGACTTCAACGCCTCCCACTGCTCCAGCTGCTCCGTGGTGGGCCTGGTCTTGGCCTCTGTGTGCGCGCCATGCAAGAGGTCTATCTTGGATTGGCCTGGGGGCGGCGCCAGCGAAGTCTCCGGCAGGTAGTCCTTTGAAGAAAATTCAGCCTTCAGCTCGTTGATGGCCTCGAGCCATTCGTCGATCTGGCCCTCTGCCAAGGGCTCGTTGGCCGGTGCTCGCAGCGAAGACTGGAAACGAGCAGTCCCGAGACCGCTCTGCCACAGTAGACGTGGCCTGCACAGCAAATGTCTCCTCGCAGAATGCAGCATTGTGTGTGTGTGTGTGTTCTGCTATGCTTCTTGCCCTTTGTTGGGTAACGCTCTCATGTGAAAGCATTATACTCTCTATACCTTTTCCGCAAGTAGCATAGCAAATCGCAAATCCAAACCTCTGAACAATCGTCAAATAAAGCACCGTACAAAAGCACATCAACACCAACTACCACGTGACCGACAAGTTGCAATCCTTTTTTTTTTCTTTTTTTTTTGTTTTTGTTTTTTGTTTTTAATCTATTACTTTCCACTTTTAAAGTTTTCGCATGTTTCCTCTTGCAGTCATAAAACAATGTAATGTGGCAGCAAGAATGTGCTCAAACACCGCTGCTAATCAATTGGCCGCGTAATTAAGAGAGTGACTAAATAAATCGCGTGCCTGCAGTTGGCCGATAATCCAGGGGCGGCATAGCCAACGCACCCCTAAATTCGGCTTACCCTAGCATTCTCTCCTAGTCTATCCGTGCCCCTGCAACAACAAAAATAAAAAAATTTTCAGGGGGGGAAACGACCGATCCCAGCTTAGCGCGTCGACGCCCAACCCCCACGCTGTCATGTCTGCCGTCCAAAACACCAAAAAATTTAACCAAAAACGAAAAACGCCAGACCGTTAGACTAGAAGCCAGCAGATCTTTTTTCTAGTTTTTCGGGCCCAGGGGGAATAAGCCCGAACCCGAGCCCCCGCACTAGCGAGCAGGGGCACCCACACATCACGGAGCTCGGCCGAGAAAACACAAAAACTTTAAAGAGTTCTCGAAGCTTCCTCTCTGCGGGCCGCCCGCAGCGCACAGTTTATCTTCTAGGTGTTTGTGCTCAATGCATCGTCAGATCAATTATGTAACCGCCGTTTCCGCCCTTGCTTGAGCACTACCATAACCGTGCAGCCAGGCGACCACGATCGCGATCACGACCACATGCTGTATTTATAAAAGCAGATGCAATGCAGGCGGAGGAGGCTGCATCTGCGCTAGCAGTTTTTCTCTTCTCCTACCAGCAACCACCCCCACCACCTTGTCTCACCTCCAGCATGTCCCCGTACATAACCATTCCACAACAGTACTTATACATCAGCAAGATACGCTCTAAGCTGTCTCAGTGCGCTCTGGCCAAACGCCACCACAGAGACCTCGACCTGCGGAAAATGGTCGGTCACGCCAACCTGCTGGACAGGGTCCTTGACGAGATCGACGCCCTAGATGGTGACTTTGTCCTCTTCGACGGCGCTCCAGCTTCCACTCCCAGCGACGCCTCTTCTCTCGGCAATAGTATCCGCCCCATCAGTATCATGTGACTCGCGTGGCATGAACATTTTTTACGACGCGCGGCCGCCCGTCATCGCATACGAATGTTGAATCAGGCCAGAAACGAGAAAAAGACAACAAAAAAAACACTCGTTCAATTCTCAGCTTCGAAGACGCAGAGACAATAGACTTTACCGCATACTGCATTTATACGTACGCCCACATACAGAGGTTTTCGTATATACATATATATATATACAACCGGAATTCTGCGCAGCTGGTGTTTTTGGGCATTTGCAAAAACATACCGGATGACCCAGTTTCGGCGCGACTTGACACAACATAATATAGTCTAGTTTAGTATAGTATAATAAAAAAGATTTACTACAACGTCACTAAAAGGCCTTCGCTCTTGCCGTCCATCATGAATGCCAACACTACCACCTCAGCGATCGGGTTTGCCAGTCCCTTTCGAGAAGCTGTCCCTCTTCCCGCACTCGCCCAACCTGATACTCGCACATCTGCACGAGATCATCTTCAGCTTCATCTTCTACCAGATCGCCTTCTCTGTCGTGGCACCGTTCTTGAACAGGGTGATCTTCCGCAAGCACTACACCACGATCCATGACCCGTTGTTGAAGGTTGATTTCGACGTCCACACTGTGTCGATGATTCAGGCCGTCATCACGAACACCGTCCTGTTGCCCACCCTCGCCACGCCGATGCACTACAATGTCGTCACCTACGCGGACTCGTACAGCTCAATGGTCTCCTCGCTAAGCGTAGGCTACTTTCTTTGGGACCTGACCATGTGCATGCGTCATTTCAAGCTTTACGGGCTCGAATTCACCGGCCACGCCCTTGGATCCACGTACGTGTTTCTGTTGTCCTTGAGGCCGTTCTGCCAGCCCTTCATCGGCAGGTTCCTCATCTACGAGGCCTCCACCCCCTTCGTCAATATGAACTGGTTTATCATGCAGTGTAACGCCAAGAGCAAGAACTCCATCCCGCTGTGGTTCAACGTCGTCAACGGCCTCCTGCTCATGGCCGTGTTCTTCTTGGTCAGAATTTGCTGGGGCACTCTCGCATCCGCCCTCTTGTTCAAGCAGATGTGGAATGTCAGAGATGAGTTGCCTAAAGTCTCCGCCGCCATAATGATGTCGCTGAACATTTTTATGAACTTTTTGAACGTCCTGTGGTTCAAGGAAAATGCTCAGGATAGTCAAGAAACTTACAAAGCGTGCTCCACGTCTAAGCTCGACTGAAACATTCACCGGTACGTTTTTACATACCTCTTTGTATATTCCTATAGACAAAAATAAAAGCCCCATAGATCATTTCGTCTATTTTGTACGTCATTATTTCTTCCTGCGGTTTTGCCCTTTTCTTCTTAAAAATGGTGGTAGAACGAAAAATTAGAAAAAAGAATGAACAAGAAACGTAGCACCAAACTATACTCTAAACAATTTCAAAAATCAGAAGGAAAAAATAAGAAAGAAGAAAACTGCAGGCCTTCACTAATGTTTGATCTCAAGACAATTGTTGACCGTCCTAACATTCCGTGGAAATTAATCATTTCTGCGTTTCTCCATCGCCCAATTTTCTTTTGAATCTTACCTAACCTACAGACAATACCAAAAACTATCTGAAACAAAGCTACCTCCTGTCCTGGAAGACGAAATCGACAATGAAACTTTCCACAAATCCAGGAACTATTCTCGCGCCAAGGCCAAGTTCTCCATCTTCAGCGATGTCTACAACCTGGCCCAAAAACTAGTCTTCATCAAATACAATTTCTTCCCTAAAATCTGGCATATGGCCGTTACTTTGTCAAATGCGATCCTGCCCGTCAAATTCCACGTCGTCTCCACCGTTGCACAAAGTTTGTGTTTCTTGGGTCTTTTATCTAGTTTGTCCACCTTGGTTGATTTGCCACTATCCTACTACACTCACTTCGTCCTGGAAGAAAAATTCGGTTTCAATAAATTGACCTTCAAATTATGGATCGCCGACATGTTCAAGAGTCTGACTTTGGCTTACGCCATCGGCGGCCCCATCCTTTACCTGTTCCTGAAGATTTTTGATAAATTCCCCACTGATTTCCTTTGGTACATTATGGTCTTCCTATTCATCGTACAAGTCTTAGCCATGACAATCATCCCAGTTTTCATCATGCCCTTGTTCAATAAGTTCACTCCCTTGGAAGAAGGCGAATTGAAGAAATCTATCGAGAATTTGGCTGACAGAGTTGGCTTCCCCTAGATCAGATTTTCGTCATTGATGGATCCAAGAGATCTTCTCATTCAAACGCCTATTTCACAGGGTTACCTTTCACCAGTAAGAGAATCGTATTGTTTGACACTCTGGTTAACAGTAACTCCACTGACGAGATTACAGCCGTTTTAGCCCACGAAATTGGTCACTGGCAAAAAAAACCACATCGTGAATATGGTCATCTTTAGCCAATTGCACACTTTCCTTATTTTCACACTTTTCACCAGCGTCTACAGAAACTCCTCATTCTACAATACCTTTGGCTTTTTTCACAGAGGGGTTGACTGGTGTATTCATTGATCCAGTCATCACCAAGGAATTTCCTATCATCATTGGATTTATGCTATTTAATGATTTGTTGACTCCACTAGAATGTGCCATGCAGTTCGTAATGAGTTTGATTTCTAGAACTCATGAATATCAAGCTGACGCTTACGCCAAAAAATTGGGCTACAAGCAAAACCTATGCAGAGCCTTGATTGATTTACAAATCAAAAACCTGTCTACCATGAATGTGGATCCCCTATATTCAAGCTACCATTATTCTCACCCAACTCTGGCTGAAAGATTAACTGCTTTGGACTATGTTAGCGAAAAGAAAAAGAACTGATCTGAAAAATATATATATATATATTAGCATGTACCATTAACTTGAGCTTTATTATGTTTATATACACATATCTATATAAAAAAAAGGACAAGGAAAACAATTTCCTTCAGCACCAGTCGCCGCCATCTCATTCTTCATCTTTTTCATCAACATCATCATCTTCTTCTTCATCCCTCTTCTTCTTCGTCATTGGTTATTTCGATTATTTCCGTCGTTTCTGTTTTCACAACAAATGGTTGAGGCTCTTCAACGTCCTGTTCATCAAGCATAAATTGATTCGCTCTTTTAAATTGTTCATTTTTTTCCTCCCTAACAGCATTATACAAAAGGAAGTTTATCCAAACCTCTACAAAACAGTAGATGAAAACAGCGTTGTTGTGGATGTATAGGTTCGATTCCCAAAGATATGAAATACCTGTTACAGATGAAAAAAATAATAATCTTAGCGGAACAATAGATTGAAAGTATTTTTCGTTGTTTTCTAACAATGGAATCAGATCGTGGATACCATTTAGGACAAAACAGAAGGGCAAAAAGACCCAGTTGGCCGTTATAACGTGACAATGTCAATTGTGGTAAGTTCATGGCTTGCGTCAAGACTAGGAAATACGAATTTTGCAAAATCGAACTAACATTCTTCAAACAAAAAAAGGCGATGGTGAATAAAAATGCTACTCTGAAAAAAGTAACATTTGTAGCATTAAAGGCTTTGGCCATATTCTATGATTTATTCGTTGTTTCTTATCTTCCGTACTAGTATTCCTGTCGGTTATATTCACATTAACAATCAATCTTATTTAAGAATCGATCGACGTTATTGTTTTCATTTTCTAAGTGAGGTTCGGTTCGCGTGCCAGTGGCGGTCCAAATGCCAAATGCATTTGAGAAGGGAAAAAGAGAAATCGTTATAGATACAGAATACTAAAGATTATTTATCTAACTTTACACCAACTTGCTTTATTAAAGTATCAATGTCTTCCAATGATTTGATTAAGTACAACTCATCGTTGTCGCACGATTCTTCGTCACCACTGCTGTTTGAGTTTTGGAGCGTCTTCAAGAAATCCTGAGTGCACAAAACACTTAAATTACGATTTGTCGTGGATATTTCATTCCACTGCTTAATACTTAAATTGTTTTTCTTGTGCCTTTTATGTGTTCTTACAGATTCAGGGTCACTGAGCGTGTGCAATACAAAGGCCACTGAACATATGGTTTTACATTGGGAACAGAATACATCGTATTCGTCATCTTCATCATCTGGACCGGCATTTAAGGTCAGAAGGTGCGTTCGTGGCACAATGGCTTGAATTCTTCGTATGCGTTTCAATTCCTTATTATAGAACACTATCAATGAAGAGTAACATTGTCTAGCAAAGGCGTCATTGAAGGATAAAGTGTTATTATTGTATTTATTCAAAATGTTGATCATTAAATCAAACATATCAAAGACACATGGTTTTTGGGTTGACTTATAATCCGTAATAGCACCAAACCCATAAGGTAGCCAAAAATCTGTAGTAAAATTTACAGCTTCATTAAAGTTAAAACCCGTGTTAAACCCGGCATGATAACATTTCGGGAACGTTACAATGTATTCGTTAGGTCTTTGGATGGCTTTATACACGGGAATGCCGAACTTTTTAAAGTTTGGATCATAGGGGGATATTAAAGTGACTAGTTGATGCAATAAATCGGGCTGTTTGATAAATAAGTCAGGTGACAGGTCATTTAGTAGGTCATTAAACTTCGCACAGCCCGGATTCGGGAATACTGTACCAAACTTTTGGATCACCTTGATGTTGATAATTGGCGCTTAGAGTATATTGGTCTTCCATGTGCCAACAAAACGTGGAGAACAGAGATCCGATATAAATCCATGGAATGGTCATGCCCGAAATATTTCTTTCAAACAGTGGTAATAGCGAATTATGGACCATGGGTAAATTAGTTAGATTCATGGGATGATCGCAATACTTGAGATAGTCCTTTTGTTCGTTCTCAGTCAGATCCTTGGGTATGAATGCTCTTGTTGGGAATCCGGTGACTTGTCCTGGAGATTCGTTATGTATGTCAGCACCGTATTTGACTGTCGTTAATCCGTTGCGATGGTCTTCGGTGACCAAATTCCAAAACATCTCTTCCAGCTCATCTATTGACAACGTTCGTTTGGACAGCAGTTTGGTGTTTTGATGGTTACAGTACTTTTGGAACTCCAGTAGTGAATAGTCGTGCGAATCCTGCGTGAACCCGTAGTACCCATTGCCGACAATACAAGTGTTACAAATCCAATCACCAGGGGGCACGCGTTCCAAAGGTGGTGTCAAACAGTAGATATGGAAAGGCTTATCGCACGAATCACACAAGATCGTCCTCTTTTGGATTATCCGTCCTGTGGCACACGATGCAAGCCTCGTCGTCCTCGTCGTCCTCGGAACCGGACCTAGAATCAGAATCAGAGCCAAGATCAAAGCCATCTTCCTCATCGTCGCTTAGCAAAGATTTCGGGTACTGATCATTATGCAATGCCGCGTGGACATTCTCATTCAACGACTGAAGAAATACATAGTACGAGGCAATGTATTTTTCAAAAATGCGTTTCAACAAACCAGTTGGCACTTTGAGTTTCTTAGAGATCGTCCTCCAAAGACTAGTGTTTTCTCTGATTTGAGGAAATCCCTACGAATTTCAGCCCTTTTCTGGAAGACTGCGAAGTGTCAGTGGGCGCCGGTTTAGTTTTTATTAATTCAGCGAAGATGTCATAAAAGTAGATTTTTTTTGAAGGTTTTCCGCTGGGTTAGCAGGATCCGAATATTCCACCACGGCGTAGGGTATTTTCAGTATATTTTTCGTCGGGTCCTTAACAGATCTATTGAAATTATTTAGCTGCTTCATGAAAAAATAGCCTGCACCGATTTATCAGGTCTAGATTCTCCAGATTTTGGATTCTCGGCTGGAACGTGAAGTTCTGCACGTCTATTGACACCGGGGGACGGAAGTCCCCGGTGGTATGATCTTGATCATACCATACCGTATGCCGAGCCTCTTGATGTGAGGGTTAGAGAGATATTCGATGGGGTTTTCGAACTCTTGTTCGGTAGGATACAGAGTAGGAATTTTTTCCATAGCAGGAGTACTGTTACTGCGCAAGACGTAGTAGGTATATTTTGAGCCAAAGGCAATCCAAGTGCCGGTCAACGTTGTTACAATCACCCTGTATGAGTTATTTACTTGAACATCTCTATATCCTTTGGAATGATAATTTTTCAGTACTGATTCCCAGGGTTACTCTCTGCGTTACACAAAAGAAACCAACGGTGCGGCTGTTTCTGTGGGTGATGCAACAAGTCCTTCGCCCTTAAAAAACCGATTGTGCCCTGACTTAACACCCTGTGAAGACCTCAACAAACCCAAGACTCTTCTTTCCAACCCTGATATACGCTATTTTTAGGGTAGTTCGATACCGGGTAGCATTATATTTGGCTTTTTTAGAAACAAACTCAACAATGCCAGAAAAACATGTACATGTTACACCAGTAGACAGATAGATACAATAAAACAAAGCCTCACTAGTTTATTGCTTAAATTCCAATTGATCGTTCATTTTGAATCCGTAAAGTAGACTCACGGCAAAACTATATACGCGATGACAGACTGACTGAGAACATCCGCATGTTTACGACTAGACTCTAAACAATAGTATGTGTGTAGTTTTTTATAGGCATCGTACTGTAGTAGTACAATGAAGAGTGCACGTGACTTGGCGTTCTTCATCACGATCCACGGGATTAGCCGCCCATAGCAACCCGGCGCAACGGGTAGCACGCACCCCCGTGTTTCGCGACAAGCAGTGGCCAATCACCGGCGAGCTCCGGGCGCGTGCCGGGTGGGCCCCTCGCCGGCCAAGCAGCGTAGGGATATTCCACTCTTCGAGCCGTAAGCTATAACACTTATAAAGAACGCCTTTTTTTTGTAATATGCTCTCTTATATCACGAAATATACATTTTTGGTTTGTTCTTTTTAAACTTTCCTTAACTCCCCAGGACAGGCCAATTGGATAAACTTTGCAAAGATCAATCAGTAACAACAAATTTTAGCAACCTAACCCCCCCCCTCATAAACAGAAGACAAAGTACTCCTCCTCAAGTCGAATTTGTCTTTCGTTTCTTTTCTTTTTTTTTCTGTTGTTATCCAATCTATACTGAATCTTTAAGAGATAAAAAAAAAAAATATGGTTTTGCCTAGACTATATACTGCTACATCCCGTGCTGCTTTCAAAGCGGCCAAACAATCTGCCCCACTCTTATCCACTTCGTGGAAAAGATGCATGGCCTCAGCTGCTCAATCTACCCCAATTACTGGTAAGGTTACCGCTGTCATTGGTGCCATTGTCGATGTTCACTTTGAACAATCCGACTTGCCCGCCATTTTGAACGCTTTGGAAATCAAGACCCCTCAAGGTAAGCTGGTCCTGGAAGTCGCCCAACATTTGGGTGAAAATACTGTCAGAACTATTGCCATGGATGGTACCGAAGGTTTGGTTCGTGGTGAAAAAGTCCTTGATACTGGTGGCCCTATTTCCGTCCCAGTTGGGAGAGAAACCTTGGGTAGAATCATCAACGTTATTGGTGAGCCCATTGACGAAAGAGGTCCCATCAAGTCCAAGCTAAGAAAGCCAATCCATGCGGACCCTCCATCTTTTGCCGAACAATCTACGTCCGCCGAAGTCCTGGAAACAGGTATCAAGGTCGTCGATCTATTGGCTCCTTACGCCAGAGGTGGTAAGATTGGTCTTTTCGGTGGTGCCGGTGTCGGTAAGACAGTTTTCATCCAAGAATTGATTAACAATATCGCTAAGGCCCATGGTGGGTTTTCCGTCTTCACCGGTGTCGGTGAAAGAACAAGAGAAGGTAATGATTTGTACCGTGAAATGAAAGAAACCGGTGTCATTAACCTGGAAGGTGAGTCCAAGGTCGCCTTGGTTTTCGGTCAAATGAACGAACCTCCAGGTGCCAGAGCTAGAGTCGCCTTAACCGGTTTGACCATTGCTGAATATTTCAGAGACGAAGAAGGTCAAGATGTCTTGTTGTTTATCGACAATATCTTTAGATTCACCCAAGCCGGTTCCGAAGTTTCTGCCCTGTTGGGTCGTATTCCATCTGCCGTCGGTTATCAACCAACATTGGCCACCGATATGGGTCTCCTACAAGAAAGAATCACCACCACGAAGAAGGGTTCCGTCACTTCTGTCCAAGCCGTTTACGTGCCAGCCGATGATTTAACAGATCCTGCCCCTGCTACTACTTTTGCCCATTTGGACGCTACTACCGTCTTGTCCAGAGGTATTTCAGAATTGGGTATTTACCCTGCAGTGGATCCATTAGATTCTAAATCGAGATTACTAGATGCTGCCGTCGTTGGTCAAGAACATTATGACGTTGCCTCTAAGGTCCAAGAAACTCTACAAACCTATAAATCGTTACAAGATATCATTGCTATCTTTGGGTATGGATGAATTGTCTGAACAAGATAAATTGACTGTCGAAAGAGCAAGAAAGATTCAAAGGTTCTTGTCTCAACCATTCGCCGTCGCCGAGGTCTTTACCGGTATCCCAGGTAAATTAGTCAGATTAAAGGATACCGTCGCATCATTTAAAGCCGTTTTGGAAGGTAAATATGATAATATACCAGAACATGCTTTCTATATGGTTGGTGGTATTGAAGATGTTGTTGCTAAAGCTGAAAAGTTAGCCGCTGAAGCTAACTAGAAGAAGAAATAAAGCTTAAACCAAGGAAAGCAAAAATTAAAATACTAAAGGAAAAAACAAAAAGAATGATGGGGGGAGTAAAAGCATTCCTTTTTTGGTCCCTGCCTTCCTTTTGTCTATTAGTGTTATTATTATGTTACGATATTCATTCATTCTCCTATTGATATTTTCTTTATATTCACTAAAAAAAAATTTATTCTATACGACTGACTATAATTTTTTACTCCCAAACTGTAAGTAAAATAAGACTCACTCACGCATACATATATAGTATAAGATGTAGGTTCTGTAAAAAATGAAACCCCTCGCCCAATAGAAGTAATATCCGACTTTAAGCAGCTACTGTTCGATGGTAAGCGCCCTTCTAAGAGTCGTGCTCTTTGTACTCATGTATGTGTATGTGAATTTAATGTTACCCTGCCTTCTTAAGCATTGGTATTATAATGTATAGCTGACTAATAACTACTTGGGGTTGACGTGCAGGTACATTCTATCTAGTTCAGATTAAGTTGCCAGTTTTTATCTGGTCCTTTGTTAAGAATACTATTTCTCGACACGTTTCTTGCGTCAAGTCCTGCGGCACTTCCCCACGGATCATGTTCATCAGTACAAGATGCAGAAATAATGGCTTCACCCTTAAGAACTTTGTATGGGCCAAATCATCGATTTTTCGATCCTTTTCGAATCAACCAGTGCCGCCAAAAGTGGCTACAACACCGGACGGTATTTTCAGTTATGCTCCAATAAACAACAAGTCTTACATCAAGATACGAGGACCCGACACTGTGAAGTTTTTGAATGGATTAATTACTTCAAAACTATTGCCTACCTTTATCAAGAAAAACCTGACCACGATAGAAAATAGTGAGGCATCTCCAGAAAAAGACAAGAATAAGGCCACTCCGAATATCCCTGTGCCCGAATTTGATGCGAGACTGGGGAATTGGGGGCTATACAACGAAATAGGTATTCAAGGGCCTTATATCTCTAGATTTGGTTTATATTCCGCCTTTTTGAACGGTAAGGGGCAAGCTGATAACAGACACAATTGTTTATCCCACACCCGTATCATTGAGTGAGGGAATTCCAAACTACCCTGAATATTTATTGGAGCTTCATGAGAATGTCGTGGATAAGATCCTGCATGTTTTACAAACTCATAAATTGGCCAGTAAGATTAAATTTGAAAAGGTTGGTCATCTCTCCCTGAAAAATTGGCATGTTGAGGTTCAATTCCCCAATCTGCCTGAAGATATTGAAAACCCATGGTTTGACAATTTGTTAGATCCCATGGCTTTGGCGAAGACTTCTGAAGATGCTAGTAATTTTGCTGCCAATGTTTTACAATCTCTATTCAAATCAGATCCTAGAATTTTGGGTGTTTATGTTGGAGAGAAGGACCGAGTTGATCTCAAGACACAATTCTACCTTTCCGCAATCGTTCAGGCTGGTCACTTCACAGCAAGTGCAAGATCCATCCAAATTATTCAATTTTGACGTTTTTGAGTTCCCCTTCCAAGTAAAGAGAATGGACCCTGCTGAAACCAGGCAGAGAAGGTTCCAAAACGGTCTTGTAGATAGCACCCAGGATTATAAGCCTGAATCCTTATTGCCCTTAGAACTGAATTTCGATTTCCTACCCAATACTATAAGCACAAATAAAGGTTGTTATGTGGGTCAAGAGTTAACGGCGAGGACGTATGCCACCGGTATTCTACGGAAACGTCTAGTGCCTGTTAAGTTGGAAAATCACGACCTTTTGGATACGGATCGAGAGAAAAAGTACGAAGAAGTCCATTTAGATTCAACACCATCGAGAAGGATCTTGCTCATCCCGACCCAGCGGCTGTTAATCCGTTCGCTAACAAAACGGCAGCATTGCCCAAGAGGAAACAAAGACCAGCTGGCTCATTGATTGCTAACGAGGGACAATATGGTGTAGCATTATTAAGGATTGAGCATTTCTCCGCAGCCTTCTCATCCGATGAACCTGTAGAGTTTTCCATAACTACAACAAAGGGCGAAAACGTCAAGGTCATACCTCAAAGGCCATTCTGGTTCGAAAATTGGCAACAAAACAACGGCCTCCGTGAATAATTGAGACAAAATACACTGTTAATAACACTAGTGCATATTCATATATATCATATATATATATATATAAACAAGAAAAAAGCCTGCATTTTCATTTCAATATCGTTTCTCATCTTACCCATTTTTCCAAGACTTATTCCCCCGCAGTACACCCATCACCCATCATTTTCATCCACAGTTCATCACCCGTACACCATTTTTCAGGATGTATAATTTACAAATACGAGAAACGCTTCGCATTATTTTTTCTGAATTTATCCTTCGTGACAAACAGGCGCCCAGTGCCACGCGGGCGGAAAAAGGATGATTCCTTCCGCCAGAAGGGGCAAAGCTTCGTTCCGTCTTGTGGCGGCGCCTCCTTTCTAGGCAGGCATCTTGTGAGGAAAGTTCCTTCGCAAGCTCCCCCAAGCTCCACCACGGGCAGGTGGCAGACTCACCAAACCCTTCCACTCTGGAGTGCCTCTACGCTCACATTACTGGATGATGGATTACCCACAATGTACCCATTGAATTCTAAAAGATTTTGTACTTTTATCAACACTTAAAATTTCATCTTGAAGAATTAAATTACTTTTTATCTTTAATTAGACACTTCTTATAATACCAAGAAAAGAGACTAGTAATAACCGACCATTCCAAAGATGTCTGACACCGAAGCTCCAGTTGAAGTTCAAGAAGATTTCGAAGTTGTTGAAGAATTCACCCCAGTAGTCTTGGCTACTCCAATTCCAGAAGAAGTCCAACAAGCTCAAACCGAGATTAAGTTGTTCAACAAATGGTCTTTCGAAGAAGTCGAAGTTAAGGATGCTTCTTTGGTTGACTACGTCCAAGTTAGACAACCAATCTTTGTTGCTCACACCGCTGGTCGTTACGCCAACAAGAGATTCAGAAAGGCTCAATGTCCAATCGTCGAAAGATTGACTAACTCCTTGATGATGAACGGTAGAAACAACGGTAAGAAATTAAAGGCTGTTAGAATCATCAAGCACACTTTGGACATCATCAATGTCTTGACTGACCAAAACCCAATCCAAGTTGTTGTTGATGCTATCACCAACACTGGTCCAAGAGAAGACACCACCAGAGTCGGTGGTGGTGGTGCTGCCAGACGTCAAGCTGTCGATGTCTCTCCATTGAGAAGAGTTAACCAAGCTATTTCTTTGTTGACCATCGGTGCTAGAGAAGCCGCTTTCAGAAACATCAAGACCATTGCTGAAACTTTGGCCGAAGAATTGATCAATGCTGCTAAGGGTTCTTCTACTTCTTACGCTATCAAGAAGAAGGATGAATTGGAACGTGTTGCCAAGTCTAACCGTTAAGAAGCTAAAAAAGGGAAAGATCTTCAATATTACATATATATGTTTTTCTTTGCTACTATTATTTTTATCCTCTTTGTACACTCTATTGTTTAAATTTATAACATAATACAATCTTATCTTTTGATGTAAAAAAAAATAGGAAAATAAAACTTTAAATGATATTTCATGCGTAAATCTATTTATAATTAACATTGTCTACAATTTAAACATCTTTTTCCATACTTTAGTTGTATATCGTTATTTGCATTGTCTCTCCGCATATTATGTTGCCTTAAAACAAGTATACAAGTCTATAAATCATGTCTCAACATACTTGATATTTTAACGGTGGTTCATCTGTTTTTTGATCTTAGCATCTACTCCCAAAAACATGCATGCTAGGATCAAGTCTGCTGTTATCACCAAAGACCCACTGATGATATAACATAGCCATAAGTAGTTATTCTTGGCAAGCAGGCCTGTGAAGATTGGGCCAATGCAACGTGCAAATGTTTTACCAATGTTCACCACCCCCATAACTTTGGTTAAGTCTCTTGGCTTAATGATATTTGTCAATAGAATTTGTCTTGGTGTCACATCCATCGCAGTTGTTGCAAAATGAAGATTCAAAAAAGAGAATAGACAAGGGTAAATAGTCTTTGGCCATGGGGATAAGAATCGAAAATATTCCTGAAGGAATCTGGACCAGTAACGTGGCTCTTACTGGGCCGAAATATCTGGCAATGATAGATGATGGAATGGTAGAAGAAGCCATAACCAATTGAGTGACGAAAAACAAGACACCCAATGCCAGCGATCCCATTAAAAATTGCTTATTATAGTAATAAACCATCCAGCCACTTGTCATAAATCCAGATCCAAGTGAATCAACCATGAAGATGACTAACAACTTCAATAAGACTGAAACTGTTTCCTTGGACAAGCTATTGGATCTTTCCTCTGGATGGGTCGCTTGCCTCATTAATGGTGCAGTCTCATCGTTGACATCCAAAGGTTCTGGTGTCTCTTCGTTGCGGTGGTCAATATGTTCATAATTCCCATCCATTTCTGTTGCATCAGATAATAAGAGCATGATGACCATCTTGCAAAATGCGAAAAAGGCATACAATAAGAAAACTAATTTATAACATTGTAAATCAGTACTGGCTACACCGGTTCTTTTCAAGAGATCCACGAATACACCACAAACTATTGCACCTAATGCACTCCCCATTGTTCCAACCAATGCATGAATAGCATATATTTCGGGCCTTGTATTATGAGGACTCAAATGTGCAATCATGGCCTCTTCTATGGATTTGAAAGGTCCAACTTCATCACTTGAAGGTGATATGACACCAAATATGGCAAATATTAGCAAAAGAGTGAAATCTTCACTGAAGCTGAAAACCAACCCACTCAATAGCATCATTGCGCAACCATATATTAGCACCTTTCTCCGACCCCAAGAGTCTGCATACCAAGTTAGAATATAGGAACAAATCACATCTCCTGCCAATGTCAATGACATGAACAAACCGATTTTATCTTCTGTCATGTTAATTGCATTTAAAAACAATGTTAAAACTTGATTAGTTAAACCATATGACAATAGTCTAAGAAACACAGATGCCCATAACAATTTAATGTCTCTGCTTGCACCTTTAAACTTGACCAAAATATCTAGTGCCATAATGTAGGGGGTGTCTTTGTAGGTCTGTTACAATGGTCTCTTTTGTCGACGTGAGAAATCAGTACTATTTCTCGTGTGCCTTTTTTTTTTTCATTGCGCCAACTCTAAAATATGGTACTACTTTAAACAGCTTCTGTAATCTATTGATAAATGCATAAGAACGAGGTGTAATAGTCATTCATCAGCTGAAAATCAATAAACATGACAATGAAGTCAAATGCTCTGCTCTTGCTCAAATTATAGATGATTCTTCTCTTTCTAACTGTAATCCTAATCTATTTTTCATAAAGTATTAGTAATCGACCAAAATGTTAATATTTTTATGGTGAACATTAACTTCATATTTTTGAGCTTATACCTTAATATTAAAGACGTTTAAAACACTAGAACAGAAACAACATAAAAAAATGTTACAATTAACTTCAGATACCAATGGCTATGATATCTGTTACAAAGTACTTTCTATTGATATATAAATATCTATGTAAATGTATACCCCATGATGCCACTTAAAAAGGAAAGCAAATCGATTTCATTAGAAGAAGTGCCCTTATTGGTAGTATTTTGTTCTTGCTGAACAGCTCCACCATGCATTTCACCGAATTCATCATCATCATCATCATCATCATTCTGGTTCATATTTAATGCAGTTGTATTGTTAGATAGGGATTTTGAGGAGGAGGCATTGGTTTGGGATACTTTAGGGGTAATAGGTACTTCTGAGGATGCCTTAGCTGTTGAAAACAACGAGCTGAAAGGGTCTGCTTTTTTAGGCTCAGCGGCAATGGCAGGAGTAACATTGCTCTGAGTGATAGTAGAATTGTTGTAGAAAGGTGTTGAATTAGTGGCAGTGGCGGTGGCTCCAATTGGGTTGGAGTTTAACAAATCAAACGAGATGGAAGAGTTGGAAACGGGAACAGCGCTTTGGAATTCAGAGAATTCGTCGTCATCATCTCCTTCACTTCCGTTGTTTTCTTGTATGAGATCTTTGGGTACTTGTGAAGATCCGTTGGAGAAAAAAGTCGACGAAATCTTCCGGTTCTTGTGTTTGCAGCTGAGAAGTAGACGTATCCCTAGACCCATTATCTCTATAGCCGTTTCCTCTAGAAGAGTTCTCTTGATTGTCTTCGTCATCACTATCAAAATCTGCGCTGACGCTGATACCGTGCACTTTCGTAGAATTGAAACCCGCCTTAGAATTTAAGCTGCTATCAGCGGCAACGGATCCTCCAGCAACACCCTTGTACTTCTTTGCTGTTTCTCTTGCCTTCTTTCTTTCCGCGCGTATCTTACTATCGTCGCTCAATAACTCAACGAGGGCTTTAACCCTAGTTCTGACATTGATACCTTGATCTCTTCCTTGAGAATCGGTGTAGTGGAAAGACTCTAAAATTTTGATCAAGTTGATGCTACTTCTCGTGTCGTCAATAAACCTTTCTGAACCGTGTTTAATAAGATAATCAAGTAACTGTAAAGCTTTATAAATTTGTCTCCATTCGCTACCTGCCTTTTCGGTAAACCTTCTAAAGATCATGGACAAAATTTCTTCTCTTTCTCTGAAATTATAAGTACCCTGGGAAATCTGGTCCATTAAAGTAGAAGAGGCGCCCCAAGGCTCGTTGTTGGTCGCTTCACGGACTTTCCCCTCCATCTCAGTGTAATTAAACACAACATTTTGAGCCTTACGGAAATATTTTTTGGCGTCATATAACGACATGTTCGATAACGTATCCTCTAAACTCATCGTTCTCGGCTTTATTAAAGGACTAACTGGGTTTAACTAAGCTCTCTTCTCTCTCCTGAACAGCGAATGCCAATTTACATAACACGATCTAGTTGAGATTGCTACCTGGTACTTCTGGTCCCTTTTCAGTTTTCCAGAGCTCCCCGCACAACGTGGTGCGTGACAAGTATAAGGAATCGATTACTTTGACAGGATGTAAGTGAAATGACCCTGTTATGATCATTTTATGTCACTCCATACATATATATATATATATTATATGCGTGTGTGTGCGTATGTACTTATATAAGCTTGCGTGTAGATGCCTACTGGAGTAAGTAACGAACGTTGCTGAATTGACTTAGTAGAATGGTTAGCCACTGAGCTACCTCTTCTCTATCCATATCATCCAATGCTTCATGAAGGCCAGGCAAAACATCCCCCACGGACCCCTGGAATTTATCGGGCTCCAAGAGAGAATATTTCATCCATTCTCTATCTTTCAGTCCCTCTGTGTGTGATAAATAGTTGGTCAATTTGTTTCGACTTGCTGTTCGATCTTTGCAACTTGATATAGCTCTTAATCTTCTTGTAAAACGTCCAAACGGGAAGAGCTTCTCTACATTCTTTATATAAAAGATCATTTTGCTTATCGAATCGAACACTATCTTCCCAAGTGGCGACTTTCAAGAGGCTCAGGACCCTTTTCGCTAGATGGTCCAATTCATTGTCATTAGGGAATACCGATGATAGTTTGGAGTACCACTCAATGTACCAATTGTACGTGTTCTTCAAGTAAATGTGAGTGTTAAATTTTGCGAGCTCATTTTCACTGAGCATCAGCGTTGTTAAACCAACAAACATGGCCATGGTGTTGTGCAGCTTATAGTCGGAGCTGGTGAACTTTTCTAACCAAGTCGGACTGTCGAAAATGGAGTTGCTATGATAAACTGCGCCCGAGGTGTCATTAGCACTAAACTGGAAGTTTGCTGCAGGCACTCCGAGATGGTACTGGAATGAATTGTAGCTCGACAAACCGTCAAGTAATGAAATGGTGGCATTTGAATCATGTTTCCAATGGTCGTACAGTGTCCGATCCTCATGTCCATTAAACTCAGTAAGCTTAGCGGCTTCGTGAATGACGTCTTGTAAAAGCGGGTTGGCTTTACAATGGAAGCTGGTCCCAGAAACGGCATTATCTAGATTGAGGTACACCAAAGCTCTTCTTCTGAGAATGGCGGAATGAGCTTCTGCGTAATCTGTGGAACCGACCAGACCTGACCTTTCGCCATCCCAACTAATCAGTTTGATGGGACGTAATGGTTTCCAACCATGTTTCAATAATCGGCTCATGCCTCGTGCAATTTCCAAAGAATAGCGCTGCCGCTACTAGCATCACCAGCACTATTCAAAGCCAATGAATCTCGATGAGCTCCAATGATAATTTCTCCCTCGGTAAATATACCAGGGATACTAACTTCTATACTAGCAATTTCTTTAATGGTGTAGTTTAATTCATTGTGTAGATGAACCTTATCCTTGAAGTTAGAAGGGCCCGTGAATGATTCAAAATTTTTGATATTACTACCAGGCCCAATTTGGAACCCTTTACCGTTTAATTTCTCTAAGATTGGCTGAACATCCTTGGCGCTCATCGGCACAGATGGTATTCTCGGTACTCTTCCTACAGGTGACGTATGTTCAGTGTCATAATCTTTGGAAGGGTAGCCTGGAGTCGTTGGATCCCCTGGGGTATCGCTGAAATAATTAACCGCGTCTCTCTCGATATAACTTGGGTTTCTTGCTGGGCCGTAGGGATAATGTAAATAGCCGTATTTTTCGGTTATTTTACCATCATCAAAGGGGTCTGTATAGATGATAACACTAGAAGCACCATAAAGTTCGGCATTCTTGACCTTTAGTCCGGATACTAATTTACCCGATCGTACGATGTGAATTTTATCCTCGATATCAACGTTCTTTTTCAAAAGTCGTTTATAGTCTTCCATGCTGCCATAATTACAGAACACGTATCGAGCAGTCACGTTCCCATTTTTTGAGTATTGATGGAAAACCTTTTTGTCTTCTTTTCATGTGTGTAGCAGGATCGTCTTTAATCCAGTCTTCAACCATGCTGGCTTGGTAAACCACTTTGTTGTCTTCCAAAAGTGCTACGTTGGTATCTACCAACTTACCGACCCAAGGATAGTACTTTTCGATTTTGGGTTTATATTCCATATTCAGAAACTCGTCCAAAGTATACTTAAGCGCCGACGAGTCGCCTAGTTCACTGCGCATATGGCCGGCATACTTGTACACATGTTTTTTCGCTCTATTCTCCTGTTGCAACGAATTTAAGTATATTCTGTATACTTCAGCATTAGTCAATTTGGAAGAATGGAACCGCCGAAAGTCTCTTGATAACGACGTCCTGGGAGCAAACGCTGCCACAAATCCTAAGTATAGAAATAGACTAGCCAGAATCAAGTAAACGAACCGTCTCTTGTCCATGTGCTCCTTCACCATTTCATATCCGCTGAAAATACTAGATATGGTATTACTCCGGCCTCTATGTCTAGATGTTAGTGTGAACGAATCATTCGTATTTTCTTCATCGCCATCGCGTGTGCTATCACCGCTATACTGTTGCAAGCCGGTGGCCTCTGCTTCATTATCGTCTGGCTCTACCATCTTGACGCCAGTCTATTGTTGGCCTCTTTCTCATTTGCTACCTGCATTCTGCGTTGTTCACTGTTGATCCTTTTAATATTTTAAATACTGGCCCCTTGCCTGCTGAAAACCTTTTTCTTTTACCCGGGCCGCTTTTTTATAGTGGAAAATGTCAATAGAAGAAGAATTTTAAAACTACACACTATATTATGAACTGATATGCTAGTTATTATTCCTTTGAAGATCAAACTATAAAGGTCAAAGTTATTTTATGTATTAGGCTCAGGTCTATATCCTACTGTTTTTTTTTTCTTTGTAACGCTATATATGGCTCTAGATTGCAATGCATGAGCGAACGATAGAGTAATGGGCCAGATGGGTGCGTCACCCAGTATTCTAACACCCAAATACAGACATTTGGAGGATAGGCTTGCTGCGATAATCATTTGGATTGTCTCATTTATTTCCGTACTTGGATCCATGGCTCTCTGTGCTTGCGCTTCATCCAATGCAGACAGATCTAACGCATCCTTATCTTGCCATCTTAGAAAATCGGTATACGATTTTAACATGTCATACTCCTTCGGTATCAAGTTCATCTGTAATCTTTTAAGGACCTTCTCCGCTCCCCAGCCATAAGATCCTGTCTGCAAAACTCAATGCTGTTGAATTAGGGTTACTAGCGTTGTATTCACGTGCCCAGTCCTCGACGCATTTCATATATTCTGAAATGACTAATACAGCAGTGAACATGCATGTGGTAGTGAAAACTGCCGTCTTGAAAATCATGCAATTATCCCGTTTAAGGTATGAAAGGAAAAAAAGTCCATGTATCCACTAGATTTAAAGCATATTCTGTAGCTTCTCTCAGAGAATCCATGTCATAACAAACTTCCTCCAGAGCTTTGTTCATATTGGACCAATCCTTGAGCCAAATCGTTTTTTATAACATGCGCCAAATCCAAGCATCTTCTCATCTTGGCAAATAGATATAGCGGAACGATCAGCCTCATTGCTGGATTAGCTTTTATCGTTGGAATACTATTTTCAGTGGGTGTTAAGATACCGCCATTCTTCAAATATAGATTTTCCCAATAATTCAACATTGTATCTATCCGTTGTCTAGAAGTGATCTTCCATTCAATATCATCCAGCTCAATGTTACCATCATTATCACCAACTCTTGCATTATTTCTTTCAATCAGGATTTTTCTCATGAATAGATATCAGTAAGGATAGACATGTACTCAATGAGATCCTAGCATGTTTATAAAAGAAACCATCGCCATTGGACAGGAACCTTAAACAATTTTCGTAAGCTTCGTTACCATTAGATAACTCAATCAATGAGAATTTCGAATCTAATGTGATTTTGTATTGAGATAATAAATTTGTCCATTCAGCGGAGTTATGGCATTGATACAGTTCCTCCTTATAGCATGGAACACCACATTTCAAGTCAATTGAATGGAAAGCAACAGTTAATACCAACTAAAGAAGAAAATAAATTAGACAACAGTAACACCGCATGGCACGTTCTGATTCTTGACTGTGCCAAAACAAAATACTGGTAGTTTTTGTTCATTTGGTCCGGTGAAGTGTATTGCGCTTTAATTTTCGAAAACATAAGAGGGCTGTTTTCATATTCCATGGCGTGATCGCTCTCAATGGGGGGTTGGCAAATTGACTCTAACGGTAGATTCAACCGCGTGGATTTCAAGAGACGAATAATCGTCATCAACTGACTACTCATCCCCTTTATTACAGATGTGTTCTTGTTAAAAATACCGTAAAACGTCAATAGTACAAATGTTTGAATAACCCAGAGCGGCGTTGTTTCTGGGGCTGCCTCGCTAGCTTTCAAACTTTTTTTTATTTGGGTGTTTGCAACATTGGCCAATACTTTGGCATGTGTTGAATGTAATCCATATAATGCACCGATCATGGATATTGATAATAATAAGGGATAAATGTCCATGTTGGGTGCGACAGAAGGAAGATGAATAAAGGAGAAAAAGGGATGGAATTCTTCTTTGTAGTAAGCAACATAATCGTTTAATTCACCAATTGTGGGGAAAGCTTCCGATTTGATATTGTTATCCGTTAACATCATACTTCTTAGTTCGTTAGTAAAAACTGGTTGTGAAGTTGGAGGAACAGAAAATGGGGACAATAAGTCTGAAGGTGTAACCATTGGCAATTGTTTCTGCGTCACGGTGGAGTTAGTGTTGGTAGTATATGATAAAGTGAGATTGTCGTCGTCCGCATTAGCGTCGTTAAGCTCTGTCTCAAGTAAAGCTTTCGACATATCCAATTGTCTCGAGCTGAAAAAATTGGATATGTTATAGTCCATCATAACGCTGTCCCGACGTCTCTTATGGGAGCTCAATGATATGGAATCTGATTGGGAAGGCTCCTTTAGTTGGTTTTGTGGTGTAGCTGGTAAATCTGTGGTCGCGTTTAAGGACAAGTTGAAACGAGGTGACAAGGAGTGTTTTTCTGAGTTAGATGACCCAACAGATGAGGCAGACTGGTTTGGGTGTGTTTTGCTTGGTATTGATGATCTTGAAGAAGGCGGAGAATAAGTAAAGCCGATATCGTTGAAATGATTGAAATTAATCTTGAAGCCGGCTTTTTGGTCGGCGTTGTTGATGAAATCAGACAGCCATTGATCGTTTATGGTATTCGGATCGATATTACTGTCATTGTCGTTGACTGCCATTGTTGGTTCCAATAAATTATTGGTGCTCGAGTTGAATTGCACCGTGGAAGACGAATCCGACACGCTTGTTGGCGGGTGTCTTGGAGATAGAGACACGGGCGGTTTCTCATTGCTCATATCCCTATAGGATTGATTCGCCAAATTGCTGTAACTGTTAGAAGCGGTAGTGGAGTTCGACGCAATACTATGCGAGAAGCTCGAAGGTAGGTTAAACTCCGAAGACGTCCGTTTACTATGGTTGAAACAACCCAAAATCTAATGGCGAATGGTGGCTTGTTATGTACCCGCCTGCACCCGCATGCGTGGAATGCATCGTTAGAAGATCTGACAAAGAGGGCCCGCTGCTTAAAAGGTAAACACCGGGCGTGGCAATGGTGCTGCCATTGTTGCTGCCATAGTTGCTGTTTACGATAGTAGCCGAGGTAGAGCGCTGCTGCTGCTGCTGCTGCTCAGAAGCCTCATTGTTAAACAAGTTCAAATTGAACTTGATGGCCTGTGACGGGTCGTCTAGAGTCAGTGGGGGCATATCCAGTTCGGAAACGCTTTCCATGAGTTGCTTGGCGGTCATCTGAGGAGTGGAGAACCCGACCTGATGCGGGAGCTTCTTCGATGAGCTCGAAGTTGGTAATGGTATTGCGAGGACTGTTGTCGTTGGACATGTAAGTCATCGCACTAGACGCAGAAAAGGACGCGTGTCTTTTCGTCTTGTGCATGGAAGAGGCGGTAGAAGGGGTGCGTGCTTTCTCGAGAATGTCACCACTAGATGCAGAGTGGATCGGTAGGTCTTTCTTCACCCCGGCTTCTGTAGCGTCGTGCAACACTGGGGAATCTGTCTTCCTGGGAGCCGTTTCGGCTTGCTTGCTGCTCGTTGAAGGGGTCGGGATGGGGAAGCTCCAGGTTACTTGACTTGGCTAGAGCGACCACGGCCTCCTTCAACTCTTCAGGGGTCTTGCCCGTGAGGTTTTTCGGGGTGGGCAGAATGGTTTCCTTGTTCCCAGCTATTTTAATGATGTGAAGGTCAGACGGGTCGTCTGCAGTCACTGAATGGCGGCGCTTGGGGGTGAAGGAAGCACTGGGGCTCGGTGACGGGGCCATGTGCTGCGTGTCACCCGTCCCCACAAGAGCGGCATGTAGTTTCTGCTGGTGTCTAAGCACTAGATCTCTACGGGCAAAACATCTACCGCAAAAGATACAAAGATACGGTTTTTCACGGGTGTGCGAATGCTGGTGTCTCTTCAAATGCTCCTGTCTGACAAACCCCCTTGTGCACGTGGGGCACAAGAACGGTCTCGGCTTGTCAGTCTTGATAATCCGAGACTTCTTGGGAATGGGCAGTATGCCGTGGCCAGTAGGCTTGGCGAAATTAGACTGATTACCGTTGGCAAACATGGGCACCGACACTAATAAATACTTTGTTATGGGGCTTTATCTGTACCAGGGCTGATTGCTATTTCGGCCTTTGCGTTTCCTTTTAATACAAGATCCTTCTAGAACAACTTGCGAGTGTGATAGGTGGTAATGACTACTGAAAATGCTCAGAGAGGAAACTAACAAGTCCTCGTTTCTTTGTTTTTGTTTCTAATATATGCAGGGTCAAACCGGAAAAAGAAGACAAACGGAAAAAGTGCCAGCAACACGGAACAAAAATGTCCACCTTTATTTCGAGCGGCCGCGGGTCGTATGCATAATGCAGGCGCCCCTTGGCCCAATGCGGCCGGTGGCCTCTGAAACGGGCCGTTGCTTTAAAAGGTTATTTCCCGTAATGGAATTTGCGCGTCTGGCTGCCTATTGTTGCCGTAGCGGCCACGTCACCGCCTCGCAGAGGACCTGCGCAGTGCAGCGCCATGACGCAAGATCTGGGTATTGCGACTTTCCCCCTTTAGTCGCCGCCCCTGGTCGTCGTTCGGAGTGACTATGCGGGTTGTTCTAGCTGCCGCGATTGCAGCTGCAGCTTGCTGCTGCTGCTGCTGTGGCGACCAGTAACATGCAGTGGATTACTCAATACAGCATGGAATCGGCAGGTACAATGTCGCAACAGGCTGGGCACTGTGTGTCTGTTTACGATAAACACCGAATTTCACGCGAACTTTTCCGTCCTCTGGGGGTGCCCAATCCTGGCGAAGTGAGCATCTGTGGATTACAGTGCGTGTGGTGGATGAGCTTGGCATTTTGAAAGAGAAAAACCGTTTCTTTGTCTTCCCTTGAACTCTTGTATGATGAATGGCGGTGATAGTGGCAGACCGTGCCCTAACGTAATGGCTCATGTTAGGGTAACGGAATTTCGGCAGATTTTTTTTGTTTTTCGGCGGCCCAGGAAAAACAAAAGAAGAGGGAAAAAAAAAGGTATAAAAGAAAGCATGGATATCTTACATTGTTTCCCACTCTCTTTCTATGTTGTTTAATTTTTCCTTTGTAGTTTCCTTCCAAAAAAAGTAACTTTGTCCTAAAAGTACTAATCCACCGCAATAGACAGTACGAAGATCGAGCTATTAATTTGAACACTCGGTCTTATCGTGATAAGCGTTGTGGAGAGATCAATTTTTCAGGTCATTTATAAGAACTCGAGTGGATTGCTGATTGTTTTGATTGGCAGAATGAGACTCGAGTGTCAGAAAATGACTATATTTTTAACTTTTTTTCTTTTTTTTATGTATTTTTGTAGAATTGTAGTTGTATTTCTATAGTCGCACTACCTTGTAAATTCGAATGGGCGCAATCAAAGGTTTGAAAAGCAGGCTTTCCTCCATCCGGGCCTCGCTGTTCCTATCATACTCGGTGCTCGTTACCACACTGTATTTCAATCCGACTTTATGGCACTCCTGGGCAAACTCTTTGTCCGTGGAGTAGCTTCTGATCGTCGCGGACAGTAAGCACACCTTACAATGGCTCATGGCGAGGCATTCGGCCAAGCATTGGCACAGTTCAGGGAAGATCGTCGAGTCGTACGTGACGTCCGCCGCCACCACCAGGTTCACTTCGTCGGGGACTCTGTCACTGCCCCACCATAGTCTTTGCAGTCTGATGTCCGGGCTCTGTTCCCGCCAGGCATCGTTCAACTCGAAATTCCTTCTCAGCTGCGTCTCCACCAGGTCCGAGTCGCCGTCCGTTACGTACATCTTGCTCACGTATTCGCGATACTTGTGCAAGAGAACGAGACTTACAATGCCTGTTCCGGCACCGATCTCGAGAACGTTCAACTTCTTCTTGTCGTCCCCATGCACAAGTTCTAGTAGCGGCTCGTGCATGAGGAAGTCTCCCATGTATAACGCGGCTTCCCACGTCCTGAACCCTGTGGTACTGGCCGCACTGATCAGATTCGGTGTTTCTTCAATGTTGATCTTCACGGTTCTCATCAAACCTGTACCTTATGATCTCTTTCATCGTTGGGTCTGGTTTGCCCGTGCTCAGAAGTTCGATGTACTTCTCATAGAGATAATCGGATATTTCGGGACCGTCTTCGTCTTCGTCTTCGTTGGCCATTGTGAGAGCTTCGCTAAGAATCCAGTCATTGTCCAGGAGAGCCTTTGATTATCGTCTTGCAGTAATATGCGTTTGCAGCTTGCACCAGTTCCATTTCGTTAATGAATCTAGAAACACTCAGGATGACAGTGTGCTCGTTCGTTTCTAACTCCTTCAGCAAGTATTCTCGGGGGCACCGTTGGTGCAATCTATCATAGAAAAAGGTCTTCATCCATACTGTCTTTAATGGGGAGCCGCTGTTTGAGTTATTCTCTTTTTCTTCTCTCACCACGGTTTTGCGATGGTGCACTAACTGCTACTATTTATCTCGCTGTCGTCGTGTCCGGACGAACAAGATTAAAATTTTCTACAAATTCGAATACACACACATATATATGGCACTCATTCTTCCGAAGCTTTACCAATGGCTTGCTGAAAGACCTTACACAAAACATCGCTATTTTCTAAGCCTACGCTGACTCTTACGAGATTTTTTTCAACACCATATTGGGCTATTTCGTCCAGTTCCTGGTAATGTGCTATAATAGCATATGGGCATGCCAACGTAAAGTTCGTACCTAGGGACGGTCCTTTACATAGTTCCAGACTGTTGAAAAATTTCTTTTGCCCTCTCAATATTGAAAAACGTCAATGAAAATAAGCCACCATAACCTCCATCTTTTGTAGACATAACGTTGTCGTAATTCTTCTTGGTTTCCTCAGACGTTAAACTGGGGTAATAGATCTTCTTGAACAGCTTGCCCACTTGCGGTAGCAACACCTTCGTTAGCAATACATCAGTGTTCGTATTGACTTTGATTGTCCGTTCCACAAAGTCTCTTGAATTTCTTTCCAGGCATAAGGCATCTTCACACCACAAACAATCTTCGTATCCGTCTTCAGTGCTCATAAACTTTCTAGCAAACTCATAAATCTTGCCCCTAGGGTTTAGCACCAAGGATCCCGCAATAACATTCGAATCACCACTGAAGATCTTGGTCAAAGAGCTACAAACAATGTCAGCATATGGCAATACGTCGATATTGACAAACCCGCCAACAGTTTCATCGACCACTATATAAAACGAATATAGGTCCGATAGTCTTTTCAGTTCCTGTAAATCTCCCATTTTCAATAGCGGGTTTGATGGAGCCTCGATGAACACTGCCAGTATTTGTTCACCAGAATGTAAAATATTCTTCAAAGCATCCATTGACGTGCAATCACCCTGTCCCAAGAAGTGCGTGTGATTGAACTTTCGAAGGATACTCAAAGTATCTGTGTACGGGAATCCAAACATGACCGTCTTTTTTGAAGGGGTGGGCCGTACCCAATCAGCTTGTCTTGTCTGCTAGAAGATCTTGATAAACGGTTAGCATCAAGGTTCAACAGCAGCCTGTGGGCGGTGAAAATAGACGCCATCCCACTAGGGAACAAATAAACATCCGTGTTTGGATTGACGTGATAGCCCAAGTCGTCCCTAGATACATCTTCAAAAGTACTGCTTGTACTGCTCTCTCCCGTGGAGTTAAATGTTTCTGCAGGAACGTCGGAGTTTAATTGGCTTTCACTGAATGGCTCTCCACTCCCAGCATTGAAGGGGCCATTGCCTTCGTTATAATGTTCAAATGAGAACAAGTCTGACAAGCCTTCTGAATCAAGTTTCTCAACAACTTTTGTGGCGATTCTTTTCCTTATTAGAGATTTCGCTTTATCAGCTGCCAGGAAATTCAAATTTCTACCAAATCTCGTTTCAACGTATTCTTCGTTTACTCTGCTCTCGTCTTCAGCCGCGAATTTTCTTCCATTGCTAGCTGCGCCCGTTCTCTTCGAGCTCTCCTTGACTTCCAATTCGTGTAGGATATATTCGGCCATTCTGCTGGATACAATTTCACCAGTATGCTGCCAGTACTGTTTCATTATCGGAAAGACTTCCTGGTCCACAAATACCACCGTAATCTTGCATTCTCTCCTCCAAAGCTTCTCCTCTTGGTTCAAAGGCTTAGGTGTGCACAGCTGTAAAGATGCGTACTTTCGTGGAGAGACCGGTTTTCACTTTAATGAACTCTCTGCACCTGTTAGCGACCTTGTAAGACGGGAAACAAAGACACGCCTCATTTTCCATAGAGTACTTAGCACAGAGAACTTCGCACAGTTTCTTGATTGACTTGTGTACGAAGAACCTTGGGTAGCCGGTAGTAAGCGAGTTTATGATGTCGCTCTCACCTTCTTCATAACCCACTGTAGCTTCCCATGTGGGTAAACACACGGATACGGCGTGCTTCGTGTTGGGTGGAATCGACTCACCTACTGTTCTAGATATCATCTATCCCTCACTTGGTCTTGTTGTTCCTGTTAAAGATACTGCTATTGTAATGAGCAAGTGCCCTTAAGTACATTTTACAACCACCCTGTATCTTAAATATGACTAATTCTTAGCCCGAGGTGTCATGAAACGCAGAGGCGCTATCATGATGTTTTTCAACTCCACACGTTATCAAATTAGTCACACTTGCTGAGTTTATAAGGGTTCGCAGGATCCAGTGCTGCCAATCATTGAGCTTTTTGTATGCACAAGATCGATTAGTGGAATGCCGCTACTTAGAAGTGACTTTCTAATGGTTTGTCTTCGAATGCTCGCAAATTCACCTTAATTGTGGCCCCTTTTCTGAAGGGAAGTTAGCATTGGATTTTTTTAGTTTCGCCAAGGACGAAAGAAAAGAAAATGGTCCAGCTTGTCAGAGGAACCAAAAGGCTGGAAAAAAGGTAAACATCAGAACTTTGAAGGTGTACCAATGCGGGGTCTCGTTGCTACCATTATTGCTATCGTAGCGACCGTCTATTACGTGCCATGGAACGCTTATTTTGGACAGAAGCCAGAGACTGCCAGAGAGATGAGAGATCGGATCGAAACCATGTTCTTAGCGTCGTGGAGGGACTACTCCAAGTATGGCTGGGGCTATGACATTTACGGCCCCATTGACCACTCTTTTCGCAATATGCCTCGTGGCGGTCAGGCCGCTGGGTTGGATTATCGTGGATTCAGTGGACACGTTGATGCTAATGTATAATTCTTCCGCACTTTACAAAAGTGAGTTCGAGGCTGAAATTCTGAAATCGGAACACTGGATAGATAATGTCCTGAACTTCGATATTGATGCGGAGGTTAATGTTTTCGAGACCACTATTAGAATGCTTGGCGGGTTATTATCTGCCTACCACTACTCTGATCAGTTTGAAGTAGGTAACAAAACTATTTACTTAAACAAGGCCATTGATTTGGGGGACAGGCTTGCTTTAGCGTTCAAAACCACCCCAAAGGGAATTCCCATACTCCAGTATAAACCTTCAAAGTGGCCGGGCTATTGAAAATCATGTTGATGGTGGCGCGTCTTCCACGGCAGAGTTTACCACATTACAAATGGAATTCAAATACTTGGCATACTTGACAGGAAATGATACTTATTGGAAGATGGTGGAGCGTGTTTACGAACCCTTATACAAAACCAATGATCTTTTAAATGTCTACGATGGATTAGTGCCAATATACACATTCCCGAATACTGGTAGATTCAGTGGTTCTAATATAAGATTTGGCTCTAGGGGTGACTCGTTCTATGAGTATTTACTGAAACAGTATTTGCTGACGCATGAAACGCTTTATTATGATTTATATAGACAGTCGATGGATGGTATGAAAAAACATTTGCTAGCACACTTCCAAACCTTCTTTCCTATCTTACATTGGTGAAAGAGAGCAAGGCCTTAACGGCAAATTTTCTTCAAAGATGGACCACCTCGTTTGCTTCATGGGCGGATTATTGGCATCTGGTGCCACTGAGGGCCTTCCTGTTCATGAGGCCCGTAGAAAGCCATTCTGGGATGCTGACAGAGAAATTGACTGGAATTTGGCTAAAGAATTAACAAATACATGTTACCAAATGTACAACCAAACCCCCTCAGGGCTCGCTCCTGAAATCGTTGTTTTCAATGAGGGAGACACAGCACCAAAAAGTTGGTGGCAGTCATCATTGGGTGATTTCTTTGTAAAGCCCCTCGATAAACATAATTTGCAAAGACCAGGAAACTGTGGAATCGATCATGTTTTTGTACCAGTTATCCCATGATAAAAAATACCGTAAATGGGGTGCTGAAATTGCATCAAGCTTCTACGAAAATACTTGTGTCGGTTGTAACGATACGAAATTGAGGCGCTTCGCAAGTTTAAGTGATTGTATCACGTTGCCTACAAAAAAACTAACAACATGGAGAGTTTTTGGTTGGCGGAAACTTTAAAGTACTTATATATATTGTTTTTGGACGACTTTGATTTGACTAAAGTTGTCTTCAATACAGAAGCTCATCCCTTCCCAGTGCTAGATGAGGAAGTATTGAAATCTCAACATTTGATCACAGGGTGGTCATTATAGCGTGACTAGTATATAATAAGACCCGCATATTTTTATGATTCATAAGTAATGTAAGACAACATTTAGTAGCTGCTTTTATTACAAGCTGCTCCAAGATTTCTGTTCATCATGTGGTGTGATGATGTACTATACCATTTTTTTGATGTTTTTTAGAAAATGAAAAATTTGCAATGCTTACTTGAGCAAGTCATCTAAAGCATTAATATTATTTATATATTCTAGCGTAGCCAATCATTCTTCCCCTGAGAATTTGTGGTTATTTGATTTGAGACAGTTGATTCATTTCCGATGGATATTACAGAATTACTACAGTGCTTTGCCTGTACTTTGGACCAAAACGCTGCCATAAGAACCAATGCGGAAACTCACCTTAAAAATGCAAGTAAGACACCAGGGTTCTTAGGTGCTTGCTTAGATATCATTGCTGCCGATGACGTTCCGGAAAATATCAAGCTATCAGCATCTCTATACTTCAAAAATAAGATCACGTACGGTTGGTGCGCTAATGAGAGACACGGCTCAAATGAATTATTGGATTCACAAGTTGATCTGGACGAGAAACCAGTCGTGAAGGATATGTTGATCAAAACAATGGTCAGCGTATCCAAAACTTCTCCACGTTGTATTAGAGTGCTAAAATCCGCCCTTACTGTAATCATCTCAGAAGATTATCCCAGCCAAAAAATGGGATGACCTACTACCAAGCTCATTAGAACTGCTCTCAAATGACGACATTGCCGTAACATATGTTGGGCTTCTGTGTCTTGCAGAGATATTCAGGACATATAGATGGAAGAGTAATGACGAAAGACAGGGCTTAGAAGAGTTGATTTTAAATTATTTCCCCGCTTTATTAAACTACGGCTCAAATACTCTTTTCCAGGATGGCAAATACATGAATAACGAGCAAATTGGTGAATTGGTGAAACTGATTGTTAAAATCTATAAGTTTGTTTCATATCATGATCTTCCATTTACCTTACAGCGCCCAGAATCATTTACTCCATGGGCATGTTTCTTTGTTAGTATTATTCAGCAACCACTACCTCAAGAAATTTTGGTTATATCCGATCTTGAAGTAAGAAGCAAGAATCCTTGGGTTAAATGTAAGAAGTGGGCTCTAGCAAATCTTTACAGACTTTTCCAAAGATACGCATCAACTTCCGTAACAAGAAAATTTCAATATGATGAATTCAAACAAATATACTGTGAGCAGTTCTTGACCCAGTTCTTACAAGTGATCTTCAAGCAAATTGAAGAATGGGGAACTGGCCAATTGTGGCTAAGTGACGAATGTTTATATTATATATTGAATTTCATCGAACAATGTGTTGTGCAAAAGGCTACCTGGAAACTCGTTGGTCCACATTATAATGTGATTCTTGAACACGTTATTTTTCCCTTATTGAAGCCTAGTGCTGATGCTTTGGAGACTTTTGAAAATGATCCTCAAGAATATATCAATCGGAATATGGACTTTTGGGATGTCGGCTACTCTCCAGATTTAGCTGCACTTGCTTTGTTGACAACATGTGTTACAAAACGTGGAAAAATCACTTTACAGCCAACTTTAGAGTTTATGGTCACAACCTTACAAAATGCTATTGGTGACTACAACAATATCACCTTGGAAAATGCCTTGCAAATTGAATCATGTTTGAGAATATTTTCTAGCATTATTGACCGTTTGATTACCAAGGACTCTCCATTCGTTAATGAAATGGAAAAGTTTGTATTGACATTTGTTTTGCCATTTTTTAAATCTCAATATGGATTTCCTACAAAGCCGTGTTTGCGAGATTTGTTCGAAGTTAGGTTCAATGGATTTCAAGGACCCGGTAATAATTCCCACCATTTACGAGGGCGTGATGAACTGTTTAAATAACTCTAACGATTCATTGCCCGTAGAATTGATGGCAGCATTAGCATTACAAACTTTCATTAGCGATGATCAATTCAATCAAGAGCTTTCCAGACACGTTGTCCCTACAATGCAGAAATTGCTAAGCTTATCTAACGACTTCGAATCGGATGTGATTTCTGGCGTTATGCAAGATTTTGTGGAACAGTTTTCCGAACAATTGCAACCTTTTGGTGTTGAATTAATGAATACTTTGGTTCAGCAGTTTTTAAAACTAGCTATTGATCTACATGAAGCCTCGAATATAGATCCGGATTCATTTGCAAGTGTTGAGGACGTCCCTGATGAATCTGAGAAGCAAATGGCAGCGTTGGGTATATTATCAACAACGATATCCATTTTGTTGTCTTTTGAGAACTCGCCTGAAATTTTGAAAAACTTGGAGCAGTCATTTTATCCAGCTGCCGAATTTATTTTGAAAAACGACATAGAAGATTTCTATCGTGAATGTTGTGAATTTGTAGAAAACTCTACATTTTTACTAAGAGACATTACACCCATTAGCTGGAAGATTTTAGAGTTAATCGGGGAATGTAATAGGAAGTCAGATAGTATGGTTTCTTACTACTTAAGTGATTTCATGCTAGCGCTGAACAATATGTTGATTTATGGTAAAGACGAACTGAAGAAGAATGAATTTTACACCAAAATCATATTTGAAATTTATCAAAAGGCTGTCGTTGCTGAAGACAATGCTCTAGATGACTTGAGAGTGGTCTTTGACTTATCCCAAGAACTAGTTTTGGCATTAGGTGACAATCTACCAATACACTATAGGGAACGCTTATTAGAAGATGTTGTGAAGGCTATCCTAACAGAGAAGAACGAATTGAAAATCAATGTTGTTTTTAGCGTAACCGCTTTTAATGTCGTAATTTCAAGTCTGATAACAGAACCTTTAGTCACGCTACAGTATCTGAGACAGCAGGGTTGTCTTGAAATTTTCTTTGAGACATGGATTACAGGCTACATTCCGAATTATAAAAGGTGTTATGATATCAAGTTATCGGTCCTTGCGCTGTTGAAAATTATTTTGAATTTACAGAGCAACGATTACTCCATGTTGAACTTGGAAAACCTAGTTCCGCAATTGGGGACCACTGTGACACAATTGGCTTCAAGACTTCCAGCAGCATTGAGACAATTAGCTGATCAACGCAAAGAATTTTCATCATCAGGTTTAGGAGCTGACGCCAAATGGGACGAAGCATTCCTTGACGTTGGTGATGAGGATGACGACGAAGATGAAAGTGACCTGACTGAGAAGTATTTAGAATTGATAAAAAATAGATCAGATTCGTTGGACTTTGTGGACGGTTATGACGCAAAGGAAACGTTTGATGACTTAGAAGAGGACCCATTGACAGGATCAATATTGGATACTGTTGACGTATACAAGGTTTTCAAGGAATCCATCATGGGCCTACAACATGTTGACGGTAATAGATATCAAGGTATAATGGGTCTCCTGACGCCAGCTGATCAAGAACTTTTCATGGGGATTATGAATGCCTAGCTGAATCAAACAGCAAACTGTATATTAGAGGAGACAATGAATTACGTACGTAAGTAGAAGAGATAGAATATGATGCCTAGGTGTGTTGTCCTTGTTTTTAGCCGATATAATTTGGTATGATAACAGATAATACTTGCCGTAAACAAAAAAAGAGAAACAAAAAAAACATTTTGGAAGCAATCCGATGAATCTAATCTCGAGATTTTATAGTGGTAACTCTCATCTGGGGAAATTTTATATCAAAGCAAAGGGATAGAAGTTTCCGGTCTCTTGCCAAGCTCTTGTCTTGTACATTCTATTTTACAATTAAACGTCATAGCCAATTCAAACATATAAAAACTGCATTTTAAAATGGCGGAAGCTGAAAGAATGTACATCTCGTATAATAATATTCACAAACTTTGCCAAAAAGTGGCCAAGCACATTCTAGCAAGAAATGAAAGGCCTGATATTATTATCGCCATTACTGGTGGTGGTATGATTCCTGCAAGAATTATTAGATCTTTTTTGAAAGTTAAGGGTCAAAAGAATATTCCGATCCAAGCTATCGGTTTATCTTTGTATGAAGATTTAGGGCTGAAAAACAGTGTAGAAACCATCGGCAAAGAGGTTATTAGAACTCAATGGCTAGATTTTGGTGCTTTGAATCAACATTTCGATTCCTTGATTGGTAAGAAAATCTTGATTGTTGATGAAGTTGACGATACTCGAACTACTCTTCACTACGCTGTTTCTGAATTGGAAAAAGAAGTCGTTGAACAGCAAAATCTTTTGAATAGAACAAATGAGGATACCGTTTTTCTCTATATTTGTTCTACATAATAAGGATAAGCCCAAGAAGGCTGAATTACCTGACTCTATGATTAATTCTGGACGCTATATTGCCGCTCAAACTGTTTCTGATATGTGGTTATGTTATCCTTGGGACGCTGAAGACATTGAAGAACATACTGAACTGGCTAAAGCTCAGGGAAATGACTGATGATTAATAGTGCTGCGACTTACACTTATATATATATATGTGTTTATCATTAGTGAACAATTTATATTTAAAGTCCCATTTATAGAAAGGGCGTGTATTTTGTCATCTCATCTTTTCTCTTGTATTTCAACCATTTGCTGAACTTGCTCATGCATCATCTCCTTTAAGTCAGACACATCATTTTCTAGTTCTTCCACTTGTTCGGTCTTTTCGCCCAACAATTGCAAAGATGTCTCTAACTGGCTTTGAATTTGTTCCACTTTTCGCAAAAGCTCATCTTTCTGCTTATTGACTTCATTAAATTTATCATTTTCCTCGAGTAGCCTTAAGATCTCATCATTTGCCTTTGCCTTTTCACTTAGCAGATTATTGTATGATTCTCTTGAGGTTGTTAATTCCCCTTCCAATCTTCTTAATTCCGTACTCAACTTATTCACCAACTGAGCACTTATATGACCATTAGAATTCGATAATTGAGCGCTCGCTCTTCGGTACGGTATTGACGTATTGTTTAATGATTTCAGTGATTTGCCTTCTTGGATTGCTTGTAAATCAGCGGCTTCCTCTGGGATATCATCGATACTGAAATCTACATTCTTTCCTACTAAAGCGCTGCGTTTCTTCGCTACCTAGTGTGTCATGCGACCCATTGCCAATCGGTTTCATAGATGAATCGTCTTCTAGTTCTTCTAATTTTGAGATTGACAATGACAACATGGAGTTTTCTTGAGGTAAAATCCACTCGTCTTCAATATTTCCATTCATGGAATTTAAGCTATTAGTTAATTCTGATGGTGTTTTTTCTATAACTTTCCCAACACTGTTCTCTTGATGCGGTTTTGAGTTATCATCATTCTTCTCTAACTGAGCTCTTTGAATATCATATTTCTTCTTCAATAAATTGTAATCATCATTCACACTTTGCAATGATAATTTTAAAGTTTCTATCTGTCTCTCCAGTTCCTTGACTTGAGAAGCGGCGTTTAGATGATTTTCTTTTTCCCTTTCCAATTGCTCGCTTAAAGTTTCTGATGAATCCAGGGCGGTTTGATAAGCTTCTTCGAATCTTGTTTTTTTTCCTTTTTTGTAGATGTAAGGTGGTTTTCCAAATCCACAATTTTAATGTTCAGTGCATATTCAATACTATTCCAGTTGGCCTTACTTGATTCCAGCTGTTCCTTTCAACAGATTATATTGGGACGATGTATGTTGTTTTACTTCGGAGCCGTTTTCATCGTTATCGGCCCCATCATCCCTACTTGATTTTCCATTTGAAATCTGGTTGGAATTATCCAGCTCTATTCTTAGTTGTTTCTAGTTTTGTCTCCAGTGCTGTTACCTGATCTATTGTTGCTTCTTGTAGTGCCTTTTTTTCCATCTGAAACTCAGTTCTTTCTTTCTCAAGCAATATTTCCACATCATCTAAAGATTGTTGCAAACTCTTAATCAAACCATCCTTTTCTTCAATCTTTTCTCTCGAATGTCTCTAATAAGTCTCTTTTGCTTATCAGTATCCTTTAATTTGTCTGTAGCTTCAGCCAATTGTCCTTGTAAGTTATGATACAGTGATTGCAGTTCATTAAAGTTGTCCACATTCTGTGCCGAATCTTCACTTAGTGCGGATACATCATACTCTAAATCTTTTATTTTCGCTCTCAAAGCTTTGATTTGATTAGATTGCCTCAATTCTGTCTCTGCTAGCTTTGTGCCTTCTTTTTTCAGTTGGTCTATCAAATCGTCTTTCTCTTTAACCAATTTAAAGAAACTAGAGTCTCTAGTCTCGATTTGCGGTTTCTTGTTGAGTTCGTTTGTTAGGTCGTCAATCTGTTGATTAAGCCTTTGGTATTCCGGGCTTATTTGTTTGACCAATTCCGTCAACACTGAGTTCTAAAAATTTTTAGGTAGCCATTGAGGCAATGGAACTATAGTACCTTCAGAGTTGTCAGCTTTATCCGGATCGATATGCGCTGTACTTTCGACAGCAGTTGTAATTAGTTTATGTGTACCGCTCTCTTCCGTGTTCTGCAATCGTACTGCATCGTCCCCGTTCTCAGCATCGTCGTTTGACTCCAGACCAGCAGTAGGATCATCAAAAGATGCACTATTTATTTCTTGTTCGCTGCTTGAGGAGTATTGCAGGCGAGGGTGATGATAGGTTCGATGTTGACCTCTTGTTCTTTTTCTTCCCTTCTTCGTTGCCAGAGAAAGCCTTTCTTCCAATGATAGTTTCTTACTCATAGTCAAAATTATCAGGCAATTGCCATATATACTTCTCTATATACTCTGCCGTATGAGTGTTCCTTTAAGGGCAGTTCACGAATGAATAGGTCAACAGCTTTGATGAACAAGCTATAATGCTGCTAGACCATGATCTTCTTAGAGTAAACGCTACATAACATCCCCACACCACGATATATACAGCACTATTTGAGTACAAAGCACTACTTAGATCAGGCCGGTCCCATTAAAGTCTATTAGCTTGATGTATTTAACATCTGGATTTGTAGAGCTTTTGGTTACTGTAATTATGTTTGCCCTAAGTAAAAGCCTGTATATTGGCATTGTCTTAGATGAGAAATCATTCAGCGTTACAGTTGAGTCGTGCTCAATTAGCCTTTTTAATATGGATGTAGTTTCTCTCGTCAGGGTATGTATAGACTCACCATTGTCATCCATATTAGGTGCTAAGAAGCTCCTCACAAAGTCTTTAAGTGACCCCCAAAGCTCCTCATTTCTTACTTTTGACGACTTTACATGAGTCAGGTCTTGTTTTCTATCTCCCAGATTGGCAAACTGAAGTTGCAGCATTGCTAGCAGCTCTTTCAAGTCGCTGTTAGTGTTTTTTTGCAACGACACCATTGCCTTTTTATCGACTGATTGATCGCCCATTATTGAAAGCCATTCACTGGAAGTTTGGGCCCTCGATGACAAGAAATTCGACATCAAACTGAAGCCGATGGGATCTGCTCTCTCTGATAGTAACATAGGCTTTTTCAGTAACTCCGCAAAGATTCCTGGGTCAGCAGGTTTCCCCTCTGGTTCTATATGCCTCTTCGTGATATCATCGATGGCACTTCGAGCTTGCTTCAAAAAGTACCGTTTGTTTCCGATTTGGTTCTCCAAGTTCTTTATGTACACATCTAGTAGACCCTTTTCTGTATCCATCTTTTCATCATGAGCCTTTTCTGGTATTTCCCTCCCGTCTTTCCTTACACATCATACGTGAATTGTTACACTGTAAATACGAAGCGAATCGGATATTTACTAGCTAACATAAAAAGTGGTCAGCATGTGTAATCACAAAGAAGGTTTTGCATAAAAAGAGAAAGAGAGAAGCAAACAAATACCCCCACGCAAAAGGAAAGAATGTCTTCACTATCAACATCCGATTTGGCTTCTCTTGACGATACCTCTAAAAAGGAAATTGCCACTTTCCTAGAGGGTGAGAACTCTAAGCAAAAAGTTCAAATGTCCATCCATCAATTCACTAATACCTGTTTCAAGAAATGCGTTGGTTCCGTCAATAATCCCGATTTGAGTTCGCAAGAAGAGCAGTGTCTGGCCAACTGTGTGAACAGGTTTTTAGATACCAATATCAGGATCGTCAATGGGTTGCAAAACACCCGTTAATATGATACCTACTTATTTTTTCTATATCATTACCTCTATGTCTTAATATATCTGTATATAAGCAAATCAATATTTCAATACATGCTCCAGGTTTCTTTTTGGAGTGGCTTTCCTACATACCGTCTACAGTTCTTTTCCTACATGTGCCTATGTTTATATATGCATCGGTAGTCTATAATGACTCAAACAGTAACCTGAAACGTGGTTGATTGGACAAAGAGGACAACTCGCGTTCCATACCGCAGTTATAATGCAACAGACCCCTCATCGTCCCCTTGCACTGCAACTCGAATCGACTCGTTTAATGCATCCTCTTGTGAACACTTGTCATATGTAATCAGGATCAAAGACAAAATGTCGAACTTGTGAGCCTTTATTCTTTCCTGTGGGCAGACCTTTAAGAGGATGTCTACCACTGAAAGAGCCTTCGAAATCAGCTTTGGGAAAGCTAGTGTAAAAGGGACTTCTTACTATGTATTCGCCTAGGACATAAATGAGCCTTTGGAGATGTACGACAGACCCTTCTTTTTGCAATTTAAGTACGGTTGCTGTTGTTTCTAATGCATATAACGTCAAATTCTCGTAGTTTAGACTTGCCCTAGGAATTATATTCTGTAGAAGAATCTCGGACATGAATTTTTCTAGGTGGTATTGGTATTTATGTTTCTTGTCGAAAAATTCCACCTTATATAAAGAATTGATCGTTGGGAAAACTAGTCGCCATATCGCTAATGTCTCATTGGCATCGTATGAAGGTGGTAGAAAATAGCACATATTGATCAAGGCCTTTTCGAACAGTGGGAATAAACCAGTACTCGAGAACTGTATCCATTTGGAGTCATTGATTTCGTGCATAAATGTATGGTCTAAAGCTGTCTGCAGCAAAAAAACACCACGAAGTTTAACTTTCCTCAAATCAGTGGTATCATCTAATATGTTTAGAATTCCTGGAATGATCCAAGATAGATTTGTCGATACGTCTTTTCTTTTTATATGTAGCAGAATTACGTAAAATAATGGAATGCTCTTCAAGCCGTCTTGACGTATCCACACTTCCTTGAGCTGGTCTTCCTTCAATGACATTCCAAGTACTGGTTTGAGACCAAGATTTTGCTGTTGTTTGCGCTCTGAGTTACTTTTACCTTTTAAAAGTAACGGTTGTAGCGAAGAAATAAGGGCTTGCATTATACCATCGTGGTCATGCGCATTCCGTCGAAAGTAACAATCTATGGTCTTTTAAAACATGCTTATTAATCTGTAGGTCTACTCCTTCGTGTATGGAGTGGTATGATAGAGACTCGATAATTTTGATTTCATCTTTCACTGTACCACACCTACTATCAATACCATCTTGTAATTGAGTACAAAGTTCTGAGAGCCTTGTGGAAGAGAGCCCTGGATCATTCAATTCATCAGTAATGTCACTTATTGTAGTCATTCGCCTTCCGGGTCCCTTCTTTCATGGGTTTTTATTATTAGCCACATTTTCACTTAATCAATTGATTTTTATTTTTAGCTCTTCAGCAAAAAAAAAACCATTAAACCAAAATAGTAACTATAATAAGTTTTGACTTGTAATATAAAGAATTATGTAAATAAATATATATCTATAGGATGAAAAGTAATATTGAATGGAGAAAAAAAATTAATAAATATCAGGGATATTATAGCTCGATACCAAGAGCCATCGTACTCCCATTTTTACTTCTAATAGGCATCTTCAGAGACATCATCATGGAAGTATTTACCTTCTGTAGTTGGTTTGATAATGCCTGCTCTGATACAGAAATCACCAAAGTGTTCACCTTCTTCTCTTTCCAAAGCGTATCTTTTAAATAATGGTTTGATGAAATCAACGATTTCTTCATCCTTCAAATTGGCCTTGTATAATTTGTTTAATCTTTGACCAAGGTAACCACCACCAAGCATCAAGTTATAAGTATGTGGAGCCTTACCAATAAGGGCTAACTCACCTAACCATGGACGAGAACAACCGTTAGGACAACCAGTCATTCTCATGATAATAGAATCGTGACGTAGCCCGTATTCTTCTAAGCAGTCCTCCAGTTGAGTAATTATATCAGGGAGAAAACGTTCAGATTCAGCAAATGCTAAACCACAGGTTGGCAAACCAACACATGAGGATGAAGATAGTCTTAACCCACTGAAATCAGTGTTGTCCAGTTTGTAAGTCTTCAAAATGGATTTGATTTCATCAATATGTTCATCTGTAATATTAGAGACAACCAAATGTTGATTACCAGTCAATCTGAAGTGGCCAGAATTGGTTTTAAGCATGTATTCAGCAACTTTTCCTTATACCTGTCTTTTGTGGAAAGTCTGGGGTATCTTCGACTCTACCATTTTCAATAAATGCTGTGAAGTGGTTTAATCCAGTTTCATCTTTAACCCATCCATAATAATCGATATTAGACTTGAATTCAAATGGTCTTTCGGTTTCGAATTTCTTACCCCAATATTCTTCCACTTTTTGTTTAAAGCCTTCAACAGTCATATCGTCTACAGTATACTTTAAACGGGCATGTTTACGGTCTACACGATCACCATGATCTCTCTGCACAATAACAATACCCTCCAATGGAGGAATGATGTCTTCAGTTTTGACGTAACCCAAACAAGAGCCTAACCTTGGATAGGTCTTTCTTATTGTTATGTGTGGTACCCATACCACCACCAACAAAGACATTATAACCGTCCACGATTTGAGTTTCTGGGTTAACTATAGCAACTAAACCGACATCAATTGATAAGACATCGACATCGTTGTAAGGAGGAACAGCAATGTTAAATTTAAACTTTCTTGGCAAATAAGTTGGACCATAGATTGGTTCAATGTCAACCAAAGCGTTACCACTAACCAATGTCTTCTTCTTTCTTGGGCCGTCTTTTCTTTTTTCAAAGATGGATGGCCATGATGGATCTTCATCCTGCTCTTCTGGGCCTTCCAACCAAACTTCATGATAGGCTGTGGTCTTTGGCAAGAAATAATCTGAAATTAATTTTCCCATGTCGGCGATTTGTTGGTGAACCTTGGCATTGGTTGGCAAAGCAGAAACCATGACGTTTCTGTTCACATCACCTGCAGCAGCTAAAGTGTCCATTAACACTGCATTCATCCCTCTCAAGGGTATGTTTTAAGTTCTTTCTTCAAAACACCATGAATTTGGAAGGTAGCTCTCGTTGTCAATTTCAAAGTACCATTACCGGAAGTATCAGACAAATGATCTAAAGCAAGCCATTGATGGGCGGTAGTTTTACCACCAGGTAGACGAGCTCTTGCCATGAACATGTAGTATGGTTCCAAGCCTTGAGACTTACGTACATCTCTTATGTCACGATCGTCTTGCGTATAGATACCGTGGAACTTCATTAATTGTTCATTAGAATGAGTAACACCACCTGAGGATTCGTCTTTTAAATTTTCACTGATGGTACCTCTCAAGAAATCAGAATCTCTTTTGATATCTTCGTTGGTAACCGGTTTTGGCTCATCTTCAACAGCAGCACCAGAAACACCAAGAGCTTCCCATAATTTAGGTTCCCATTCAGAATAAGCAGTTTGGAAGCCATCGGCATCCTGGTCATCACCTAGACCTAAAGGAATCAAGATCTTGGCACTCAACAGCTCTAAGCGCTTGAACAAATCTTGTGAAGGCTTGTTGAAATAATGCTTATCTTCCTTACGTGGCCAATATTCAGAATCACCCAGACCGAAAACAGCAACGTTTAAGGTGGCTAAATCCAAACTTGTGTCATTCTTGAGAGCTTCCCAGAAAGACTTACCGTCCTGTGGAAATTCACCTTGCCCTGCAGTAGAAGTAACGAAAACTACGTTTTCTTCACCAGGTAATTCTTCTAAAATGATGTCATCCATGGATAGTACGGTAGCCTTCAACCCTCTTGCAGAGGCTCTTGCGCCCAGTCTCTTTGCCAAGGTTGGCAGCATTTCCACCATCTGAAGCATAATAGACGTGCAATGGTGGTCCTGACAAGCCTTCCAATAATTGATCAAAGGCAGCCTTGCCTCTCTTTTCTTGTTTTCTCGTTAATGCATCGCCAGCGGAATGCTTTAAATTTCTTGATAAAGAAGGATCCTTTTTGGTTAATAGAGTTAGTTTATTTTCACGATCCAAGAAATCTTGTAATTGCTTTCTAATAACTGAGGAATCCAAGCTGAATGCCTCTTGATCTGATGATGGATCGTCATGAATTGGGTTGAATCTATACAACGGCCAGTAGCCAGATTCAACAGCGGTTTTGGTTTCCTTCAAGACCTCTAGGGGAGTGTCGTTTTCCGAACTGTATGGCAAATAAGCCAAGACAATAGAAGGACCATTATATTTAGACGCTTCGATAATCGCAGTCAATAATTGGGTGTAAGAAGCATAAACGGCAACGGAAGCAACATAGGCACTATAATAATTCATGGCGTATAGACCAACATCCTTCTTTCTATCTTGGTTCTGCTTTCTATGCTCATATGGTTCTGAATCGATCAATAGGACATTAATATTCCTACGAGAGGACAGAACTTGTTGAATACCTGAATGGCCCAAATCGTAAGACCAAGCATCTGAACCAATTAACCAACTTGATTTGAAAATAAAAGAATCACTTGTAGGGGCAGTCTTCAAGAATTTCAAAGCAGTCGGAGGAATCTTGGTTGGATTGTAAAAGTTCAAATATTTCAAGACCCACGGAATTTGCTTCTTGTAATTGAGCTTCATCAAGATCCTGATCATGAAATGACACCCATTTAGATAACAATTGAACAATTTTGTTGGCATCTTCGGAATAGTATAGGCTTGGCTCAAGAGAGGCCTTTGCTAAATTGACTAATTCTTCACGTTTGGTTTCTTGTTTTAAAAAGCGTCCGAAACCAAATTCTGGGATTGCTTGATTCAATTGTTTCACTTGAAAATTGGTTCAAAATTTGCAGATTTGAAGAAAAATAACTGCTTTAGTACCTTGATGTAGGCATCCTCTAAATTTAACACTTTTTGACAGAGGATATTAACTCAGTGATTTCAGCTTGTTCCTCCGCATTTTCATTAGGTTTACCCAAGAATAGATTGGTATCAGGTTCCTTCTTGTTAATATTCGATATGACAGTGTCGATAACAGTTTGGTAATCATCTACAAGACCAACATTAGTTAGTACCACCTGGTCGATACTCCTAGATACCAATTCATTGAAGTTACTGAAAGAAATCTAGAAGAAATGGTTGAAATTCATTTGATTGCGATTTGGTAGAGGCACCTTGTACGACAGCAATCTTAGTGATAGAAGATGGCAATATTTCCAAGAAGTTAGAAAAATCCCATGGTCTATATGCTTTGATCTTGATCAAAACTGCATTTGAAGGTAATACATTACTGAATTCTGCATCATATGGTGACAAGTTAACGATAGCAGTACTAGGTGAGTCTATGCCTTTTACCAGTTCAAAATTTGCTAATGGCACAGCATCTTCTGAGCTTGGTACTTCAGTTTCCTCATTGGCAATCTCTAAAGCTGGAACGTCGATGCTTTTGTCCAATAGCAGTACTCGCACCAATCTTTGCCAAGTTAATAAAGTGAAAAACTGGAGTCAGAGAGCCAGTAGCAATCTTGTAAGAAGCAGCTGTGTTCGAGATTGCAGTTTGCAAATCAGACGACAATAAGATGGGGAAAGAAAGATCTTTTAATGCAGGAATCACGGAATAATCTTGCAAGTTCAAATCCACCGTGATCACAAATGGAAATTGGTTAGGTAGAGAATATAAATGGTGAATGGATTTGACCAGAGTAGTTTCGTCTGTAAAGACAGTAGTTAAAGTGTCCTTGGAAAGTTGAGTCTTGATGCTATTGAAAGGATCGTGATTGTTCAACAGATGAGTAGCATTTATGGCAGCAGATTCAAGCCCTTTGAAGGTTGAACGGCTGTTTTTTGTGGGGGTAGTGTAAAACACTCTATTTTGGGAAACACTCGAGGAATATTGCGCCAGCAATTGTGGGAGTGTCAAGATATTTGAAGCAGTCATTCGTCAATATTTTTCTTTCTCTGGTTCCCTTTCCCTACTATTGCTTTGTTTATTTTTAAGAAATATAAAGAAACAGAACTATGTTGAAAAAATTAACAAGCAAGAGGACCTTTTTTCCTCCTAGTTTTATTTCACATTACGAACTACCATCTTTCAACACTTTATATAACGGTTTGCAACAAGCTATAATTTGTCAGCATCGCCATGACTAAATTATTCAACATCTCTTGGCCATTAAACCATTCTTCCTGGTCTGTGGTGGTAACTGTGGCATTGTAAATTACGGGAAAAAAACCGCACGTGATAGAAATCCTTCTTTATAATATCACGTGGCAGATTTATCTATCACCCGGCCGGGATCAGTGTCTATAGTTGAACGGTAAAATTACCATACTTCATCCCAATAAGTCGTTTAGAACCTGCATATGTTTAAAAATGCTTATGGTTTCAACAAAAAACATTCTTCAAGGTATAGGTGTTGCTTATTGCCCAAATATGTACATATAGGCATATGTATATATATGCGGATATATAGTAGTAAACTGGGGGTTCGCCGTATACTATGACAAGTATACCCAAGAATTCGCCTCCGGCGGCTAATTTGGGATTTTGGAAGATAGCCGCTTATGGATGCTTTAAGGAGTAACTTTCAACCGTCACAGAATTAAAAGACAAGGGACAAAAGTTCAAGGTATGTTGAGCATTGAACAATGACAACAGGTTTAGAACGAGGTAAAGATTATTTTTATTTAATATTTGTTTCCAGTTCTTAGCTTTTTAATTGATAGTATATTTTAACAACAAGAAAAATTTGAGGAAGTGAAGATAAACAAAAACGATCAGCTTTCTCTTATGTTTCGGACCCATTCAATAATGAACAACACGCAAGCAAACTACTTCAACGTTGCCTCCGTTTTTATCTTATTTCTTCCAAGGAGTGGGTTACAAGACATTAGTAAGCTAGAGACCGTGTATCCAGTCAGTTTTTTATGTTTCGAAGGGCAAGGTGTTCGGCAAAGGCCCTTGTTGTGGCCCTTGTTAAAGTATGTAAAGCCTGGCTTTTTGATCCCATTCAGCCGGAAAACTAACAAGTGGTTGCAGCAATTATAGGATGACTTTTCCTGATTGTAATCAACTCATATCACAGTAAACGGAATACACTGTGATTTAGTCAATAAAACAATCACGTGACCACACCCATACTATCATTGTTAATTATTACTGTTTTAAAGATAGTAGTCACAGCGAGCAGATCCATTCGATTTCATAAGTAGACAACTAAGTCAGCTATTGGCAAATAATACACCACGAAATGTTTGCTAGATTGCATGGTAAGAAACAGAGGCCAATTTCTTCCATCAATTCTCAAACTCCGAGAACTAGCAATACTACTCATGCAAATAGTATATCCTTATCATCAGGAAATTTGATAGTAGGCTCCAACAAAAACTTGAAGGGAAAAAGGTGACCATTTCAACTCTCAACTGAGGTCATCTAATAGGAATCTAACTTCAGATAACAAAAACAACGGTAATTCCACCAATGACGATGATAATTACAATGGGATAGAACAACCCCATCGCCATCAGAGCCCAGGACTGAAAACAAGGACACACCAAGCTGAGTTAGGCTATCACGAGTCCAGATTTTCAGACAATTCGGTAATGTTAAATCTAATCGAATTCCCAGATATAAAACCTGACGATCTAGTAGAACTGAAAACCTACCATAAGAATCCATCTCCATCAAATCGAGATAAGAAAATTTATTTTATCGCCAAGGACTTTGACCAAGAAACCAAGAGAAGAGCAAAGACATCTAACGTTTCGGTACTTTCGGGTCAATTACAAACCCTATTGGATTTACCTTCCAGGTCTAAAATATGGATAAAATTAAAACCGAACAAAGTAGACTTACAGGTAGACGTGGTTGAATTCAATATTAAGGACTGTTTATTGAATAGAGGTGATATGTGGTTTTTGTCATCTAAAATCGTTGATACATGTGTCTTCATGGACCAAAAGATTGACATTCCTAGATTCCATCAGAGGCACAATCAAGGGGATTTATCGAAATGGTAAGAAAATTGTCTCTGGATATATTGGTGAACAAACAAGAATAATCTTCAGATCCGAATCTGCCAGGCTGATTTTTTTGATTCAGATTACAGACGAAATGTGGAATTTTGAAGAAACTGGTGAACAGTTATTTCAAAAGATGGTCAATTCATTTTTCCCCAAGATTTTTAAAAGAAGTGGAAAGATATAGATACTCATCATACCATTACAATCGCCTTTGCTATATCAATGGATCTATCGGATACTTCGTTTAGGGACCTGAAACCCGGTGAGTCGTTGAAAAATTCAAAGGATTATTTTAGAATAGTTGTAGATCAAGTCAGTATTATTCACTGGGTTGATATTATGGAAACTTTAAGGAAAGGAATTCATGGAAATCAGAAAGGATTTGTTGAATAAAAAAGACGGATAAAGGTTACAGCATAGCTAAGGGGAGGTTTTCCCCTGTAATTAAATCAAACTTTCTTGAACTGGTCAACTTTGCTACAACAATCTTAACTGATCCGTTCAAACAGTTGGATCTAAGGCATACCACTACACATGTTATGATCATTTCTCCAGGATCTGGGTTATTCGATGTTGATTATAGTTTGTTGAGACTAACTGGGAAAGAAGTTACTATCTCTTGAAATGACAATGGATTTGATTTGTCTTTCAAAGGCTCCACTACACATTGTACCCCTCTTTTCAGGTATCGAGATTTTGAGAATAAACTCCATCACTGCGTACCACTTTGGCTAAGTGTATTTTTTTTGGAACGACCATGCCAAAAAGAATAACTCAGAATGGACTCCAAGGTGTAAAATTTATGACTTGCAAATGATGGGGATTACAGAAAATGAACTTATACAGGAGGTTGATGTCGAATATTTACAATTCGAACAAAAAAGTGAAATCTTTATCAGAATTTATGAATGATTATGATGAAAATGCATTTCAGCTCGAAGATTTTACCCGCTGATTTAAACAAAAAACTGTCTAACAGATCGAATTTAAAATTTGATACCGTATTTGAGGACGATATTGTTGTAAAAGGGAAGAAAACTTCCGGCAACAACAACGACTACTCATGGCAATACAAGGTTTATATGGAAGGCGCCCAAATTTGCCATTCCAGTAATAAAAGGACGTACAAAAACCAAACGTAATACCAGATCTGTCAATAAAAGACAATAGAGGCTTCTCCCTACGATGAAGCAAATACTACAAATGATACCATTAACACCCCTACTTTTTCTAACAACGATAATACTGAAATAAATGACTCATTGGCCTCTGTGAGATCCACTGATAACCAAAATACATCTTTAGCGCTGGATTCGCTCAAAGGGCTAAGTAAGAGAAACTCATTAAAGGATTTTACTCAAAGAGTTATAACGAAGTTCATCTCTAATATGGATGTAAACAAATACAAAGAATCAACTCCTATAACAGTTAAAGATCAAATCAGTAACTCAATCATAGATAAAAATACACCAGCACTACTTTCTTCTGAAAGTAAGACAGGTAATATAAGATTGCAAAGTAAAAGGCTTCATGATTGACAATAACATCAACAATCGCGGTAATTTGATAATCAAGAAAAATCTCTCCATTTTTGGAGTTCCTGATAAGGAAACCATAAGTGGCTCGCCCTCTTCATATTTAGAGTCGTCACATACCAGGACCTCCTCCAGATTTTCTACCGTGTCTGACAAAACTCCATTCATTACAGAGGGACAAAAGTTTAAATCTGATAACTCCAATGCTCATAACCCTTTACAGCGATTTAGGCATCGTATAAATGAAACTTGGGTGGACATCAAAAGTCCCTCAATTCCTGTCAGCAATGAATTTGCCAATGACTTGTTACCTTTACGCTGGAAAGATGTATGGCCAAAATACGTGGCCAAAAATATAGTAAGTGGAGATCCTTTACGACCCCGGCAGAATTACCGATCACAATCTCTGATTTCCCATCAAAGGATGATTTTGAAAGGAACTTCATCTTTAGGAATCATTCAGTCACTTTGAATACTGATCAAGAACAATATAACCAAACCTACAAAGATTTACTACGCGATATGATTTATATGCGATTACTGACTGGTTTCCAAATCTGTGTTGGTGAACAAGTAGAAAAAATTGAGCTATCAAGGGAAAATGACGAAAGTGAAACGGTGGTTAATAAATATCTGGACTTTAATAAATACAAAACCTTCAAGCTTTATCTGATGATCGATTCTGAAATACACAGAATAACATGCGGATCAAGTGGTATTATTGATGTTGAGAGGTATCTAAGGAATGATGAGGTAAACTTGTTTGATCAAGTTCCCAGTTACATTCCTTTAGTTAAGACGAGATATGAAAATTCATTCCGTGATGCAATGATTGATCCCTTACATGTCAAGAGAGAATCTTTGAATTGGAACCAAATTGACCAAGTTCTAGCAGGATATGGTGATTATTTAATGGATAGGAAATGGCATGGATTTAGAGCCAAATACGTGGTGTTACCAACAGACATCCCTCCTAACACTTATTCTATGGTCATCAATGATAAAAATGAAACCTTGAACCCTGAAGAAATTAGAGTTGAAGGATTAAGGAGGTTAATCGGTTCAATTACCAGGGCAAGACTAAGGACGGAAAAGGAAAAACAAATAAAGAAAACCAAGAGAGAAGAAATCCAACCCGAAGTTATGTTCTACACAGGTCCGCTATACAACTTCATTAATGAGCAACAGACGTCACTAGAAAGCTCCACTATAAATTTCAAGGATTCAATTTTCGTTAACGATAATACTCTTTTGAATAAAAGTGTTGAATTGTCGAAGCTAGCGTACCAAATTCAACGTGGTGAAAATCGCATAACTTTAGTTAATAGAAAATGGCACTGGAAAAAACATGACAGATGTTTTGTCGGTTCAGAGATGGTTAATTGGTTGATAAGAAACTTTTCTGATATAGATACTAGAGAAGATGCAATTAGGTATGGGCAAAAAGTTATGAAGGAGGGATTGTTTGTTCATGTCTTGAGTAGGCATAGTTTCTTGGATGGGCATTACTTTTATCAATTCTCGCCTGAATACAGGATGGACTCAAACAAACTAGAGAAAATAAATTCGGATCGCTCTACGTCGTCTGATCCGAAACAAATGCTGAGAAAAGCATCTACCGGTAGCTCAAATGATCCAGGCGCTATAACACCATTCTCTACAGTTGTACCTGCTATGAGTGCGTCAAACGCATCGGTTGCTGACACAAATGAATCATCACGCCCGATCTTAATGTTGAGTAATTCTCTTGTTATAGATGTCGATCCCGCAGGAAAATCCTCCAAGCAAGAATCATGCACTGTACATTATGATAGGGTTCATAATCCCGATCATTGTTTTCCATATCAGATTAGAATGGCTAACTACGACCCCTAAATTGATTGATGACTTAGTGGGGAATTGGTCCAGGCTGTGTGAAAGGTATGGTTTGAAAATGATCGAAATTCCTTGGGAAGAACTTTGTACAATCCCATCTGTTAACCCATTCCATTCCTTTTGTTGAAATTAAGTTAGCTATCAATCCTTGGGAAGATCCTGAGTTCAAAGATAGAGAGCTTTTTGCTAAAAGTAAATTCTATTATCATGTTTATCTTCTGAAGGCATCAGGATTTTTATTAGATAACAGGGCATCCAAGTTTCTTCAAAGCCAAGATATAGAGTTTGATATCATGTATTCATGGGGAAAACCACAGTTCAAATATGTTCAATATATACACCATACTGGTGCTTACGTTGCAGAACTACGAGAAAATGGTTGCCTCTTTTTAGCCCCTAACAACGTTTATATTTCTAGGGTGAATCCGGGAAACATAATCGGGAAGATCCATTCCTCCTCGAGCTCTGCACTAGATGCTCAAAAAGTGATCCTCGATTTCAAATCAACTTGCTTAGATTACCAGAAACTAAGATCAATTTTCTTAGATGCAAAGGAAACGTGGATTACAGGAAAAATTGTAGAGGAATAGGAAGCCCCTAGTATTAATAAGCCTAACTAAGTAAATAATATTCAATAGGATAACCAAGTGTATTATCTATTTTTATATATGTATATATAAATTAATATATATATATATATATATCTATATACGCTCATTTGCGGATTTAAAGTCTTTGCGCAATCTTAATAACATCACCCAAGACACCAGCAGCAGTGACAGCAGCACCTGCACCAGCACCTTGAATGACAACTGGGTTGGTGTAACGCTTAGTCTTGATGGAAATAACATTATCAGAACCCTTCAATGATGCAAATGGATGGGAGTAATCGTATTTTTCAATTCCAACAGGAGACAGATTTGGTGGCGACATCAACTTTACCAATAAATCTCAATACTTTGTCTTCAGCTGCGGCTTCCTTTTTCAATTGAGTTAGATCATCGTCATAATCGGATAACTTTTCCATGAATTCGTCGACAGATTTAACAGAATCTAATGGTTTAGGAATCAAAGATTGAACTGGGAAAGAAGTTGGGGATTCAACTTCGACGCCAGATATTCTACCGACAATTGTGACCTTTCTAGCAACATCCAAACCGTTCAAATCGTCTCTTGGGTCTGGTTCGGTGTAACCTAATTTCTTAGCAACTTTGACGACATCAGAAAATTTGACGTCGTTAGCTTCACTAGTGGAGAATTCGTTGAAAATGTAAGATAGAGTACCAGAAAAGATACCTTCGATTTTCTCTACCTCATCACCAGTTTGGACAATTTCTCTCAAAAAGCTGATAATAGGTAAACCAGCACCGACGGTGGCTTCATGGTATACCAAACCGTTGGTTGGCTTATTGGAGAAAAAGAGCCTTCCAGGTAGCCAAATCAGAGGAGAAAAAGCCTTCTTGTTTGGTGTAGCAATTGAAATACCGTTTTCAACGAACTTGGTGTAGAAACCAGCAATGTAAGCACTGGAAGTGTTATCCACCAAAATCACTGGCTTAGGAGAAGTCTTTAAATGAGCAATCAAATCGTCCAATGGCAAAGTCTTGTCGCTGGCAGCGGCCAATGCCGATTTCCAATCAGAGCCGACGTTCAATGGAGAAAAGTCCTTGGAGATCAAGGAACGTTCAGCTTCGGCTAAAAGAACCAAATTGTAAGTGATGGTAGACTTCATGGCCAACAATTGGTCCAAAAGAGATGAACCCACCACACCGGCACCGATAACGGCAACATTAACAACTTTAGTAGACATTTTTTTCTTTCTTTCTTGGTTGATTATACTAGCACTACTTACTTACAACAACCTGTATATGCAGCTAAAAAGAGTGAGTTCGATAAACGTCTACCACTAATTGGAGTATTACATATTCTATATACATTTTTTTCATCCATTAATTAGCCCACTAGGACACATTTCCTTCAAATTAAGTCATATACACACCCGTGCACCACTAGGCGACAGTCGGCAAAATTCACGTGATCTTGTCCACTAAGAGTTTGATTCTATCAAAGACTTCCTTCTTGGTAACACGCTTCTTCACGGCACTCGACTTGGAGGTGGAATCTGGAGTACCCTTTGGATGCAGTAGAACCCGCCGATGATGGTGCTGGTGTATTCTCGTTATTATCGTTTGCGGGGAATTGATTCTGTTGAGCTAGAGGATAATAGAGATACTCGAAATAAATACCCAGGCAAACACTGTCGAAGGCAATTCCGCTATGTCCCTTCTTCAGTTGGAATGCCAGTTTTAGTCCAGAAGTTATTTCTTCCGGGATGATTGCTCTGGATCGAAAGCCTGATTTAGCTGCTCACTGATTTTCAAAAAATTTTGATAGTCAAGTGTGGGGAGAATCTGTTCCACATAACTCTTGTCCTGTAACTGTAGTTTTATTTTAGCACTTTGCGTATACACGCTAATGGCGCGTTCTAGAAGTTCGTTTATGTTCACCGTTCCAGAACCAAAACGTCTTAGTTTCTTTTTATAACAAGGCCAGTCGTATTGAAGTCTTTCATGGCAAAAAGCAAGTCCAAATACAAAACCAAATACTGGTATGTATAGATGAAATGCTTTCCTGGCCTCTCAAAATCTGGCTTCCATATGTTGACCAAGTTTTTGTTTACGCTTTTTGCCGATATCAAACTATCCATCTCTTTCAGAGCCCCGTCCACATCACCAAAATCATCAAACAATATGCGCGCAACTCTGTAACGAGGTCTATGCTGCCATTTTTTTTTATCAACAGATAATAAATGATGTGAAGTAGTTTCATGATCTTGTCAAAAAACACCTTTTTTTGATAGTCCCCCGCTAGCCCTTCATCATTAACCCAAAACTCCTCCTGCTCTTGGAAAAATTGGTTATCTTTAGATAATAGCGCTAAAGCCTCATTGACATTTATGATGCCCTGCTTTATCCATTTATAGCAAGAATTCACTAATAAGTAGTGCGGTTCGATGATCGGATCTTTAGCGGGTGATGACTCATGTGCTATTTGGCAACTTTTTAGGATATAGCTCGAGATTAGTTTACAGTTATTCCCATCGTCTGTTTTGAAAAAGAATTTAGCCAGACTATAAAAGCTAAACCAATTTAGCACAAACGTGTCATCCTCTAATTTGGTACTCGTCGATAAAAGAACATCCTCGATTGAAACATAAAAATATGCATTGCTCAATATTGAAGTCTGAAATTGTGGTGATTCTCTTTGTTTTTTCCATTATTACCTCTCCAGTTTCGGATAATCTCATTGTGTTTTCAACATTACTTTTCCAACTATAGCAAAGCTTGTTCTCATAGGTTTGTAGTACCCACTAATCAGCATAGAACCCAAGTCATCTAACGCCTTTAGTATGATCTTTTTGTCATCACTGGTTCGATTCGGCTTACTGTAATAAATGGAAACGGCCATTGAGTAACACAATATTGCCTTTCTTTGAGTCAGCGCAATGATTTCTTTCTTCTCAGGAACAGTAATCTTATCTGAAGTCCAAATCAAATCATCTTCAACAGTATAAGTGTAGCACTTTCCAAGTAGTATCCAACTTTCAAAACGGTTTGTGTTGTATATGATGTCATTCTTCAACATCCTAATAATAGGAGTCCAACTCAGAAGGCCTTGCTTGCATAGACTTCTTCCTCATTTTATATAAACCCAAAGACTGTAAACTGGATACATAGAACAGGCCAGCTGTCATACCTTGCTGTAACTCATCATGTGGTGTAGTTAAGTATAAATTTGTGTCGCCGGAAAATGTATCCTTCAGCAAATTAGCTGTTATTGGCCTCGATAGATATTCATTCAATAAAAACGAGTTTCTAGATATGATATGGTTGTCCACAGTCGAAGGATCGCCAATTTTTCTATAATATTATCCATAACCTGCTTCAAGGTGGTCTTTTGACGAGGAAAGGTAAGGATTTTTGTTCTGATACTGCAATTTAATAAGGTAAGTACCTAGGGGTAAAGAATGAATCTTTTCCATCTCCTACAGCTTTTGTTTCATGCAGGTCAGGACTAAAATTATCACTGGCTATCGTGTAGTGATATCTACACCATAGTATTTGCTTCAACTGTAAAAATGAGTCATTATTGATGAACTGACACAACAGTTTCTCAGACAAAGCTAAAAAGTTACCATTTGATGCGTCACAAAAATGGAAATGTCCAAAAAGGGTATGCAAAGACCAAATTAGTTCAGTCGTCTCAATACCCTGATCAGTAGGCGTCTTTATGTTGGCCTGGATATTATAGTAATAGAGAATTAAAGTTGATAAATCTATCATGATGTCCTTCATTTTTCCAGATGATTTTGAAGCTCTTTTGAAAAATGACTTATTTGAAGTTTCAGCAACTGCCGAACTTTCATAAAATAAAACAGTATAAAAGAAAAAAAACGTCTTCAATAATTTATCAAACATACAGTCCTCTAATGTAAAATCACTATTTTCCCATCTATTCACATTCAGAATTTTAGTTAACTTACTGGAAAAATAACCAATTGCTGTCAAAACTGTTAGTAACATCTGCTGCCTTGCATGAGGGTTCGATTCCCTATAAAAAGGCGATTTCAACGCGCCCTTCATGAAGTCAAGAACATGGAAATAGATCCTTTGCGCGTCTTGTATGCTAGATTTTTTAACATATGATGAGAAGAGAACGCCCCACAGCCTGATTTTCAGTAGAAATGGCGAATTCGAAATAAATGACACCATCTCCTCATCGATAACTTGTTGCTCAGTTGAAGGATATAATATATGCAAAAGAACACGCTCTAGAGTCTCCAAATGATTTTCCGAATGACAGTCAGAGGTTGTGTCTTCAGAAATATCTTCAACTGTTATGTTCTGTATTATTTTTATTTTCCTTTTTTGTGATTGAACTGTATTCAAGTTCAAAGCAGGTATGTGGCGATAATTTGGATACGCAACGTCTAGGTGAGAGTCCAAATCTTTTATAGTCTTCTCCAAAGACGTTAAAGTTTCGGAGAGCCTGTTATCAACGATATCACAGGTATACTGCAAGAAACAGTAATGAGTCCATTGAAAGTGGACGTACAATTCCTGTATCTTTTTCCTCGGCAATCGGTTCTAGTAACGCATGCCAAGACCTTATTCTTTTCTCCACCTTATTTCTTTGACTTTTTAAGTCCGCTGACTTGTGTCCTTGAATCCGTTTGTTTGTAATTTCTTCCACAATATTTCCTAAATGATTTCACTAGCAGTTCGTAAACCGACAAGGCCAAATACTTGCATTGCTTTTGGTTCTTGTTGATGAAAGCAAAAGATATTCAACTCAATTCCAAAATACGAACCATAAAACTGTCTTTAGAAGCTGGGGTTCCCAAAGGTAATCAATCACGAGACGTCTTTGGTTTCCCTCATCATAGGTCCCAAGCAGTTTGAATAGTAATTTTAAACGTACTTCATGGAAAATGAAGACTACCTGCGTTCACTTCAGACACAAAGGACTTGATGTAATCTGAATCCAAGTCACTCAAATATCTAGGAAAATCCTTCCTTGTTATCAAATGCATTCGACTTCAGGAGTGCATTTAGTTGGAATAATTCTTCGTTTTCGTTAGAGCCGCTAGATAGATAGTCATTCTGGTTGAAAATGTCGGTATATCTACTGTTCCAAGATTTCAAACATTCGTAAAAGTCAGTGTATGGAATAAATTTATCAAATGGGTTACCATCAGAGCCAATGACGAATTTGGAGGCAAATGTATCGAAATCATAAAATGAGTTTATTTGTATATACGACAGCAATGTATTGAATTCAGTAAAGAATTTTTTATGAACGTCCATGACAAGCTCTTTTGAGTTGTCATGTTCCCTCTCTTTAAAACGCTTACTACTTCTTTGAAGAGGCTTTGTCGTATCCAAATGTTCATCAGGCCTCTTTATTAGGCCTGGATTCCTCACTAACTTTGGTTTCTAAGGGCACTGAATTGTCGCTTTTGTTCTCCACTTGCGTACTCTCTTCATCTTGCTCTTCATCTTGTTGCTCTTCGAAATCTTTTTCTAAGGACGGGGTATTATTGATTGATTCCGATAAATCAAACTTAATGGCTTCAATGGGTTCTTCAACTTCGTTATAGGGGTCCATATTTCTGCCGATGAGAGACGACGTCTTAACACTAGGGAGTAGATTTTTTAAAGCTTTCGCCACTTCATCCCAAGATTCTTCATTCAATGTGACATTGAATACATCCAGTTTTTTTCATTATCTCTTCATCTTCCCTTTTCATCTCAGAAATTTTAGAGAGGATTGGCCCAAAATCCAGACCTTCCGGTTTAATGCCCTTATACTTGTCCAGATGATATCTCTCAAAGATCGTCTTATCCGATAAATCGGGAACCAGTAGGTTATTCGTAAGGTCTATGTAGTTATTCATCATTTGAGTCAAATCACTTAGTATAAATTTGCGATGACGACCTAGTAAGAGCGAAAGGTTCTCCTCTTTCGTGAATTCATACTCTGAGATTAATCGCTCCAATTTGGCGCTATTAAAACCTCTGAAGATGCGAACCAGCAAATTCGTAACTGAAAAATCTGCGTCACTGTGTTGAATGGATTCAACCAAATTCTCAACCGCTTTTAGGACACAATTAACCAAGTCCTGTGAGTTCAAGTTTTCATAATTACTTTCCAAATATAAATGATAGTACATCCCTCTATTCCTGTAACATAAATATCGCAGATTGTCCAATGTGGGAGAGGAATTACGGTACACGCCCCATCTATCAGGCTTGACAACATCAATTTGGAAAAGCTCCTGAAATTTGCTATCCGATTTTTGAAAATCTCTGTTCTTAAGGTCGATCAAGGCATCCTGCAAAATATTAAAGCTTTGCTCGATTTGTAGCTCTCTTGAATGTTCCTCTGCTTCGTATTGTTCACCGTCGATGTTTGAATTGAGAGCATTGAACATAGACATGGCACCCTTTACCTAGACTCTGCTATAGCTTCCCAAACCTGAAATCGCTCTTTCTTACCTGTCGTCCTGCTGTCCGTTGTTGTAAGGTCATTCCCATTTAAAGAATATTTTGGAATAAAGGATTTCGCGATGGCGACTATAATAATAAGCTAGTGAAAATTAAGATGAAAAAAAAGAGGCAAGAAAGGTAGAAAAAAAGAAACAGATGCAACAACGATGGTTCAGTATGTGGTAGAGTGGTTACCAAGGATTAACAGAATTGCTGTAGTAGTAGAGGGCTGGGAAAGAGTGCAAATAAAGAGTGTTGAAGGAACATTACTCAGCATATTTGGAGATGATGGGCAACGAGAAGATATCTCACTCCCGGTGGAAGTTGAAGAAAACGTCAACAAACCGTACGAATTCGAGAAAGGACGGAATGATTTAGGAGCACATCGTGAAAATAAGGAGCAAGTCCTCAGAAAAGTATGATAATTCTAATCATGTCGCTCCCAGATGGTAAATGGACGAAAAGAAGATCTCTGTCTAGATCCTGAATTCTCAATAGAATGCCTTCAATGTAAGCAAAAAGTTATCAATAAAGAGAATTGTCGAGTTCTTAATAACATGCCTTCCGAGTTTTGGATGGAGCTGATGGATTATTGGCATTGCCATAAGCCAGATGTGGGGGAAACCAAATCTGGTTCTTATTCACAGTATGAAACGCTGGAACCATCAGAAAATGAGATCTTAATTGGAAGCTCTTTCTTCCAAGGTACTCCAGCGACACTCAAGAATGCTGTGGTTGTAAAAAGATAGTACTATGCTTCTGTGCAAAAACTGCTCAGTAGTTTTAGGCCAGACAACGGCTGGTCCACTTTATAAGCTGTACAAATGGAAATTACGTTTGCTACGTAACGGAATGACGTACGAATTTCCCTCCAGAACTTGACGTTGTGCTGTCTTTAATAAGTGTTGTCAAGGCCAACTCCTGTCGGTACGCTCTCATAAAGAGTGGAGGAAAACGACTGCTGGTTTGGATATTTTCCTTCGACATTGGAGTAACATTGACGGGAAATAAACAACTCAAGAGGTCAATGAAGTTGCTTTACACAGACAACGCCACTACTATAAGCCACTGTATCGAGCGACAGAACACTGAGGAACTAGATACCCAAGAAACTACATTTCACGCATTCTATAGCAGCCTCCAGAGAGTTAATGCACTTCTACCCTTCAAATATGAAAGTAATGGGGGAATGGTCCATCAGCTATGTCTCACTAGTTGAGTAGTAAGAGCCTTACGATTTGCACTTATATAGATATCATTATCAAACAATACATATCATTTTTTTTTTTTTTTTGCATACAAACTGAAGAATCCAATTGCTAGACTGAAGAATTGTTTAACGATCGCGTATCCATCATCTTGCAACAAATAGGGGCTACTTGAATAGAGAAAAGCAAAACAATCACGTATATGAATTATGAAGGTTGAAAAGTTATCAAACGGTTTGGAAGCTTTAGTGAGAACTGAAGAGGATGATCGCGAGGGTTTCTCCTTTCCTAGAAATTATGGACCGTGTGGACCCCTTACCAGAGAACTTCGAGAGTTACGACAACTTCAAAGAGAGCGTATATTATATGTGCACACATAATGGTACAAAGATTGGCTTTGTATTGAAATTCGTTATTGCTGAAATGAAGGCTCTTTGCAGAGAAACCTTCGAAGAGACTTTCCAATTAGATGAGCTGAATCACACTTTAAGGTTCAGAAGCGAGGAATTTCGATCAAAGGAACGACTTGATTGATCAATTAGCTCACACAATGTATCTAGAATCATCAATAAGTGGTGTTAAGGGCTGGAGAGATGAAAAGTACGCTATTTGGGTGGACAGAAAACCATACGTCCTTATCGAACGTGCAATGGCAGGTGTACTTGGTATAACCACATACGGGGTGCATATTAATGGTTATGTGCTGGATCCAGAATCTAGGGAGATTCGGTTCTGGATCCCAAGAAGATCCAAAACAAAGCAAACATGGCCACTAATGCTCGACAACATTATAGCTGGAGGATTAGGATATCCATATGGTATATATGAAACCGTTTTAAAAGAGAGCGTCGAGGAAGCCAACTTGGAAAAAAGAGTATTATTGAAGCCAGTATCAAGGCTGCTGGTGTTGTTTCTTACCTCTACTTTACAGGTGACGTTTCTGTGACGGCATTCGACAAGGAATCAGACTTTATCGTTGGAGAAGTGGAATATGTCTATGATTTAAAACTCGATAAGGACATTATTCCAAAACCGAATGACGGAGAAGTTGAAAGTTTCAACCTATTTAGCTTACAAGAAACTATCAATGCTTTGAAAAGAAAAGAATTCAAGCCCAATTGCGCTTTAGTAACGGTAGAATTCTTGATTAGACATGGCTATATTACACCGGAAAATGAACCTAATTATCTTGAATTAGTGGCTAGAATGCACAGAAGATTACCATTCCCCACATTAAACTAACAAATTAAAAGGATTCTGTAGGTCACTTTCAACAAAGGATAAAGAATTTGATCATATATACACAAATACACAACATATATATATATGTATATATAGTCAAAATATAAAGGCGTTTCTATCTATCACTAAACGAGCAAAGAAACAAAACAAGATATTCATTTGTGTTTGGTTCATTGATAAACTCACTTCGAATAGTTCAATTCGATGTCGAACCATTCCCTAGAGACGACTTCTGATGGCGATAAGCTAACGTCACCATACACCAATGGTGCAAAGTAGATAAAGCACCAAATGACAGCAGTAGGAGGCACACACCAAAAACACTGCATATGGTTTGACGTAAATCTTGGGGTTCTTTTCATAAGGTGTACCTGGAACACCTTCATCGGTTTTCCAAATTCAAAGATTTGCAATTACTGAAGATAACCTCCCATAATGCCCCCGAAAATAAACAAGCAATTAAATGAGCTGGTAAGTAATGATGCAAAAACTTTTGACGAGCCATCAAAAAGAACGGGAAATAGTGACAACACCAGGAGATGAAGAAAAACATCAATGGCCCATATAACTTCTCTCTAGTTATCTTGTTTAAAGCATAGTAACCACGATGTCTTGTAAGCAAATCGGCCATGATAATGCCGACAAAAACGGCCAATGAAACAACCTGGAACCACCACCCAATAATGTTACCGATGAAATAGATTTGTTTCTTCTCATCACCATTAGTCCAGAATGAAACACCACTCAAACTACCGGGCCAACTGTATGGTTCAGAGGCAAATGGATGCTCCGACGACAGTTTATTGTTGTGCTCAAACATGGATTTTTGAGTTTCGATCCATTTCTTCAAAAATGGTAATGGCTTTAACAACCTTTGGAACATATACCTTTCGGTCTTCATCCAAGTTAACGATTTCATCGACAGCCCAATTATTTGAAGGGTCAGTGACTTTCTTGTTACCGTTAACCTCCTGTTGTTGGAACCCCCAATCAGGCAATAGTTCGTCATTGTGCGTCCACAGGGCCACAGAGGTGTCAACATGGAAAAGCCTGAAATAAACAGTCTTAGTTTTCAAGATATGGCCCTCATCTGATTTTTTTAGTGGTTGAAAAGTAAATAAAGTTTCCGGATATGAATCTCCGTCACCGTCTTCTAATGATACAGCGGTAACTTCTTCATTGGTAGGGTAGAATGGTGAAGCCACATCATGGGCTAACAAGTAGGTGTCAGTGGCTACGTGTCTTAATCTGACATGCTGGTTCAAGAGAACCGCTTGACCTTTACCGATATCACTGTCACGTGGTGGTAACACCTCCCATTGGTTATTAAAATCAGGGTGTGCATAACCAGTCACTTGCTGGCCAGCAGAGGAGATACGACCATCTTCATAACGTTGTGGATAATGCGCCAAGTGCGAGTGTAAGAACACGTCCGTATCCTGGTGTTTAAGGGTAATGATGTCGAAGTAGTTAACTACCTTTGAGTCAATATTCAATGGAGAATCATACAATGTTTCTTGGAATTCCGCAGACATAAACGCATCGCCTGGGCCTGAAGTATTCAATACGGTGAAATGAACCCAGAACCAAAACAAATAAATCAAAAATGGGATCAAAACACAAGGCCGTTTAACCTTTTGCTGAAATGTTTCATAAACAATCTTAAAGATAAACCTGCCTTGACATCCAATAATTGCCACAGGTTAACAACCACTGCAAAACCAATAGCAGCGTAAGTCATAACACCGACATATTTTGTGGAAATGACGAACGACAAAGACAAACCAGTAGCATGCAACCAAATATACCAACTCCATGTGAATGGTTGGCGTAATTGGCACTTGTAGAAACGGACGTAGCAGTACATAGTAGCAGCAATGGAAATTATCAAAATAGCATCCAGAAGAATCAATCTTGTTTCTGTAACGTGGGCGGTATCGATTGCAACCAAAAGGGATGCAAATGCACATGTCATAGCCTTAAAGTTTAATTCTTTCAAAGTGTTAAACATGATTGGTACGGTCAAAGTACCCAATATGGCATTAAAAGGAACGGTACGCTACATATGGGGCTGGATGAGTTTCGTAACTGTATCCGATCTCATCAAATTTGAAGGAGCCGTCATAACCACATAACCAACCGATGAAGCCAATCATCATCTTAGCAAATGGGGGATGAACATCAAAGAAATAAGACCTTTCCAAATAATAGGATGCAAACTTCCCGAAATGTACTTCATCAAAAACAACTTCTTTAGGATACCAAATCTTATAAAATCTAGCAGCAAAGGCGATCAAAGTAACCACAGTAGCCAAGAAGTTGTAACGAGATTGTGACTCAGGCAATGGTTGCAACAGCCAATGTTCAGAGATTTGTTCACATTTTGACGCACCCTTTGTGTATTTCAACTGAGGGATCATCCACGTCCCCGGTAGGAGGCGACGGACTTTCCATGGATACGTTTCTTGGGCACAGACATCTGTACTGCTGTGGGTTTTCGCAAGAGTTCACTGGGGAGTTGTAGTGTCCTTTTTACTGTAGTAAATATCAAAAAGTTTCAAATGATTATGTTCGAAAGAGCGCGTTTCAATATACGTATTCTCTGAATTTTTTTTTTTGACAAAACAAAGGAATATTATAACGAAAAATCATGAAAAAATGAACAGAAGCAGAGAAACCATAAAATCGGTGAAGGTAAACAGAAAGTAACGAAGTACTTAGCGATCAGGCCAAGATGAGAAACATTCTAAGAATCAGAGGACACGTTTCGCATGTTGCTCAGGTTTGCCAGATGAGGACCGCTGCGAGTAGCGCAGGTACTGCAGCAGCTGGGACAGCTGGAATAGTAAAGAAAAGCTACAATAGTACAGAAACCAAACCTGCGTTTGCAGCAAAACCGGAGGCTAGCAATGGAAACAGCATGAAGGAATATTCGGGTAGTCTCAACTCCAAACTCGAGGGCACACCTTTGGATGCCCGTAGCACGCCCAACTAGTGCTGTGAACGGTAGTCATAAGCCAATCAGGGAAGAAATTGACTGGTACACTTCATGGTATGGGCTAGGTATGAAGCCATTCGAACCGCAAGTGCAGAAGGAGTTGGTTCAACCTTTGGAGCCCAAGGACATCGAAGTCAAACCAGACGGGTTGATTTACCTGCCTGAGATCAAATACCGTAGGATTTTGAACAAGGCATTTGGAGCAGGCGGGTGGGGGTTGGTCCCCAGATCGGAAACCATAGTGACGTCCAAGCTGGTGACCAGGGAGTACGGGCTTATTTGCCACGGCCAATTGATCAGTGTGGCCAGAGGTGAGCAGGACTACTTCAACGAATCTGGTATACCAACCGCCACAGAAGGTTGTAAGAGTAATGCCCTTGATGAGATGTTGCAAGGATCTTAGGTGTCGGGTCCGAGTTGTGGGATCCTGTTTTCATAAAAAAGTTCAAAGTCGAACACTGCACTGAGAAGTTTGTCGAGCATGTTACCACCAAGAGGAAGAAAGAAGATTTGGTTAAGAAAGGACAGACAGGTTGAGTACCCTTATAAATAGTCGAGCGTGCACGCCACACAAACTAATGTATAAGTGAGTATATATATATTCTAATGTAACCACATAAATATGAACAGAAAGCACACCATGTACGACAGGCCTAGCCAGTCGGGACACACGTATGCACTAGCACTCGGGTGGGGAGGAGAAGAAGGATAGATCGTTTTATTTTAAATTCAATTTCTAATAAACATTAATGGAGATATACAAAAGAAGAAAGTAATTAAGTTGTTATGAAATTTATAAACCTTGTTGAGCTCTTCTTCTGTCACGTTCTTCAGCAATAGACAACTTGATACCCTTACCCTTTGGCAAAGAAATGTAAGGCTTACCTTGTTCACCAATGACGAAAACGTTGTTCAATCTGGTGACGAAAGTGTTGTCCAAGGAGTCCTTGATGTGAACCAAGTCGAAACCACCATCGTGTCTTTCCTTGTGAACAATGGTACCGATACGACCCAAGTTACGACCACCGGTAACGTAAACTAGCTTACCAGCGTCGAACTTGATGAAGTCGGTGATCTTACCAGAGGCCAAATCGATCTTGACGGTGTCATTGACCTTGATGTTTGGGTCTGGGTATCTTAGAGTTCTACCATCGTGGGTGACGACGTATGGAACACCCTTCTTACCTAATTGGACCTTCTTGACCTTACCCAACTTGTAAGAGGCTTCTTCTTCGGTGATACGGTGGACGGCGAATCTACCCTTGACGTCGTAGACCAATCTGAAGTTTTCGTTGGTGGCATCTAGAGTGATGACATCCATGAAACCAGCTGGGTAGGTGGTGTCGGTTCTGACCTTACCGTCGACTTTGACGTGACGTTGCATCAAGATGGCCTTGACTTCACGACCGTTCAAAGCATACTTTAATCTGTTTCTTAAGAAAGACAATCAATGGCAAAGATTCACGCAATTTGTGTGGACCAGCGGATGGTCTTGGGGCGTAACAACCGGACAACTTGTCCAATAACCAATGGTGTGGAGCTGCTAATCTCTTTAGATGCTTCTTTCTGTGTGGAAAAAAAATGAAAATAAAAGGACAAAACATACGTGTACGTATTATGCAGGGGGCCATGATAATACAGATACGTACATATTTGCGTTTGTTTTTCATAGTGCTTGTTAGTAAATCATTGCTCATAACAGTAAACAGTACAATCCGGGGATGTTCCGATAGGGGGGGGGGAAGAGGGGGGCAAAAAAGACAGCAGTATCGTTGCAGTGGGAGGGGAGGGAAAGCTCTCTTATCATCCACGTAGTAGTTCATTATGTTATTTTATTTTTTATTTTTTATTCCCTTTCCTTGGTCCATGCTTCGTGTGCTTTCGTTAACATCCTGGCGGGTGGTGGTCGTAGTAAAAATAGTTCATCGTCAAACATACGGTCCTCTAGCCATCTTTGCGTATAGATTCTTTGGTTTGTTTGGGGAGGAAAAGTCACTGTGCAAGAAAGTGTTTTTAACGATAAATTGAATTATAGTATAATTTTTAATATACTACTGTAGCACGAAACCTGGCGAGACATCCTTTGAAATTTCAACACCTCGCCTACACACGGGGAGTGGGCTGGGAGCTGGGGCTGCCCCAGCCCCAGCCCCAGCCTAGCCCAGCGTCTCTCTCTCTCAGCGTCTCCCTGCCACTGCCGGTCTCTCCACGGGAGGGAGATGGGAGGAGCCGGACCTTCTTTCCACCTCTAAAACCCCCTCCTCCTCCGAGGTACGGCAACGGCGAAAAACCAAAAAAAAAAAGAAAAGCAAAAGCAAAAAGTGGAAAAACTACGCAGAATGTACGGATGCACCACTACAGCAACAGCGGAGGTATGGGTGGACCCACCTCGCGCCCCCGTCCTCGAAACCCGCGAAAAACAGCATTGTTTATTTTCTGCTGAACGGAAACAAGAGATAACGAAAAAAAAAAAAGACCCGCAACCAGGACTTTTTCAACGGAAAGACAAGCAGCACTTAAAAATAAAAACCACGGTCTTCACTCCCCCGCCAAGGCAGAGCAAGACCAGACCACGAGGTGTAACTCACGTCATCATGACTAATGGATGTGTCGACAACAGGCCCGCAGGCCGCAGGGCCCGCCCGCTGACAAACGAATAACACGTGAAAGGCGTGCTGTAAACGACCGCACTGCTGCAGTGGCCGCCGGGTGACCGCCCGGGAAAGGCAGCCCGCAACTCAGTGCAGAACGCGCGGCCTGCAGCTTGAGTCTCTTGCTCGAGGACCCGTTGGGACCTGTCTGTCGCCCGATGCAGAACAGAAGAACAGTAGCCCAAAAAAAAAAGCTTCGGGTCCAACGAAGAGAAGAGAGAGAAGACAGGACGAGGTGGGAAAAAAAGCGTAGAATAAAACCGGAAAACAGGTGGTGCAGGCATTTCTGCGGAGCTACGGCCCGTCCGGAGCCGCGCATGCCTTTGGTGTTTGTTCGACTTCTCCAGCCCAAACTTTGTCGCTGAAAAATGGCGTCACACAACACAATGACAAAGCTGGATCTGCAAATCTTGGGACATATATCTCCAGAACGGGTTCTGTTTCTCCTCTTCGCGTGGGAAAGTATATAGGACAGGTAGGTCAGCGTTGGCGGTCCGCGACCATGCGCGGTTTGTATATATTGGCAGGTAAGTTGGACGCCAGTGTGTATTTGTTTGTGTGTGTCTGTGTCTGAGGCGCGTGGCCCCACGCAATATAGAGCCACGATGGACGCAACCTCGACGATGGAGCTGTCTGATGTGTTCGTGAGCGAGCTGTTCCGGCTGCTGCAGAGCAACGCGTACTCGGAGATAATCCAGTGGTCGCCCGACGGCAGCAGGTTCATCATCTGGAACACAGACCAGTTCACAAAGGTCATTCTCCAAGAGGTTTTTTTCCCACGTCTGCCAAGCTTCGCGTCGTTCGTGCGGCAGTTGGGCAAGTATGAGTTCCAGAAGATGGAGCGGTTGCATGGCAAAGAGTTTTCCAACGCCCATTTCCAAAGAGACAACCTGGCTGGTCTGCGCTTGGTCAAGACCACACGCAAGTCGCCCCCGCCCAAGAAACCGACCGAAACTAACAAACGAAACCGTCCAAGGCCTGTGCTTACCGCTGGGACCCTTACAAAGTGAACTCCATCCTCAGCAAGGCCGTCGGTAAGCCGTCGTTCGAAAAACTGGAGAAAAACGTCGATACACTGCAGGGCAATCTCGATGAGCTCACCTCCACGAACACAGAGAGCCTGCGGATTATAAAAGAGATCAACGCCGGTTTGCAGACGCTCTCCTCACCACCAGTTCCATGCCTTCCAGATGGCCAATTTCCTGCAAGCGAACTTCGAGGCCATCAGGAAAGCCGCCTCGCAGGCCTCGTGCGGACCACCGACAGCACCCCAGGCGCCACCGCCTGCTGCTGCTGATAGCGGACACGTGCGACATATCGAAAGACGCCCCTGGTGCGCTTGCTCAAGTCCATGAACTGCTCCATCGACACAGCTACCCAGTGGCACTCGCTGCTGAACCTTGACGCATACGACCTGCTTTTCGTCGCCGTGTCCCCCGTATATGCCGGAAGACCAGATTGTCTACTTCAAAAACTCCGGAACCTGCTGCCCAGCTTCCCCATGGTCGGCGTCATGAACAACCTCACCTCCGCCCTCGACACTAGCAATACCCCCCTCCAACTACTCCCGCCACTACTGCAACCATTTCCTGCGATTGGGCTTCAACGACATCCTGGTGAGCCCCTTCACCCCAACCCAGCTCACAACCCTCCTCTCCAAACATCTTCCCACATGACCCCGGCCCTCCCGCAGAGCCGCGTACCACCCACCATCTGCCATACCATTGACTATATACGTATATAACACTTTTCTCCCCTTCCCCCCACCACCCTAGGACCAAACGTCGCATTGGCCTCGGCCCCATCTTGCAAACGGCGTTCTTCTTCCGCTTTCGGGTGCCACTTGACCTTTTTTTCCCTCTTTTTCTCTTTGATAGTCTTGTTATCTAATCTGTAGTTGATTTGACTCTTTTTCCTTTCGCGTCGTTCTTCTAAGTCCGTTTTGAGGCAAAAAAAACAAAAGTAATAGGCAGAATCGAAAGAGCCGTGTATAAGCTAAAAGAGAGCTAAATCTCAAGGCAAGAGTGGCAGATATAAAACCTACAAGAATACTCAATTAATTTTCTATAACTTCTTCTCTTTGAACATCAGTAAAATCATTCGTATTCAGAAAAACAAGAACAACATCTTATACACTAAAAAACAACAAATGACCTTAGCGCCCTTAGACGCCTCCAAAGTCAAGATTACCACCACCGAACACCCTTCGGAGCCAAAACCAAACGACCAGCTGGTCTTTGGTAGAAGCTTCACCGACCACATGCTCACTGTGGAGTGGACTGCGGAAAACGGGTGGGACGTCCCGGAGATCAAGCCCTACCAGAATCTGTCACTCGACCCATCCGCATACGTGTTCCACTATGCTTTTGAGCTGTTTGAAGGTATGAAGGCTTACAGAACCGTTGACAATAAAATCACAATGTTCCGCCCAGACATGAACATGAAGCGTATGAATAAGTCTGCCGCACGCATTTGTCTGCCAGCTTTCGACTCGGAGGAGTTGATTGCCTTGATTGCAAAGCTGATCCAACAAGATAAGCGTTTGATTCCGGAGGGCAAAGGGCTACTCTCTGTACATCAGGCCAACTATGATTGGCACTACCGTCGGCCTGGGTGTCTCCACGCCAGACAAGAGCCTTGCTATATGTCATTTGTTCCCCCGTCGGGCCCTTACTACAAGACCGGTTTCAAAGCGGTTAGGTTGGAAGCCACTGATTACGCCACAAGGGCTTGGCCGGGCGGCTGTGGTGACAAGAAATTGGGCGCCAACTATGCTCCTTGCGTCCTACCACAGTCGCAGGCCGCCTCAAGAGGTTACCAACAGAACTTGTGGTTGTTTGGCCCAGAGAATAATATCACTGAAGTAGGCACCATGAACGCATTCTTCGTCTTCAAAACAGACCGAAACAGGCAAGAAGGAACTGGTCACTGCCCCATTGGACGGCACCATTCTGGAGGGTGTCACTAGAGATTCCATACTAACCCTTGCCAAGGAAAGGCTCGACTTAAATGAGTGGACTATTAGTGAACGCTACTGCACCATAAGCGAAGTCGCTGAGAGATCCAAAAAGGGGCGAACTAGTAGAGGCTTTTGGTTCTGGTACAGCCGCGATCGTTTCTCCCATCAAAGAAATCGGCTGGAAGGGCGAACATATCAACATCCCATTACTGCCCGGCGAGCAAACGGGACCATTGACCAAGCAAGTTGCCCAATGGATTAACCAAATCCAATACGGCGAAGTGGAACATGGCAATTGGTCAAGAGTCATCACCGATCTGAATTGAAATAAGTACTGCTACATCAAACCATAAAAAAGCCAAAACTAAAAGCATTCTCTTTCCCAGCCTTGCTGGCTTGCAAAAGACAGCAGCATCCTTTTTTCATATTCTCTCTATATATTGCCGGATGTTACTAATGATCCAATGTAGTATATACTATAATCAGCAGCACTTCTTCTCTTTTGTTCACTAAATAACCAGCACCAAGGCATCGTAAAAAAAGTATCTTGTCCCCGTATATCCTGGATCGTACAATGCGCACTTAGCCAGGACCTTTGCCGCGTTTTGATTTGTTTGTTTGTTTGTATAACAACTGTCGTCTATCGAAAATGTTAGTAGAAAGCCCGTGGACGTCTTTACCGTGATACAAAAAAAAAGACTCTTCTTAGTGACTACGAAAGACTACAAACCAAATTATGGTTCTTGGTAATTATATTATGTACCTCTTTATATCATAATAATCAAGTGTTCAATTCCAATAGTTATACAATCATTTATACAATTGTGAGGGTCTTACTGCACAAATCATAATAAAGCAGCGGCACCAGCAATGATAGCAGCACCAAGAACGCCTCCATTACCTAACTTATGGGCACCGTTAGTGTTAACATTGATAGCATGAGAAGCAGAGGAAGTGGCCGAAGTGATTGGAGCGGTGACAGTGGAGCAGACACCGGCTGAACAACTCTGTCACAGTGGTCATAACGGTGGAAAGTTGAGTTTTAGTTGAGGTGGTGTCTTCTTTGCAGTGCAACCACCCTTGCAGCTAGTAATGGTAGCGTTAACAGTAGAGACATTGGTGGTGGCTGTCAAAGTTGCATTTTTTACCATATACAACGGATGTGATTTCACTGTTGGAAGCAACACTACTGGAAGCTTCGCTGGCACTTCTGAGTAACAGCTGAAGAGATAAGGAGAAGAAAAGAAGCTGAGGCAGAAGCTGCAGAAGTAGGATTCAACGGAGGATTCTGAAGCTGAGGTAACAGCGTCACTGGATGAAGTAGCTTCAGCAGAAGAGGCAGTAGTTTCAGCGGAAGTGGCGGAAGTTCAGCGGGTGGGTAGATGTTGGTAAAGCAGTGTAAATACCGTCGTCCGAAAGCGCTTGAGCAATGGCAGCCTTTAATCTGGTAGAGTACCATGGGACACCAGTAATCATTCTAGTGACTTGGTCCCCTGAAATACCAGTCAACATGGTGGTGAATTCACCGTAGTTGAAAACAGCGCTGGCAACTTCTGGTGGGTATGTTTCAGTTGGGTGCTGATCCTTGGAAAGCGTAGTAGTCGACTAAATGGGCCCTGATATCGGACACATAAACAGCCAATTCAACCAAATTAACTCTTTCGTCATATGGAGATAGGGTGGTGGTTGCGGAAGTAGCGGCGGCAATTGACGCTAGTGCAATGGCAGTAGCTGCAGTGCTTATCTTAACCATTGTTTTAATTTTGAGGTATCCTTGTTATTGTTGCAGAATTTTTAGTAGAGTTGGAAAGATGATCATGTGAGCATAATGATAATGACAATTGACCCAAGCTATTTTATACCTATCAAGTGTGTTCAGAATCGTCACACAAATGCACAAGAGCGTTATCTCTGCATTCTTGCCAATTTTTTCCATTATTCCGTTCCTGAACAATGGGCTTCATCTTCACAGGCACCTTCTGTATTGTTTTTTTCATCTGTCAAACAAATGCGCAGGGCACAAAGAGCTTCCCCGTAGGAAACCGCAAATAGAAGGCCCTTTAAAATTTCTTGTTTATGGTTCAACAACATGATTACAAGATACTTTATTTTGAAGCGTCGTTCTGGGAGACGTTTACATAAGCTTTGCCGTAGGCGCTAAACGATTGTCGAAACGGGAAAGTTTTCTTTCCCCAACTTAGTAAGCTCTACGCTAGTGAACATGCTGCACTGTGTATTGTTTAGGGTCAAACGCGCTCAAAAGGGCACCTGTTGCTAAAAACAAAGAAGAGCGCGTGAGATTCTGGAAAACCTTATCTATAAGGAGAAAAAGAGTTAACATTTAGCTGCTTTTTTCATCCTAGCCACTTGAAAGAATTCTGTATCAGGAAATTAGATGTTGTTACCTCAACATCTCCTCATTCTATGCTGCCTACCGCTTGGCTCCCTGGCAATTAAAGGGTCATTCGCATAAGAATTAACGCGATGATATGCACTTATACGATTGTCGCTACCTTGCCTGGGAGAGAAAAAAAAAAAACAGCTCGTACAATTCCGTAGCCATGAATGTTCTCTTCTGAGGTTAACATACGCTGGTACGCACTAGCACAACCCCTAAGCCTCAACGGTTCTCTGCCTCCAAAGTTCGAAGAGTAACATTTAGCTTCTATAATCGATGATACTTGAAGCGCCTACCTATACGAATTCAAAAGTTTATTTCGACACGCTAGTTGGATCTAAAAATCGTTAGTTATGACAATTATTATACGTCGAACAGTCTTGCTCTGTGGTCATTATAGCAAGGGTATATTAAACACCTTTTCTTTCATTCGCTAGAATCACTGTATTGGCATCACTGAGCTGTCTGTGCTCTTACAAACTTTTGAAGCAATTCCTTGACTCCCCTTGCTCGCTAGTCATTCTATTAAATTTTTACATCATTAAAAACTCCAGAAATGAAGGATTGAACCAATGAAGCAATTGTTCATTTACGCTGTTAGTCCGCGAAGACTCGGTGGCAGACATCGCAGTATAACGAGAGGACTATATGTCAACAGAAAATTGGTAAATTGAAGTTAGTCTCTACACTACCACATCTGCCTTTACAGGCACTTTCCCTGCCTTTAAAGGCACCCTTTTCTTTACACACCCTTCCTGTCTTCTATCCATTAATTAACATGAAAGATAATGCGACGAACAAAAAAAGAAACAAAGCGATCTTAGCACCTATGCCTGGTATGAATAGCCGAAATACATCATTGATTCATCCACTACTTAACAGCAGCAAGTAAATATTTTCCATTAACACTTAATACTACTACAAGTCCCAATACAGACATAACAGACACTATCGACATTATTAGCTCAAAATACTTCTTAGATGCGTTCACGTAAAACCGCAGACGTTTCATTAACCGTTAAATTCACGGTAACATATGCTTTCGGGTTACTCTATTTGTCGATGGTACCGTTATAAGCATAAATATGTATGGAAATTAAAATAAAATATGATGCTAGGACGAACCTGCAAAGCATCATATTTTCTCATAAAAACACCGTAGGTAATGTTAAATTCCTTTTAATGCCACACAAGACTGGAGCCTCATGCGTGCTCTTGTATAAAACGAATAGATAAATCTTACTGTTAACATCAGATCATAAAAACCGTTAGCTAAATTATACTATTGCATTAGCTTCAAAAGAGGTGTCGTGGAAATGAAACGGGTATTTAGATGGTGCAAACCTATCATGTAAACCCTTTAAATCCAGCAAATCTGGGGTTAGTTCACTTATGTTTGTGACACCTAGTAATCTCATCGATAATTTCAATTCGTTGAATATAATATCGACAGCTTTTTCTACACCGGCTTGTCCATAAACTGAATTTGCGTATAGGAAGGGAGATGCGATACCGACACCACTTGCTCCCAAACACAAGGCTTTTAGAATATCTGTACCACGACGAATACCGCCATCAATCAAAATGTCAAAATTTTCATCCAAACCACGACTTTTCAATACTGGCACACAGTCAGCTAGGACTTCTATTGGCGGAACAGAGAAATCCAATTGTCTGCCACCATGGTTTGAAAGCACCACACCCTTACAGCCAATTTCAGCAGCTTTAATGACGTCTTCTATTCTTTGAACTCCCTTCAAAATAATTGGTAGACTTGTTAACGTTCTAAAATTTTCTATATCCTTCCAAGTCAAAGCCGTATCAATTAATTTTGATAAAGCTCCTGAAGTGCCATTAGCAGTTTGAGAACCTTTCATAATGTTCGGTCCCTTTTATTTGCACTTGAAAATTTAAATCTCAAGTCTCTTTCTCTGTTGCCGGCTTGTGGAGCATCAACAGTAATAAAGAGTGCTTTCAAACCTAAGTCTTCTGCTTTTTAATTAAGTCGTGTGTTATTTCTCTATCGCCGTTAACGTATAACTGAAACCATTGGGTTTGCTTCTCATTTACTTTTGCAGCTGTGATTTCATCTAAAGAATTTGACGAAAACGTTGAGATCATTTGTGGAACCCATAAAATCCGTACGACCACAGGCTTTTACTATATCAACCTCACCACCAATTGGGTTACCTAGACCACATAATGCTGTGCACTGATATAAAATGGAGCTTGAAAATTTCACCAACATCTTAGATGATAAATCGATATCTGTAACGTCTACTAAGATTTTTGGTTTGAAGAAAATCCCATGGAAAGAATGGTGATTTTGCCTGTAAGAGACTTCATCATCTGCAGAAGATGAATAGTAAGCATAAACTGCCTTTGGTAAAGTTTTGGAGGCAATGACTTCGAATTCGTTCAAATTGAAAACTGAATCTAGAGACGGAATATCCGGATTTTTGATCTTGGGTCATATTTTAGAGTTGGCTCTTTGACTATGAGCAAGAAAATAGCAATACATGAGGCAAAAGACTGGATTTACAAGTAAATTTAATGTAATTCTGGGATACTACATATATACACATATATTTGTATATGTGTACGATAGTATATGTAGTACATGCAAATACGTGGGATGTACATGGGTTGTGCTCAGCATAGTAGGATATGGAAGAGAACAAATTGCTTCAAAACCAATCTCCAAATCTAGCTTTCAAATTTTAATTGTGTTAGCTGACTCCACACAGTCAATAAACCACACAATGGCGCGCGTGTCATGTATCGCTTTTGAGCGTAGAAAACACATCGCCACAATGGGTAGAAATCGGAAATCGGATCTTATCGAGTATAATCCAATGTCTTTTCGCCCCTTACTTCGTTAACAGTTCACATTGCTATATATGCAAAGATTTCGAATATTTACGTCGCTGTATCGAACTATTGCAATGCTAAGATCACATGCTCTGGCGGTGTAATTTAACGCTTCATTGCGCCGCGCTGTCTGATGTTTTCGATGGTCCAATTGCTCGCCATAAATTTCCGTGACACAGTCATCATCGGTAAACATAATTGGCCACAAATGATGGATTAAAATCTATGAACACTCTATTGTGAGTGCCTACACGAGTAGATAGGGGGACCAGTCGAAGTCCCAAATGATGGCGTCGATTATTGAACAGACAGATATTATAAAGGAACCTTCTATGTCTCTTGGAATCATGAAATATTTCCCTTTTTATTCTTGTTTTCCTTTCATCGTGTAAAAGATTATAATAAATTGCAACTATTTCATATATAAGGAAAATAGATGTCTTCAATTATTAAGGAAATCTTTGTAGACCCCTATAAAAGGTTGAAATGGGGGTTTATACCAGTGAAGAGACACGTAGATGACTTACAAAATGATTTGGACTCTATAGCAAACTTAACCAACTCGGACGATACCAACAGTCACACAACGATAGAAAATAATATTAATAATACGACTGAGAAGGCCAATCCGCACTTTGAAATAACTCATCACGATCAAAATAATGAGGTCAATACTGTAATTTATGAATATAGAGATGAAGCGAAGAGACCATGGTGGAAATTCTTCGATGAACAAGAATATCGTATCAATAGAAAGGAAAGGTCACACAATAAATGGTACAGCTGGTTCAAAGAGGGAACAACCTACGAAGAAAAAAAACTATTGGTTAAATTGGACGTTCTTTTAGCCTTTTACTCATGTATTGCCTATTGGATTAAATATTTGGATACTGTCAACGTAAACAACGCCTACGTCTCAGGTATGAAGGAGGATTTAGGTTTCAAAGGTAATGATTTAGTTCATACTCAAGTAATGTACACAGTTGGTAATATCATCTTTCAGTTACCTTTTTTAATCTACCTGAATAAAATTCCATTAAATTATGTTTTACCAGCCTTAGACTTAAGTTGGTCATTATTGACCGTTGGCGCTGCTTATGTCAATTCTGTCCCACACCTGAAAGCAATCAGATTTTTCATTGGTGCTTTTGAGGCCCCGAGTTATTTGGCATATCAATATTTATTCGGTTCTTTTTATAAACATGATGAAATGGTGCGTCGTTCTGCTTTCTATTATCTGGGTCAATACCTGGGCATCCTATCTGCCGGTGGTATTCAATCAGCAGTATTTTCATCGCTAAATGGTGTAAATGGTTTGGCAGGTTGGAGATGGAATTTTATTATCGACGCAATTGTATCTGTCGCTGTGGGTATCATTGGTTTCTATGTCTTACCAGGTGATCCATACAATTGTTACTCAATTTTCTTAACCGATGATGAGATTAGATTAGCTAGAAAAAGATTAAAGGAAAATCAAACTGGTGAAAGTAATTTTAAAACGAAATTATTTGATATCAAACTATGGAAATCTATTTTTGGTGATTGGAAAATCTATATTTTATCTTTATGGAATATTTTCTGTTGGAACGACAGTAACGTGTCGTCAGGTGCATACTTGCTTTGGTTGAAATCTCTAAAATAGATATTCTATTCCAAAGGTCAACCAGTTATCTATGATCACTCCAGGTTTAGGTATGGTTTATTTGATGCTTACCGGTGTTATTGCAGATAAATTTCATTCCCGCTGGTTTGCAATTATTTTCACACAAGTTTTTAATATTATTGGTAACTCCATATTAGCTGCTTGGGACGTCGCAGAAGGAGCCAAATGGTTTGGGTTCATGCTACAGTGTTTTGGTTGGGCTATGGCGCCTGTTTTATACTCGTGGCAAAATGATATTTGTCGTAGAGATGCTCAAACTAGAGCTATTACATTAGTTACAATGAATATCATGGCTCAAACATCTACTGCATGGATTAGTGTTTTGGTCTGGAAAACAGAAGAAGCTCCAAGGTATCTAAAGGGGTTTACCTTCACCGCATGTTCGGCTTTCTGTCTTTCTGTTTGGACTTTTGTTGTTTTATATTTCTACAAACGTGATGAAAGGAATAATGCCAAGGAGAATGGTATTATACTTTACAACTCTAATTATGATGAACAAACGTCAACATCAAAAGAAGTCGAAATTGTATCAATAGGCGATGAAAAATAATTTTAATAAACAACTTTAACCTTCTATCCTTATAACTTTCATTAATTACTACAAGTTCTTGCGAACAAATTAGAATTTCCGCACGTATGCTGTAAAGCTAACTGTGACTGGTGTTCAAGAATTACGTACACCAAATCTCGTTTGGCGTTTGCGTTTGTGTTGTTTTTACACTAAGTGAATTGACTGCATTTTGTTTACTTAAATCAGAAGGCTACATTACATAATCGGCAGGAGAACTCAATTTTTTTCTACATTAGGTTGCTGAAATTTACACATACACTTATTGTATCAATCATGATTGCTGCGGAATGGTCTAAGACTGCGATTTGTGAGCATTCGAGGCTACCTTCGTAGAGACAGAAATCGTGAGGAAGAGTGCAAAATCAAAATTGAAAAGATGCGTAGATATTATTATATAGTTGAGGCGGAAAGGGTGTATGTTTTTCTAGTCAGTCTTCAGTCTTACTAGTGACATCATGCTTCTCTCCTCGGCTATTGTTTTAGATATGAAGACCACGTATGGCAAAACTGATCAGCGAGAGAAGCCTTTTGCAATGGGTTATCCGAAGGTACCAGGTCAGAATACGAAAAAGAATAAATAGATAATAGACTCTTCTGAACACAAACCGTAAATGGTAATATCTAGCCGATATGAAATTGTCTTGAAACTCATTTTTCTTTTTCTTCCATCCGAAACAGTTGACATAGTTTTGTTAATTTACCCCTCCATTTGCCCATCCCAATCTTAAAAGCAACAGCGCCTGGAGAGTTCATTGCGATGAGGCTGTCGAAATATCTAAAAATAATAAAGTGGCGAAGATTGCGGTTATCAGGCCGTTTACTATTGGCCACATGGATGTTGTCGAATTTCCGTGACAGTTCACATTTTCTGTTGTTCTTGGACAGCCGCATAGTCAAGGACAGTCCTATCTTTGACGACATCGACAGTGCCTATAAGTTCCCGTTCGAAAACAGTGATCTATACAAAAAAACATATCTCTTTGCCACGATGGATATTTGTTCGACCATGGCAGCCTGAAAATGATTGATAGCTTGGAGAACTGGTACGTTTTAGGATCCGAAGAACATGGGAAGGGCTGCTTTCATCCATTTCTGGTAAAGGCAACTTCGGTCTGTTAACCCTGAGTCTGTAGCGTATCTATAATGCAGGCCCGGATAGGGAAAGATTGGCGGGGAAAATTGTAGTTCTCGATCAAAGGGACATTAGAGATTTATGCGGTATCGGAAGTGACATTGACGTGGTATTGTGGGTGAGCTATAGCAACTGTTATAGCATCATGCTGGATGGGCGGATTATTATATTCGAGTATGTCGCAGTTATAAGCTCCGTGAATGTTCATGAGATTTGTGTTGCGCTATGGAGGTATTGTATGAGCGAAGCCGAAGATATATGCTGTTGGTGAGAATTGTATATTTTTCATTTCTTTTGCGGATTTAATGCGAGGATGATATAAGCCGTATTGGAATTAAGGTTTGTAAAAAAAGTGACAGTATTGCACAAGGTTATGTCAGGGTCCAGTGGTCTGCATTTATTCATGCTATTGGACATGAGAGTGTGGTACACTTTGTTAAGTGTAAAAGTATATGTATTTAATGAAAACTGAGAAAACAGGGCAAAATGTAAAATGTAAGGATGGTTTCTTGGGTGAGGTGGGTTGAGAGTTGTTGTATATGTAGTATGTTATGCTATAGTGTATGGTATATTGTATTTGAACATGAATGATGGGTAGGTAGTCTGACGATGTGTGGTAGATGTGTGGTGATATAGTAGCTACATATGTTGCTGGGGTAATGCTATTTGAGTAAATATCAAAACGTTCTCTTTCTCTCCCGCTTGGCTTGGAAAAGACAGCAGCAGCCTTGTTTCATATTCTATCTATATATTGCCGGATGTCACTAATGATCAAATGTAATATATACCATAATCAGCATCACTTCTTCTCTTTTGTTCACTAGATAACCAGCACCAAGACACCGTAAACAGAATATCTTGGCCCCATATATCCCGAATCCTGCAATGTGCACTTTGCCAGGACTAATTTTGTACTGTATGCTAATACGAAAACCTGACCTATGACCGTCATGCATATCTTACTCGCGAGTGGGAAGGACTCCGCCCTTCAAAACCAATTCAACTAATATAGAAGTTATCTGGGGGTGAAAGAATATGGTGCTATATATCTACACAGTAACTGTAACAAAATGAGCAAAGCTTTTCAAAAATGCTTAAACTTGAAATATCCTATTATCCAAGCCCCTATGGCAGGCGTGACAACTATTGACATGGCCGCTCAGGCTTGCCGTGCAGGCGCGATGGCTTCGCTCCCTTTATCACATTTGGACTTTAGAATCGCAAAGGACTTCGAACAATTCAAGTCGATGATCTCACAGTTTAGAAACCATGTGGCAAATGAATCCTTGGAGAAGAACTTAAACTTTAATTTCTTTTGTCATGACATCCTTAATAAGCCAACCAAACTTCAAATAGATAACTGGGCCAAGTTATACGAGAAATCTTTGAACATACCTATTGATGTAGACAAAATCAGTTTCAAGAATGGCAATGTTTCTTTCAAAGCTTTTGAAAGGGACGATGCGCTGCAAGATTTTTTCCAGTATCTAGCAGATGAATTTAAACCTAAAGTCATCAGCTTCCATTTTGGCCATCCATCGAAATCTACTATCAAATATTTGCAAAGACATGGAATTTTGGTCTTTGTTACTGCAACATCAATAAAGGAAGTTCATCTTCTAGCAAAGCTAGGTATTGATGGAATGGTGTGTCAAGGTTATGAAGCCGGAGGGCATAGAGGCAATTTTTTGGTAAATGACTCTAAAAACGACGAAAACCTATCCACGGCCCAGTTGGTGAAAAGAACTGTTACTGAGCTTGCTGTAATGAGAGATAAGGGTTTCTTATACGATATACCTCTCGTGATTGCGGCGGGCGGAATAATGGACCCTAAGGATATATCATATATGCTATCCCAACAAGCGGACGGAGTTCAACTGGGTACTGCATTGCTCGGTTGTAATGAGTCCAATGCATCTAAAAACTTTTCAAAACCATATACTTCGCACTCAGAAACTAGGATGGTTAACATAGTTTCCGGAAAGCCTGCTAGAACGATCTTGACTCCATTTATCGAGCATCTTTTGACTACTTTTCAAGGGGAAGAGCTTCCTCCGTATGGATATATGTATAATGCTTTCAAACAGGTAAAGAGTACGTATCCTGAACGGGCTAATTTTTTTCTGGCTGGAGAAGGATTTCAGAGTGTTCAGTCAGGTATTGCAACCGATCAATTAATCACGAAATTAGGTAAAAGCATAGCAAAAAATTAAATCTTTTGCCGTAAGATAATTAGGTAGAACTGAGAAATATTTCAATTTATAGTTTTGAGGTTTGTGCTGTTTTGTATGTATAACAAATACTGACTACAAAGCTTGTTTTATAGCCAAAGGCTCTTTGATTTTTTTTTAACGTGATTATAGATGAATACGACAAACTAAATTACGGTTTCTGGAATTTTATTATGTATTTATTATATATTCTATGATCTTAATGTTAAAAAAGTTTAGTCCGAACTATTTATACAATTGTGAGGGTTTTATCTATGCGCATTATAACAATAAAGCAGCGGCAGCGGCAATGATAGCAGAACCAAAAACGCCCTTATTACCGAACTTATGGGCAACGTTCGTGTTAACATTAATAGAATGAGAAGCAGATGAAGCAGATGAAGCAGAAGCAGAAGCAGAAGCAGAAGCAGAAGCAGAAGCAGAAGCAGAAGCAGAAGCAGAAGCAGAAACGGGAGCGACCATGGAAACTTCTGAAATTTGGTATACGGCCTTGTTCGAAGCAGTTGCGATTGGAGCAGTCACAGTGGTACACACACCAGCCGAACAGCTGGTTATAGTAGTTTTAATGGTAGAAAGCTCTGTTATAGTCGATGTGCTAGCCCCAGTACTGATGGTAGTGATTGGAGCAGTTAAAGTGGTACAGACACCAGCCGAACAGCTGGTTATAGTATTTTTGATGGTAGAAAGTTCTGTCTTAGTCGATGTGCTAGCACCAGTACTGGTGGTAGTGATTGGAGCCGTTAAAGCGGTACAGACACCAGCCGAACAGCTCGTTATCGTAGTTTCAGCGGTGGAAGGCTCAACCTTGGTTGAACTGCTATCTTCATTAATATCTTTACAACTGGTAGTGATGACGTCAGTGCTAGTAGTAGCCTTAGCGGTGACGGTGGCAATCGGAGCGGTGACAATGGAGCAGACACCAGCTGAACAACTTGTCACAGTGGTCTCAACGGTGGAAAGCTGTGTTTTCGTTAAAGTAGTGTCCTCGTTAGTGCAACCACCCTTACAGCTAGTAATGGTTACGTCGGTGGTCATAGCATCCTTAGCGGTGACAGTAGCAATTGGAGCGGTGACAGTGGAGCAGACACCGGCTGAACAACTTGTCACAGTGGTCTCAACGGTGGAAAGCTGTGTTTTCGTTAAAGTAGTGTCCTCGTTAGTGCAACCACCCTTACAGCTAGTAATGGTAACTTCATCGGTCGAGGCATTAGTGGTGGCTGTCAAAGTTGCATTATGTCCATATACAGCGGACGTGATTCTACTGTTGGCAACACTACTGGAAGTTTCATTGGCACTGCGAGTAATAACTGAAGATATTGAGGCAGAAGAAGCTGCAGAAGAAGTAGGATTAACGATAGATGTGGGGACTGTAGACGAATAAAAAGTGGGCGCTAGAGTAGCACTAATTGCCTCTGATGTTGAAAATTCCGTAGAGAAAGTACGATCGATCGAAGTAGTACTTGTGGTAGATGAAAAAGCAATGGAGGAGTCCGCAGCCGAGTTAACGCCTTCACTAGAAGAAATTCCTGTAAGAGTTGGTTCAATGGATGAGGCAAGTTCAGCAGAAGTTGTAATTTGACTAGAAGAGGCGACAGAAGAGCTCGACTTAGCAGAAGTAGCGGCTTCACTAGAGGAAATGGCGGTCTCAGTAGAATAAAATGATTGAGTTGAAGAAGCGACGGAGGAGCTTGGTTCAGCAGAAAAGCTAGATTCTGCAGACGTGGTTGTTTGACTAGAAGAAAAGGAGGAGCTAGTTTCGGCAGACGTGGTTGTTTGACTAGAAGAAAAGGAGGAGCTAGTTTCAGCAGAAGTGGTTGTTTGACTAGGTTCACCAGAAAAGGTAGATTCTGCAGACGTGATTGTTTGACTAGAAGAAACGGAAGAGGCAGGTTCAGCAGAAGTGGTGGTTTTACTAAAGAAGATAGCGGCTTCAGTAGAAGAGGCAACAGCTTGAGTTGAAGCGTCGAAGGAGCTAGGTTCAACAGATGTGAGAAGTTGACTAGAAGAAACAACAGCAGAGCTAGGATTAGTAGTTGTGGTGGTTTGGTTAGAATAAACGACGGACAAGGTAGATTTGGCCGAGGAAGTGGCTTCACTAGATGAAGCCACTGCCTGAGTAAAAGACGTACTACTAGAGCTAGATTCTGCGGAAGAAGCGACTTCAGAGGAAGTAACCTCACTGGAAGAAGTAACCTCAGCAGAAGAGGTAGGTTCGGCAAAAGAAGTAACATCAGCAGAAGAGGTAGGTTCAGCGGAGGAAGTAACCTCAGCAGCAGAAGTAACATCAGCAGAAGAGGTAGGTTCAGCAGAAGAGGTCAATTCGGCAGAAGATGCGACTTCAGAGAAAGTGACCTCACTGGAAGAAGTAGCCTCAGCAGAGGAAGTGGGTTCAGCAGAAGAGGTAGGTTCAGAAAAAGAAGTAACATCAGCAGAAGAGGTAGGTTCAGCGGAGGAAGTAACCTCAGCAGAAGAAGTAACATCAGTAGAAGAGGTAGGTTCAGCGGAGGAAGTAACCTCAGCGGAAGAAGTAACATCAGTAGAAGAGGTAGGTTCAGCGGAGGAAGTAACCTCAGCAGAAGAAGTAACATCAGCAGAAGAGGTAGGTTCAGCAGAAGAAGTAACCTCACTAGAAGAACCAGCCTCAGCAGAAGACGTAGGTTCAGCGGAAGAAGCGATTTCAGTGGAAGAAGCGATTTCAGTGGAAGAAGCGATTTCAGTGGAAGAAGCGATTTCAGTGGAAGAGGCCAGTTCGGCAGAAGAAATAACCGCACTAGAAGAAGCAGATTCAGCAGAACTAGCGACTTGAGTGGAAGTAGCAGTAGAGGAAGGAGTAGGGAGAATAGAGGTAGATGATGTGGTAGTGGTGATAGAAGGCTTCACAGAAGTGGTGGAAGGCTTCACAGAAGTGGTAGAGGTAGTAGAAGGCTCAGAAGTGGTGGTAGAGGTAGTAGAAGGCTCAGAAGTGGTGGTAGAGGTAGTGGAAGGCTTCACAGAAGTGGTAGAGGTAGTGGAAGGCTTCACAGAAGTGGTAGAGGTAGTGGAAGGCTTCACAGAAGTGGTAGAGGTAGTGGAAGGCTTCACAGAAGTAGTAGAGGTAGTGGAAGGCTTCACAGAAGTGGTAGAGGTAGTGGAAGGCTTCACAGAAGTGGTAGAGGTAGTGGAAGGCTTCACAGAAGTGGTAGAGGTAGTGGAAGACTTCACAGAAGTGGTGGAAGTGGTAGTGGAAGGCTTCACAGAAGTGGTAGAGGTAGTAGAAGTGGAGGTAGACGTTGGTGTTACAGTGTAAATACCTGCTTTTGCAAGCGCTGAAGATATGGCACCTTTTAATCTGGTAGAGTACCATGGAACACCAGTTATCATTCTAGTGACTTCGTCTCCTGAAATACCGGTCAACATGGTAGTGAAATCACCGTAGTTGAAAACAGCACTGGCAATTTCTGCCGGGTATGTTTCAGTCTTGTGTGAAGCTTGGAAAGCGTAATATTGAAGCATATGAGCCCTAATATCGGAAACATAAACAGCCAATTCAATCAAATTAACTCTTTCGTCATACGGAGATAGAGTAGTGGTCGCAGAAATAGCGGCAGCGCTCGTCGCTAGTGCAACGGCAGTAGCTGCAGTACTTATCTTAACCATTGCTTAAGTTTGAGGTATAATTGCTATTTTTGCAGATTTTTAGTAGTGCTTGAAAGATGATCATGTGAGCATACTGATGATGACAACCGATCCAAGCTATTTTATACCTATCAAGTGCGTTCAGAATCGTTTATACAAATGCACAAAAACCTCATCTCTGCATTCTCGCTAATCTTTTCTATTATCTTGTTCCTGAACGAAGATCTTTAACAGATCTCGTATAGATCTAGGCATCTTTAAAAGCACGCATTGCATTGTTTTTTTCATCTGTCAAACAAATGCGCGGGGTACAAAAGCTTCTCTGAAGAAAATCGCGAATGGAAGGCACATCCATCGAACTTTTCCCCGTGCCTGTACATACATTTTTGGGTAGGCAACATGACAACAAAAAGTTAATTTCAGCGTCGTTCCGTGAACATAGATATTACCGTATGCGCTAAACGGCCGTCAAAACGGAAAATTTTCCTACCCAAGTTTGTAAGCTGGACACTGCTGTCATTTTTGTTGCTTGTGTCAAACATTTAAAGGACGCCTGAACGCTACGAAAGAAGACAAGCGCGTGTGATTGAAAAACCTAATCTGTAGTGGGAAAAACGGTTAACGGCCATCCGTTTTCTTCATCGTCTCTCTGAAAAAATCTGAATCAGGAAATTAAATTTTGTTAACTTAATATCTCCTCATTCTATGCGGTTTACTGTTTGGGCGCTCTGCTAACTAAAGGCCATTCACACACGAATTAATATGGCGGTGTGTATCTGCGCACCCGTCTCTACCTTGCTTGACAAAGAAAAAAAAACTTGTACAGTTTCGTAGGCATGAACGTTCTCTTTTGGCGCTAGAATGTGTTGTTCCAAATTGGGATAACGGTTCTTTGCGTAAAAAGTAGAGTGCTATATTTAGCTTATCGATGGCACTTGAACTCTGTATCTATACGAGTGCTAAGTAAGCTTCGATACACTTCTTGAATCTAGAAATTGCTAGTTATCAAAATTGGCTCATGCTAAACAGTCTTACTATAGGGTTCTCATGACAGGGATATATTAAACATCCTTTTCTTCATAAGCTAAACTATCATCATCACTTAGTTATGCTCTATGATCTTGCTAACTTTTGAAGAAGTACTGGAATACCTTTCTTGCAGACCAAAATTTTACACAATTGGAGACTCCGGAGGTAGAGAGCTGAACCATACGTGATTACTCATACAGGTTGGCGGTCTACGAAATATAAAGGCCTGATGAAATACACAGAGGTGGGCTGAGGAGATTATATGTGACCAGTAAATTGAAGATTATTACTACTCAGCATACCTGGCAATGCGTGTACTCTGCCTACACTTCTATCATTAATTAACGTGAATTAATGCAGATGATATGGCGACTAACAAAAAGAGAAACAAAGTGATCTTAGCACCTACTCCTTTGACACAAATATCAATTCAAAGGACGATATAGGGCCCACAACTACCGTAGAGTGCCAACTGGTTGAAATATCCAACAACTGGAAGATGATCTTTTCGCAGGAAGAACAATCCCATAATGAAGTCGCCACAAAACCTTGAAGACCAACCTAGTAGCGCCTTCTGAAACGAATGGCCAACAGTTAGAAGAGACCACGAAAAAGCGTCCTAGAATTGAGCTATCATCCTTTTCCAGGAGAGTTTTCGCGTCATAAAATGATCACACATAATTGAAGACTAAGCATTATAGAGTACTAGTAAAACATTTCTGATGGCTTAGGCTAGCATTCGGATGAGAGTAATTGCTTAACCTTATGTCTTGGCATTCGATAAATTTCCTATCTTCGCTGACTTTAGAGGATAGACCCTGTGTACAAACAGCCACGTTTTTGGTTGTGCGCATTTCAATTTTCTTGCAAAAGCAAAACAACCAACGTTGTAGGCAAAACGTCAATAATTGCATAAAACAACCGAACGATTAAACAATTCTAATAGTCTCTTCTGCAAATTTGGAAGAGGTATATGCACAAAATTGTTACGCGGAGCATTATGTCGTACAGATTATAACATCGAGTAAAACGCTCCTTTGATTGCGCAACATATGGTGATAAATCTGTACATCGCAACCAAGGCACTTACACTACACCTGTTGATCGATACCTTTAGTTTCAAAGGTTTTAACTGATGTCTGCTTTCGATTACACCAAGCAACATATTTCCGTTTCAAAACGACCTTGCAAATATGTAGATGAAATAGACCTACCCAATTCCGCTTGTGTTTAGTCTTTTGTCACTGGCACTCGTTTTAGACATCCAATGCTGTACAACATCAGAGCCACTGTCTAATTTTTTGATTTTATGAAGAGCTATCTTTGCTACTTTACTTCAGCGTCTAACTGCTTGCTTCATTTGCCTCTTCTACTTGTTCCTACTTTGCGTTGCTCTGGTGACTGAACGATACCAGAATGTAACAAACAATAAAAGCATTATGAGCAGGATGAAAGTACTCAAAAAAAACCACAGAGAGGCCTGTGCTTAAGTTATTGCAAGAGGGCGGGAGTAAGGTATTCATGAATAGAGAGAATGTATCCGATTCTTTAAAGACGATTAGGAATGTATCAGAGAAGACATCCTCTACGAAAATGATATTTCTTCGTTGTTATATTGAACTATATGCAGTTAAGTCAGAGCGATGAATTTCTGGTGGCCAACTGAGTATATGGTATTTAACCAGCAGACATTATATGCGATTGGATAACTAATTTGAAGGGATAGAGTGTTTATACTACCATACTCTTACTCATTTGCACCCAATTCAAAGAATGCTCACAGTGGAAACTCATCAATGTTATCAATACTAAATAATGCCTGGAGGAGGCAAAACGGAAAAAGGACAATTATCACCTACCAAACAGTTGTTACTCTGTGCAGATTCTAAGGCTGGTATACGTAATAGAGAATACTAGCCGCGCTTGAAACATAGTAAGCCAGCGTGTTATCAAACTCTTTGAGATTCAAAAAGTGAAAAATTAAAAAGAAAAACTAAAGTATAGGGCGTGGTTTCGTGGTAAAAGTGCTTATTACCAAACATGCCATCAATGACCGAAAGTGCTGGTTACTCGTGGTGACAAGATGATATGTTTTTATGATCGCGTTATACCAGGTACACCAACAGTGATGGCCACAAAATATGAAGAGCGGCCCTTGCAATTGAAAGAGCTTCATCTAGTGATTTTTCCAAGACATTAGTAACTATTTACAAGCTTACTCCTTTGATAAGGGTGCTAGTATTTTTATCAGAAGTCATGTTTTTACATTGCTATACCGTGTAAATACAGATTTAAAAAAGGTAAAATATCGATAGAACAATTCTCACAATAGCTAAGCCTCAAATAATAGAGATAAGATGAACATGTTCTAGGTAGTATCGAAGTCATTGTTGAACTGATTACTCTCAAAGTAAAGAAAGCCCGATTTCTTGCATAGTGCGTTCAAAAAAATAATAGACCAATCAATTTGACTTCAGCTAGGATAAACGCATCAAAAATAAACCCTTGAAATTGAAAATGATAACATGGCAATCCGTAAGTACCCTCGCAAACATTTATGACGGATCTCCGATTTTTTTCCACCTTATTTCAATTCGCAATCTATAACCGACTCAAGAGTGCACCTTTGCAGTATCAACTACCTCCGCTGCATCAATGAATACTGGGGAAGCGTTCTCCTCAATCACCTGGCAAATACCCGAGGAAATATTACTTGCTGATAAGATGCTAAAGCCTTTCCTCCGCACAGCTATCTTCCGTTTTCGATAGGGGTCCGTCGCGTAATCTAAGATAGTACGAAAATTGTCAGGCGGGATAACAGGCAATTTTATGATAAGGTGGGCTATCAGTTCGAGACAAATGGGAAACGATATCGCATAACAACGTCAAGGTATGACGGTACCGTTCATCCGAAGAGGCGGACTAATCAACCCCTTTTTATCAAATAAGGTAGCGCATTGCATCAAGAATTACATGTATATAAATGAGCTAAAGAAATATCAAAACAGGAAACTATAAGAAGAAAACCTAGTTAATAAACAGGAAAAGAGTAATAAAGAGAACAATTCAACATGGCGAGCACGAACTCAAATGCTTCCATGGACGAAAAAAACCTAAACATCACCTCGGAGGCTGAAATTAAAAATGAAGAAGTATATGCAGAACCTATCTTAAGTACAGTTTTGTCACCTAACGGTAAGGTCGTTTACATTAGTGACAAGGTAGATGAGGCTATGAAATTAGCTGATGAAGCCAAGGAAATTGAGGTCACGCCAGAAGAAGACAGAAAACTACGCTGGAAAATCGATTATTGTATGTTTCCTTTAATGTGTATACTGTATGCCGTCCAGTTCATGGACAAAATTTCCACAAGTTCGGCTGCAGTTATGGGATTGAGAACTGACTTAAAAATGCACGGCGACCAGTACTCTTGGGTCACTTCCGCCTTTTATTTTGGTTACTTATTCATGAATCTAGGTCCGGTACAGTTAATTTTCCAAAAAAGTAAACATATGTCCAAGATGCTTGCGATTTTCATCGTTGTATGGGGGTTACTCTTAGCCTTGCATGCGGTTCCATCAGTTAAGTACTCTTCTTTTATCGCATTAAGGGTGCTTTTAGGCTGTGCAGAAAGTGTTGTCACACCCTGCTTCACCATCATCACTGCTCAATATTGGAAAACAGAGGAACAGTTCACAAGAATCTCAATCTGGTTTGGTATGAATGGTCTTGGGTCCATTTTAATTAACGCAATTGCGTACGGTGTTTACATTCATCAAGAATCCTATGCTATTAGGGGCTGGAGGGCTTTGTTCGTTATTACCGGTGTAATTACAATCTTCATTGGGGTCTTGATATTTCTCTGGATTCCTGATGATCCATCGAAGGCAATATTTTTATCAAAGAGAGAAAAACTGATGGTTGTCCAGAGAATTAGATCTAACCAACAAGGGTTCGGTAATCACGAAATTAAGAAGTACCAAATTGTTGAAGCTTTGACAGATGTCAGAACCTGGTTATATTTTCTCTTCACTGTGAGTTCTAATATTCCTAATGGTGGTATTTCGAGTTTCATGAGTATTCTACTGAACACCGATTTCGGGTACTCATCAAAGGACACTCTGTTAATGGGCCTGCCTACTGGTGCTGTTGAACTGGTTGGGTGCCCGCTTTTCGGTATTCTGGCCGTATACGCAGCTAATAAGAAAATACCTTTTGGAAGTACAAATTGGGCTGGGCCATCTTTGCCGCTGTCTTAGCATTAATTGCTAGTTGTATGCTAGGTTTTGCGACCTCTTCGAAAAAGGCAAGACTGGCTGGTGCCTACTTATGGTATATCTCACCTGTTTCGTTTATTTGCGTCCTTTCCAATATTAGTGCAAACTCTTCAGGCTACAGTAAAAAATGGACAGTTTCCTCGATAAATTTGGCTGCATATGCTGCTGCCAACCTTGCTGGTCCACAAACATTTATCGCGAAGCAGGCTCCCAAATACCACGGTGCTAAAGTTGCCATGGTCGTTTGCTATGCCGTTATGATCGTGCTTTTATCTGCATTACTCTTAATCAATATGAGAGAGAATAAGAGACGTGATAAGATAGCAGCTGAAAGAGGTTACCCCGAAGAAACAGCAAATCTAGAATTTTCTGACTTAACGGATTTTGAAAATCCAAACTTTAGATACACTCTATAGGATCTCATTTCGAGACAGCTTTTATAAATGGATATATATTAATATCAAATTTCTGTAATTATTTTAAGATCTTCAAGAGATAGAAGTAATATGTGAGGTATGCGTTATAGTTTGCGGTGTGTGGATGGTCCGGCTTCGAGAATACTTAAAATGTTCAGCCGTACCGAAATTCTCTATCACCTGGGCGGCTAAGAGGGCAATATTTCCTATAGACTTAAAATTAACATTTTTAAGAGGGGGATTTTTTAAAAAAATTTATTAATAATTCCCAAATTAATAAGAAGTTATTTCCCCCAGCAGCTTATTATGAAGCGTGCTGATAGTGATTAGTCTTCACGATTTACTATAACAAGATTATACAACTTTCAAGGTACGGCAAAACATGTTACGAGAAATGGATGTGATAAACATACTACAGTGACGTGCGGGTCGTCATAGTGAGGTTAGTGTGAGATGCCTCTTTGTTGCAAAATGTGCTACTGTAGGAATAGCAACATTATGTTGAGATACGTGGCAGTTATATCTTGGCCTCATAGGTCGCTTTGTCTTTTCTTTTACCTTAAAAGTTATCGATGAGATATTGTTTTGATGAAATGATGCAACCACCGAGATATATCATGTTTTTTATCATCATGTCAAGGAGCGTGGAAGTTATGCCAAGAAAAATAGGGCATTGCACTTGTATGTAGTCTCAACAATGCTCTGGCGTGTGTGCCAATCATTTTAGTTTTGGGACATTGAATTATGAAACAATTCTTGGAGTAATGACAATCCTAAACTTTAGATAGTTTTAAGTTGATATTAGTATTGTATTATATTATTTGTATCATGGTTATTAGGGTGAATGCATTGAGTATTTCGTACAAAAAAAAGTTTGGCTCGACCCAGGCAAAAGTTCACGTTTTGTTCTTGCTTTTCAAAAAAAAAAAAAATGAAAGACCGTTCAAAGCTGTTATTAAACATATGATCATGTACTGTTTCTTCAAAAGAAACTATTTATTATTGTACACATTCTCACCTGTTTTATTGTATCGAAAGGGGCATATCATTGCTCAATCTCACTTCACGCGAGTAACGTGAATTTGAAAAATCTATTTTAAATAACAATGTTAGTGTTTACGAGTCTCAACTTCAGAATGTCTAGCCCCTGACTGTGCCAACATCTAATTCTCGTGTATTCGTTTAATATTGTGCTACATTCGCGTCTTGGAAAGATTGTAAACTTTTTTGAGGTGCAAGAATGTTCTATTAAATCACTCACAAGTATAAAAACCCAGAGCAATTCGTAACAGAGAAGAGCATCTACCCGTATGACCACCAAACGCAATGATTTTAGCTAACTCAATACTTATTTCGGCTCTATGCGCTTTTGCTGTCTCGACACCTTTGTCGAAAAGAGATTCCTGTACATTATCGGGGTCTTCTTTGTCCTCGTTGTCAACTGTAAAAAAATGTAGCAGCATCATCATTAAAGATTTGACTGTTCCAGCTGGGGAAACATTAGATTTAACCAGTTTAATAAGTGGCACTACTGTTACGTTTGAAGGAACAACTACGTTTGGATACGAGGAATGGGCTGGTCCATTGATTTCAATCTCAGGGTCCAAAATTAACGTTGTTGGTGCTTCAGGGCATGTTATCGATGGCCAAGGTGCAAAATGGTGGGATGGTAAAGGTGATAGCGGTAAGGTTAAGCCAAAATTTGTGAAATTAGGTTTGACCGGAACCTCGAAAGTTACCGGCTTGAATATCAAGAACGCTCCACACCAAGTTTTCAGTGTCAATTCATGTTCTGATTTAACCATCAGTAGTGTAACTGTTGACATCAGAGATGGTGATTCTGCTGGTGGTCATAACACAGATGCTTTTGACGTGGGTAGTTCAACAAATGTTGTAATTCAGGGATGTACCGTCTATAACCAAGACGATTGTATTGCCGTAAACTCCGGTACAACTATCAAATTCCTCAACAATTATTGCTACAATGGCCATGGTATTTCCATAGGTTCTGTTGGTGGTCGTTCAGATAATGTTGTCAATGGCTTTTGGGCAGAAAACAATAATGTTATCAACTCTGACAATGGGTTAAGAATTAAAACTGTTGAAGGCGCGACAGGTTCAGTTAAAAATGTCAATTTTATTAGTAACAAAATCAGCGGCATAAAGAGCTTCGGTATTGTTATTGAAGGTGATTACCTGGATGGTACGACCACCGGAACTGCCACTGGTGGGGTTCCTATTTCTGGTTTGGTGATGAAAGATATCACGGGGAGCGTGAATTCCACAGCCAAAAGAGTTAAGGTTTTGGTTGAGAATGCCTCTAACTGGACATGGTCTGGTGTGTCAATTACCGGTGGTTCCTCCTTTTCTGGTTGTTCTGGAATCCCATCTGGCTCAGGTGCATCATGCTAGCTGCTTCGTATATGCAACATCACGTACATCCCTTTTTAACATTTTATCATAAAGTGGAACAAAGATAGTAAGGAAATTATCTTTCATTTAATCTTTTTATAGTCAAATCTTTTTATAAAAGTAAGTCTAGTAATCAATTGAATGTGGCAATACGTGTATCTTGAAAGACCCAAGACAGACATGTTTCTCTTGCGTAGGTAATAGCCAGATCTTGTAAGTAGCCATAGAGAAAACTGCGTAAGGTCCTAGAGCCATCTTAGTCACAGAGGACCCGCAAAAAAAAGTTTGCAATTTTAGCTTACCTATTAGTATGACTCAGCGTCTTATAACGGCGTTGAATAACTTTGGATCAGCTTCAGAAGTTGCTGTTTTAGCACATGGTAACAGTGGTACACAGACAATTGCTACAACATTTGGACCTTTATAAGGAGCTCTCGTAACATTGATTGGCCATGATGGAGAATTCCTAAACCACATTGTTGTTAAAGCAGTGGGAATCACGTGCTAAGTTGTATTAAAAGGCTACCTTCTCTTTGAACGGCGACATATAAAATTTTATCTACCATTATAAGCCAAACCCACAAAGTCATCCATTTTCACGTAACCGCCCAAATAAACAGAGTAGTAGCGTCGGCGATTTTCTGCTATATGACTTGATTTATAGTTAACAAAATTCTTGACAACTAATGCTAAGTAAAAGGCTTTTTATAAGCTAATAAGTTCTATAATCATAAAAAATATTTTTGAGATACTTGGATGCACCATAATAAAAACACTTTTGTCACCTGGTATTCTTGTTCATTGATTTGAGATAGGAAATACCTAAATTGATCAGAATCACAACCACAGAAGTTTTAATGTATTTTGCTACAAATAAATCTCTACCAAATTGGGTATACTTTAGTCCTAGCAAGAAACGTGCAATAGAAAGCAACCATTCTTACTGATTCTCTATAAACTCAAATAAGTTCATAGCGGCGACAGGGTCCGGGATGTTAAATATCCGAACGCAAAAAATGAATATCTTCAAAAATCAGTCTGTTTTAGCCTTTATTCGGTACTTTTGAATACGCCTCCAATGCTTCTTCAATCTGAGGGAGTTACTCTTTAAATGACTTGATCTTTATTTGTTATATCTCCTCAAGAAAATTGGCAGAAGGGAGAGTCTGAATGATCTATAGCAGCTTAAACCATATAAGGTTACCTAGTGTTCCTGAGTTTGCTTTCAAAAAAGATAAGAACTAGGACTCATTGCAACAAGTTCCCTTCCTCAATGTCCGCATCTGGAAAATTTGCAAAGATTTCATTAGCTCTTGAAAATAGTGCAGTAGGCCTTGGAAGATACTGTAAGGCGTTCGAAGTTAAGGTGCGGAAGTTGTTCCGAGTATAGTTTGTTCATGGTAGGATTTGACTGCTGTATATCTAATACTACTGGAAACTGTCACTACTAGAAAAATTAGCGACCTGATCTGGTTCATGTTTCATGCATGTACAAGATTACATGAATAAAAGACAGTTGCATTTGTTGAAACAGTGTAATATAGCTGAGGTCAGTGTCACCCTAGCGACAGATATCGTAAAAGATGCAACACATATAAAATGTTACAATTCCGCAAGAGATTTGCCAAAGCAGGGTTATGATACAACCTCATAATCATACAGTCTCTATTTTTTTTTTCCATATATTATCGGTTTCTCAAGAAATGACTTTGCTCAGGGAAGGTATCGACTATATAGTTGACTCAATCTAACGCAGCTGTTGTATAAAAATAAACTTTTCATTGGGTAGATGACTAATGAAATGCCAAACAGGCAAATTTCCAGAGATATGCAGCAGACGTGTGAGTAGTCATACTTACGTGACTCTAAGAAAGAAGGCAAATATAGTGCGCATGTGCCAGGAATTAACGTGGCATGGCATGACTATCGATGGTTCGTGTCATAAAAATAGTCATTGTTCCTAGACTTTGTGAAGTTGAAGCAAGTTTTTCAATCTGAAAACAACCATTCGAGTCATTTGTCCTCAACAGAAACACGAACGCATAATCAAGTCGAATCCAACAACTTAATTCAAATCTTGTCATGGTAAATGGCGTGATGGGGTCATTGATCACATATAAAAACTGCCGAAATAACGAAGCAAGATATGAGGATTCTCTTACTTGAAAACCAACCAAGCAATCACAAACCCTACTCAATACAATGAACACACAATCACTTCACTTTTATGAACCATACGAAGTTGATGGTCAGAAATACATTCATATGGAAAAAAAGGAAGATCTTGGAGTGTGGGAACCTGGGTTAACTCAGGATGCGTTCACTGCCAAAGACAAAACTGACTACAAAGACATTATAGAAAAAGTGGAGAAATATGGAGTTTGCGTAATCAAAAACTTCATAGAACCATCCAAATGCGATGAAATATTGAATGAAATTGAACCTCACTATTATAGGCACGAGTCATGGCAGGGGTCACCATTTCCAAAGGAAACAACGGTTGTGACAAGATCAGTCCTGCACTCGCCTTCCATCTTGAAGAACGTTGTGAGCGACCGTATGTTCTGTGACATGGCCGACCACTTTGTGAATGAACAGAATTGTTTCTTGGCAGGAAATGTGATCAATAAATGCTCTAGCGGCTTTCATCTGAACTCTGGCATCATCTACAAGGTTGGTCCTGGTGCCGGTGATCAGGGATACCATCGGGAAGACCATATCCATCACACGATTCATCAAGCATGTGACAAGTTCCAATACGGCAATGAATCATTGCTAGGGATCGGTGTGGCTTTCACGGATATGAATAAAGAAAATGGATCAACTCGAATGATTATTGGTTCGCACTTGTGGGGCCCCCACGATTCCTGTGGGAATTTCGACAAGAGGATGGAATATTATGTGAATGCTGCTAAAGGTGACGGGGTTATATTTTTGGGCAGTCTCTATCATGCAGCCAGTGCAAATCATACTAAAGAAGATAGAATTGGTGGGTATTTCTTCATGACAAAGGGCTACTTGAAACCTGAGGAGAATCTTCACTTGGGAACAGATTTGAAACTGTTCAAGGATTTGCCTTTGGAGACATTAAAGTTGCTGGGAATGACAATCAGTGAGCCATACTGTGGGCACATAGATTACAGAAGCCCAGGACAGATTGTAAACCCCAGCTTGTTTGAAAACGATATTGAAAAGGGATACTACGGTGAGACATTCAAAACAAATTATGATAAGAAGCAATGAAGAATCAGTACTACCGATTTTTCAACACGTAATTCCTCCGTTCCCCCAAATTTTCTTGAGATGTATAGAATCTAATCCTTCATTAACTATCTTTTGCAATGTACATTTAGTTACTACTATATAGAGAGAAGTTTTAGGTAACGTCCTGTCTACTTTTCAACCAGTATTTATTTTTAGCTCACTTCCATTTAAGCCAATATATGTTAATCGCATAACTCCCTCGATATCTCTAGAGCGTCATTGAGCTACTCCTTTTTGACTTGTTGGGTTATACTATGAATTCGAGGAGACTCAAAAATCAAAGTGTTCAAACCCCAATGTTCGCTAACAACCAATTAGACCTAGATATTGGTCATATTGGAGAGCACTACAGTACGTAGGGAACTCGGGATAATTCAAAATGTTTCAAAAATATTCATGGCACCTGAGACAACAACTAGATCATGTCAGTATATCGGAAGATTGTCTCACGCCACTTCCGTTTTGATCGAGCACCCCTATTTGCACTTCTTGTTTACTCAAAAATACCTTAAATTCTCCCAGATAAATGTTTTGAATTATTGACCGTAATCGCGATTAACATAATAGCAAAAGTACGTATGTGTTCACAAGATTTCTCCACCATATATAATACAGCTTGGTTGCAAGAGCAAATACCCTACCAAATTTTCTCTAAAATGCCTTTTCCATAGTCTCTTAATTGCGGTACAGATATCACCACTGCCAAGCAGTTCAACAAATCCACTACTGTTCCACCCTTTACTGACGGTAAAGTAACCTCTACACCGTAACTTTGCTTCGGCTTAGAGAATAAATTAAAAACCCAAGTTGTATTGAAAAAACACTACTTTTAGACTATTACATTTATATGTCGGTTATCGGGTAGTTAAACAGATTGGGGTAATTTATCAGAGAATGGAAACCAGAGAATGGAAACTGAATATTCTAATTTATTGAGTCATTATTTCAGTACTAGTCTCTTCTCAAGAATAGCTGTGAGCCAATTGTTACAACATTTTTCCTGCAAACCTTCCGATTGATCATATTGCGGGGTGTTTTATGATGTGGTAAGGCAAAGGAAGGGGTTACGTTTAGATAGATTCTGTTTTAAACGACGCTACTATTATCATTGATTGGATGAATTACCATCAAATAATCGTGGGGTATCACCTAATGCATGCCGTTTGCTATTCTTTTCATTCAATGCACCCTAGCTCCCTACTCCCAACAATCGTAAACCCCCACGAAACCTGACAAGGCGGTTCGGGGGATGAATAGTTCTGAAACATATTCAAGAGCTCCGAACTGACCCTTTTGAACTCAACACAAAAATTGACCGCAGTTGAAGTTGATATGAATTATGTAATTGTTAGGATATTGAAGATCTCATGCTTGGACATTCTCGTTAAGGTTTTAGTTTGGGCCCCTTAGACCCTTCCCGGAATACGACAGTCCATTACTTCGGCCTAATGTTTCCCGTGACGGGGCAAAATTAGAATGCCTAACAAGAAATGCCTTCTTTGCACTACAGGATGAAATATTATGAATCTTGGATGAACCAGATGATGAAGGTTATAAAAATGGAGATACAATTAATGAAAAAATTGAGCGGTATGAAGTTGCTATTTGTTCCTGGAGAGAATAGCAACAATGTTTCTTTTATACCTTTTTAGCTCTTTCGCCGCTGTGAGCGGTGTTCTCGGTTCGTCACCGAGTTACAATGGCCTTGGCCTTACTCCTCAAATGGGTTGGGACAATTGGAACACATTTGCCTGCGACGTCAGTGAGCAATTGCTTCTGGATACTGCTGACCGGATTTCTGACATAGGACTGAAGGATTTGGGTTACACTTATGTTATATTGGATGACTGCTGGTCTAGTGGCAGATCTTCAAATGGTACACTCGTTGCAGACAAGGAAAAGTTTCCCAATGGTATGAGTCATGTAGCCGACCACCTGCATAACAACAGTTTTCTCTTTGGCATGTACTCGTCTGCTGGTGAGTACACTTGTGCAGGATACCCTGGTTCTTTGGGACATGAGGAAGATGATGCAGACTTTTTTGCTAGCAATGGTGTTGATTACTTAAAGTACGACAATTGTTACAACAAAGGTCAGTTTGGTGCACCAGAAACTTCTTACAATCGTTATAAGGCCATGTCTGATGCTTTAAACAAAACAGGCAGACCTATTTTTTATTCTTTGTGTAACTGGGGTCAAGATTTGACGTTTTATTGGGGGTCAGATATAGCAAATTCCTGGAGAATGAGTGGGGATATTTATCCCGAGTTTACTCGTCCGGACAGTAGGTGTCCTTGCGATGGTGACCAATTTGATTGCGCATATGCCGGTTTCCATTGTTCTATTATGAATATTTTAAACAAAGCAGCTCCAATGGGGCAAAACGCAGGGATTGGTGGCTGGAACGATCTGGATAACTTAGAAGTCGGTGTCGGAAACTTGACAGATGATGAGGAGAAAGCACATTTCTCTATGTGGGCAATGGTTAAGTCTCCACTAATCATCGGCGCTGATGTGAATCAATTGAAGGCGTCTTCATATTCAATTTACAGCCAAGCTTCCATAATAGCAATCAACCAGGATCCTAAGGGAGTACCAGCAACAAGGGTTTGGAGACATCAAGTGCCACAAACTGACAAGTATGGTCAAGGTGAAATTCAATTTTGGAGCGGTCCCCTTGATAACGGAGATCAAGTGATTGCTCTATTAAATGGAGGAAACAAAGCCAGATCAATGAATACAAATTTGGAAGAAATTTTTTTTGACAGCTACCTAGGTTCCGAGCAATTGACTTCAAGCTGGGATATTTATGACTTATGGGCTAACAGAGTCGATAATGCAACATCATCTAGCATTCTAACAAATAACAGCGTAGGAAATGCTACTATTTACAATGCTACTGCACTATCATACAAGGATGGGTTGGCAAAGAACGATACCAGATTATTCGGTACCAAAATCGGCAGTATTTCTCCAGATGGCTTGCTTAACACAACTGTTCCAGCGCACGGGATTGCCTTCTATAGGTTAAGACGCTCCAGTTAAAAAAATTTCATCAGCTGTGTAGGTTTTTTCTTCAGATTAGTTTAAAGTGTATAGTTTTTATACGTTATGAAAAGCGTTTAAGTGACTAGACGACAGTGTTTATTTCTTTACAGACGCTACCAGAAATAGCGCCGCATGGTTAAGCGTGCCCGAATTTGCAAAATCGTCTAGTATAATGATGGGCCCAAATTATAATAGATTACGTTGCAAAATGCCGATATAATACCTTTATTAGACGATTTACAGAGGCGCTGCAGTTCTTGAACGATATACTACCGATTGAAACTGTTCACGAATCTAATTTGCGTGAGAGTTATCAAACGCTTTTGGTAGCGTCCGCAAGAAAACTATTATCTTGTGACTGATGCTTCCCCTCATAGCTTCTTGACGTAAAGGGTATGATGAAAGAAGACGGAGTAGCCTAGTTTAAGCTATATTCCAATTCTAATAAATGGCTAGCAGTAGTCTCAATAGGATGCATTCACTAGAGAGTGGGGAGAGTAACTTGCTACAATACATATCTAAAAAAACAAAAGCAGTATGCTTTCGAAAGTTTTAATACGTATAATTAAATAAACTCGAACAAACCTTTTATCAAGCAAAACCTGAATGCTTGAAGAGGATTCATTCTAAGCTCTCAAATAACCTAGTGGCTTTTCCTTGATATCTCAGATGTTTTTTTTTATTTTGAGCCATACTCAAAATTACGGAGAATAGATTATAAGGTCCCGACAAATAAGTTCCAGTAATATTAATGTCCTCTAAATTTAATGTGAATTTGTGAGGCATGACTCTATATAACCCTGTTGAAAACCATGGTATTGAGGCTACGCAGCAGTTCATATACTATTTTCATATTCATATTTAGTTTAAAATAAATCAAATTTGGTTCAGTTAAGATTTTTTCTAACCAGGCCTAATTATAAATCTTATTAATCTAACCAAATATATGTGGCATTTCTTTGTTGTCTTGATTCAGTTAAAGAGACCTACACACACGAAAACAATGAGGTTCAATTTGAAGTATGTTGGCATCTATACGCTAAACGAAAGATAATTCTAATTAACAATATATATCTATCGATTATCATGCATTGTGGACTACTTCAAAGCACATATACCCTGATATATCCTTGCTTTCTGCTAGTCCAAAACAACTTGCCTACTGACCCGCTGGTGAATTTTTTCGTTACGGAATCGCCTCATTTGTTTCTTGAAGTATTTGCCCTGGAGACATTAGGGATTACATATGAACTCCACTTTTCTTATTGTGTCACCAATAATCCATCTATACTATCCTGCAATGTGATGGACATCGTGATCCCGGACGTCAACTACCAAGTGCCCATCAAGCTCGACAACAAGACACTGAGCTGCATCACGGACTACGCCAGCGCGGGTGCTGAAAATTTCAAGTTGAATTTACTGAAAGAAAAGCAATCCTAGAAGTTTTGAAGAAGTGTCGATAGTATTGCAAAGATTCAATAAAATAGACATCAGTTAAGGGATATATACATTCTGATCAAAAGACTCCCATTTCAAAAAACATTCACAATGGCATAGAAATGACATTATGTTCCTTCAAGGGGCAAAACTAAAAAGCGATGCAATCGGCTCGGTTATGAAAACATACGTGTTGTATGAAAATGAGTCTACCAAAAAAGGCCACATAACTTAGCTCAAGAAATTGGTAAGCAAATCAATAGACCACCGCTTCTTAACATACGTACTTTTCTCTTTTTTTCAAAAGAGTGAATAAAAGGATAAAAATCACTATAATACGCGAGGGTTTGAGCCCTAATTAGTGTTGCCTTACTAGACCATAAACAACAAAAGACTCGTATGAATTATAGCAGTTTCCATCAAATAGTAAGGTTCTGATGATTTTATTAACTTTACTTATTTGATAGTTTTCAGGCACAATTTGCTCTTTCAGTATCTCTCGTGAAGCTCCTAAGCATCAGAGTCTGTTCATACTTCCATTATAAACAACAAAAAGATAGTGATAGCCTAGTGCATGCGCGAATTAAAGCAATATGTCACTGTCATAGCTAAGATTATCGGAAAACTTGCTGAAAGTTTTTTTAATCAAGAATGTTGGGCCTGCCCTGCTCATATTGAGATGATTGCCTTAAAGGTACAGTTAGCCTGCTGAAATTATGACTCGATTTTGACATTCCAGCCAAGAAATTTGTTGGCGAATGTTACACCTACGTTTTCCTGCAGGCAACAGATACATACGGTAAAGCGAGTCCTCTGGTTTTGAGTTACATGAAAGTGCATCAGCCGAAAAAAATTCTGCTATACTAGAACTTTCGGAGGAGACGGAGATTGTCTTGTGCACCCTTATAAATTTTTCACATTTGTAAAAAAAACAATGGCTGATGCAGTCAGCTACTGATTTTAATAAACGCAAACGGCATTCAGCCCACTGCGTCTTGGCATACAGTGCTGCACGCCCGCATGGATCGTTTAATAAAGATGCTTTTTACCTTTATTCAACCTTTCGTTAGCCTAAACTAGGCTATCTCTCAAGAGCACGGACACCTGAACATTCTCCCTTTCTTTTTAGAATGTTGATTTATGACGCTGTCCAGGTAAAGCAGGCGCTAGCATATAAAAAAGGCATTCATCAATATTATTGCGCCTGAGAAGTAGAAAATAAGCAAAGAGGGCAGGAAAACGGCTAATGAAGAAAAGAGTATTATTAAACTTGCATTGTAATTTCGTATAAGATACGACCTCTCCTTCATAAGAGCTTTTTTTCCGATAGTAAAACAGTATGCTGTGCAAGAGACTGCCTTGACATTTGCACCCTGTTTGATACAGGCACTCAACGAAAACAACCGTTGCACCTAATTTCATAGGACCCTGAAACGAATGAGACTACATAGAGAATAGGATGCAAGGAACATTCCGATATTCCCTTAAACTACCTGCGATTATTCTTAAGGATGAGTTTACAGTACCACTGGGCTGATTTTTTTGTTTTCAAAAAAGAACAAACAGAGGCACTTATTCAACGACTGGTTGAGGCTGCTTATTTTGCAAGAAATCACTGGCTCTAATGATTCTCATGTCCAATGAAGGTTTCCGGAGCTATTTGTCTGTTTTTATTCCCTTTTCTTTCTTAGTTGTAGATAATTGCCATATAAAACTATAAGAGAAAGTAGAAAGTAATCAGTAGGACTCTTAACTCTTTGTTTTTGGTCATTTGTTTTAACGTTTCTGCTACCGCTTGGGTGACCTACCAGATAAGCAAGATGATGTTTTTGAGACCTATTATAGCTTTCCTTTTGTTCTTTCAGCTTTCTGCTGCAAAAGCCCCTCCAAGAAAGACTGTTAAATTAAACACTCATGAAAGGAGAACTTTGTATTCATGCTATGTGGCATTACGTAAAGAGCCGTGGGAATTTAATGGGTCCGCTGTATGCAAATACGAGCCTGCAATTGAGTCAATGCTGTACTGTTTCTACGAAGATACACATGAGAGAGGGTATTCGAATAAGACTCTCGGGAAGGTTTTTGAAGAAATGAGACAGTTTTGCGACACACCAAAATTTTTGAACATGACCGACGCCGACTTTTATACCTCATTGAATAATGGGACACACTATATTCAGAATCAATTCAAAACTAACATCAATCTAACCTTTCCTATCGCAATAAATTCTACTCTAAGAAAAGGTTATTATGACGCGTATTATGGTTACTACTATAACCTTGATATGCCTCATTATTTTGGAGGAATTATTTGTGCGTACTTTGTGGGAGTTATGCTAATTGCAGGTTTAATTCGGTTTTTAGATTACACTCCCATAAAAAGAGTGATTTTTAAGCAGAAGCTGATTGACTATGCAAGAGGTTATGCCACGTTACCCACTCTTTGGAAAAAGCACGCAGAGCCTTTCTCCTACCTAAAAGTAATCACTGGCTACCTTCCCACTAGATTTGAGACTTTGGTTATTTTAGGTTACCTAATACTTCATACCATTTTCATGTCTTACAAATATCAGTATGATCCTTACCACATCATTTTCTCAGTCCATAAAGCAGAAGTGGCTGATTTTGTTGCGTTTAGAAGTGGTATACTTTCATTTGCACATTTACCACTCATTGTCCTATTTGCAGGAAGAAACAACTTTCTACAACTTATATCTGGTTTAAAGTATAATTCGTTTATCATGTTCCACAAGTGGGTTGGAAGAATGATGTTTCTCGATGCCGTAATTCACTCTTCAGCCTTCACATATTATTTCGTTTTTAATAAACGATGGGATGCTGCTAGACTAGTGACTTATTGGAAGTTTGGCGTTACTGCCACCTGTTTAGGCGGGATTATCGTTTTCTTTTCCTTTGGAGTTTTTAGAAGACACTTCTATGAAACTTTTCTCCTCCTCCATATCGTACTTTCTGCTCTGTTTCTTTATGCCTGTTGGGAACACGTTACTAGCATTGGCAGTATTGAGTGGGTTTATGCTGCAATAGCGATTTGGGGTGTTGACAGAATTGTGCGCATCGTTAGAATTGCTCTCTTGGGATTCCCAAAGGCCGACTTAAAACTAGTTGGTTCTGATTTCATTCGCGTGACAATAACCAAACAAAAAAAAGCTCTGGAAAGCAAAGCCAGGCCAGTATGTGTTTGTATCTTTCTTACATCCGTTGTGTTTTTGGCAGTCACATCCGTTTACGGTTATGGATTCCTGCGTAAAGGATGGAGAACTGGTCATTATTTTGAAAGCAAAGAAGGGTGTGACAAAATTGGTAAAGAACTACGTCGAGCGCAAAGGCGGCAAAACGTCCATGAGGTTGGCTATAGAAGGTCCATATGGATCCAGGTCCTCTGCCCACCGTTTCAATAATGTCCTACTTCTGGCAGGCGGAACAGGTCTTCCTGGTCCGATTGCTCATGCTATTGAGTTAGGAAAAACAACGGCTGCAAGCGGCAAGAATTTTGTTCAATTAGTAATAGCAGTTAGAGGATTTGATATGCTCAACGCATGTAAACAAGAACTGATGGCTTTAAAAGATCTGAATGTTCAGGTTCATATTTACAATTCCAAACAAGAGGCAACTCCAGATGGAGCGGTCAGCTTAAACTCAATCAAAAATGACGAAGTGGTGTTAGAGGATACTCCTTCTGATGTTGATCATTCAGAGAAGGCCCTTTCTGAAAACGAAAATACGGAGCGACGTCTCTCTGTAAGTGACATGTCCAATACCGATTTTGAATTTGCCACTTTCCATGCGGGAAGACCCAACGTTGAAGAACTGTTGAAAGAATCTATCAGTCATCTTGGTTCACTTGCAGTAGTTTGTTGTGGTCCACCTGTTTTTGTTGATACTGCTAGAAATGAGACTGCCAGAGCTGTAATTAAAAACCCATCAAGTGTAATCGAATACTCAGAAGAATATCAGGCATGGTAGATACTAATTCCATTCAAACAAAAATCTCGAACGCATGATAGTTTAAGCATTTTTTTTATCTTGAACGTCTTTAGGGTCACATCTGTAGGGTAGAAAATTTAGTTTTAGAAATTCAATTTCAGGATCTTTTCTTTACACTTTTCAGTGGGGAATATACCAAACGACAGCAATTCCTTGTTCACAGGCACAACCAAGGGCAAAAGCGGTTTAATGATTTTTTTTGTACAGAGTATTACTGCAATTTGGGATTATGAGCCAAGCAAGGTCTATTGAGATGGCGATGTGCACGTTAGATACACGAATTGAATGCAATATAATTCAAGATAAAGCCGAAAATATATCGAATCATTCAAGGTCAATAGTAATGTGCTGTCAAATTACCAAAGCAATCGGGGGTGATTTGCAATTGTGGAAATGTGTTGTGAGATATTACTATAAGTACATGTCGTCATCCAAGATAAGAAGTATGCCATTCTATGGGAATATAATGTAGCAGTTCAAATATAGATATAAAAGCTCATTTTGAAGTTTATTCATTATGACCTGCAATTTTATAATGGAATAAGTGCAGTTGCATTTTAGTGCCTGTTGAGTATTCATATAATATCTTGATATGATCATTAAATTCATTCAGGAATGATTTTCCAGTATTTGTAAATAGCGTGGTTGGAGTTATGTTGTGCCCGTTAGAACCGTGTCATGATGTAAGAAATAATGCAGCGTCATAATACTAAGAATATAATGAAGTGTACTAGGATCTAATGTTATAAGAATGATATATCAAAGCATTTGGTAGTTTTATTGGAACGTTCACGGAATGATATTGAATTCAAATAAAGCTTTCTAGGCATCAGAGCCTTCTTATAGTAGTCTGTTTTCAATTGAAAATAAATGGAGATATATGACAACAATATGATATCGAAAGTATCATCAAGCTGGTATTATGAGTTACAGGCAAGGGTTTTCAAAATAGTATGTAAAACAGTTTGTTGTTGTTTATTAGTACAAGAATTGAAAGCTCAAGGGTAGCAGCATGATTTATGTGTAGAATTGTAGTATTAGGATATACGGCAGTTATGGAGTCCGTAGAAATTGTGGCGATAATATGTCAAGAAAAAAAAATACAGTACCTGGGTTTCGCTCATGGCTGGTCACCCAATACAGTACTAGGTCAGACCCTCACCAGCTCAAGTACAACCGATCGAACGGTAGAGGGTGCTTTTTGGTAGATATGACCACAATTGAAATATGTCTGCAAGAAAATGAAGTTATGACACGATATTTTTTTCAAGCCTCTCTCGTAATTTGAAACAATTGATAGTAACTCTAAAGTATTTACCCTAACTGGACTATAGTTTATCAAAGACTTAAATATTTTTGCTCTCTTGATGTAACCCAGATAGTCTAATTGTCCATTACTGATCATTATCCATCGATGATCACCGTGATATGCTTATTTCATCCCTAGAAAGTAAATATTGTAACACATAAGTCCATATGTTCGGAAAGAAAACATATCAAAAAAGATAAGTCGAAAAATGCTTTGGTACCCTTAAATGCATGAACGACTTAAATTCATGTGTACAACTACAACGGATTAACTGTTAGCGATGTTACGTTGAAAGCAGAGCCAAAAAAATCCGAATCCCTTCATTAAGACCTTGAAAAATCAAACCGAAATATTATATAGTAAGAGAGGGCTAAAAACATGAAAAGATGTGTTCATAATCAATAAATCTATGCAATGATACGTGTGATTAGACCGGTACAAACAGTTTTACACGCTTCTCTGATGTTGAAACGCTGACCGGCTTCTAATGGGGTTGGGTGAATCAAATCAAATTCCATTTCGACGTTATCACCTGGCATTACTTTCATGGAATGGTCTTTCACTTCACTGGGGAATTTCATTACAACCGTTACATTAGCGGTCCTAATAAACATTTGTGGTTTGTAATTTTCACTAAATCCAGAATGTCTGCCACCTTCGTCCTTGGACAAAATATACAATGAGGATAGAATCTTGGTATGGGCCTGAGCAGTACCAGGTTTGGCCAAAACCATACCTCTCTTCAGTTGGTCTCTTCTGATACCTCTTAGTAAGACGCCCGCGTTATCACCTGCCATGACGGAGTCTAATTCCTTTTTAAACATTTGAATACCGGCAACAATAGCTTTCAACGGAGTGGCATTTCGACCAACAATTTCTACTTCTTCACCCTTCTTCAAACTGCCTCTTTCCACACAACCAGTAACCACAGTATCTTCGTCAGATATTGAGAAAATATTTTCAACAGGCATCAAGAAAGGCTTGTTCAATTCTCTCTCAGGTATAGGAATATTCTCGTCGACGGCATCCAAAAGCTTGATAATGGCTTGTTCACCAATTTCCGGTTGACGACCTTCCAAAGCACAAAGGGCAGAACCTATAACGATAGGGACGTCATTACCAGCGAATCCACATTCGTTCAACAGTTCTCTCATTTCTGTTTCAAACGACTCTAGTATTTTTAAATCATCAATAGTATCCACCTTGTTAACAAAAACAACTAAATGTTGAATACCAACCTGTCCAGCTAATAGCAGATGCTCTTTGGCTTGAAATATTTGTCCATGAGTGGCAGTCATCACGACAATAGCACCATCCATCTGGGTGCCACCTATAATCATATTATCGATGTAATCTACGTAACCTGGACAATCAGTGTGAGAGTAGTGTCTTTTAACAGTCTCATATTCCACGTGGGCGGTAGAGATGGTAATACCACGGGCTCTTTCTACGGGTGTATTATCAATAGCGTCATAATCTAGGAAGTTGGTACCGCCTTTTGCGGCCAAAATCTTGGTGATGGCAGCAGTTAGAGTTGTCTTCCCGTCGCCAACATGACCAATTGTACCTATATTTACGTGTGGTTTGGAACGATCAAAAGCATTTGAGGAGATACTCGAGGTTTGCGAGAAAGTTCTGGAGCCTACAGAGGCGAGATTCATTAGATTGCTCAATGGAGAGGTTTTGGAAGCTGTTCTCGTAAGCAATCTCGATAATAGATTTCCTACTCTTTTATTCATCGAGCTACAATAGAACAGAAAAAAAATACTGAAATGGAGGAATCAAAAATTTCAATCAAATAGCTTAAAAAACAGAATTAGAAAAACTCATTGTGTGTTAATAACAGAAGGGAGAGAATTTCTTCTAAGTAATCTCAAACCTTTGTCAATAAGGCGTACTTTAGATACTTTTGAATAGTTGGCGGTTATTTCTTGTGTTGTTCATATACTATTAAACGATAGCATTTGGCTATTTAATTAAACGTGATTATCACCATGATTGCTTGAGTTAGACTACGGGAGGCGCCAATAACAGAAAGCTAATTTTGATTATGCTCTGGGCTCATTTTCCCAATAATCGAAAGAATAACACACCTTAATATATCACAATTAGAGTGTGAATGGCGTTTTATAAATACGTGTATCTCCCACTTGTTGCATCATGCACAAACATACTAATATAGTACCGTCAGGGCAACTCATATGCCACTATAGTACAAAAGAAATATTATCACATATTAAAGTTTGGAATAATCCCGAATCAAAGCTGTTAGGATGAAAAGTTATTGATTGTGAACTATCAGTCCCTTTAAAATATGGAGTCACGGAAATTCCTCTCTATCCTGTAATAATATTCGGAGTGATTCTTCAAATTGGTGTGCATCAAATGTTGGATCTAGAACGAGATAAGACCTCGAAAAACCAGCAGCGGCTCTTTTAAAGCCGCTATGAACCCCACCGGTTCAGAACAGTTCTAAAATTCGCCTGGTTGTAACTGCTGAAACACTTCAACACTAAATTTAATTTAGATCATACATCATTATAAAAATTTGTATTTACAGACAGACGAGCGTCATTGTAGCGTAAAACAATTCTATCTTTACATCTGTACCTTAAAACGGTACTGAGTCTTGGAGGTGTACAACTTACCACGTTTTAAAAGAACACAATCTCTCCATTCATCATGATTGATCGCATCAACGTATCTGCCTTGTTCAACGGCAAATCCTGATCTAGGCGTAAATTTGCCACATAGACTATCACCGGTGTAGAAGTGAACAGTTGGTTCTGTTGTTGAAACTTCTAGCGTGAGGCGTGATTCTGGATGATAAGCCTCAAAAACAGGCACCAACTTATTTACGCTCAAAGAGTCGGTGATGTTCAAATCCTTATTTGCATCAACAATGAAACTGCAATCGTAAACTGGGGCACGATCGTCCAAAACGGTAGGTTTTGCCGAGTCAAATGTAGCAATCTTTCTTTCGATGATCTTACCGGTCGGAATTAATGCTCCTTCGCTGACTTCTAATGACTTATTCGAACAAAGTTTAACTTCGGTACCACTGATGGACTTCTCGCTCTTAGCCTTGTTCAAATTGAAGTACGTGTGGCTGGTCATATTGATAGGAGTAGCCTCTCCATGAACCAGTTGTGCACGGTATTCCATGTCCAAGGTCTTTTCGACAACATTCAAAGTGTACTTTATTGTAACCTCCAAATCACCTGGGAATTCATTAGGATTCGATTGCGTATGGTCATCTAACAAAGAGAATTCAGCAGTGTAAACATCTTTGGAGGGGTTTTCGACTGGAAGCGCCTTGTATTTTTAAGGTTGAGGGAACTAATACTACTGTGGTTTGTGTTACCACAGTTGTTAACAGTCAATTTATGTGGACCATCTTCCAGATTGAAAACACCCTTGGAAATACGGTTTGCATAACGACCAACAATAGCACCCATCATGTTACCATCCGATAAATAATCCCGAACTTCCGAATATCCTAGAACAACTGACTGATTGTTGACCCTTAAGTCAACCAAAGTAGCGCCAAGCTTGGCAATGGTGGCTTGGAACCTAGTCGCATCACCAATTGTGACGACTCCGTATTCATTTCTATTATCACTATTTGTCATTGTTGTTTATTGTATCTTTTGATGGATTTATATCGCTGCTAATGATGGAAAATGCTTAACTGGATTACTGAAACCACAATGCGTCTTGTATTTATATGTTCAAGAATATGCAACCCACGCAAAAGACGGTCGTCTTCAACCACCCAAAGGCCTCCCCCCACAAACAATTGGTAATCTCGGAAACACGGGGGAGGAAGCTTATTTCATCATGCCACTCAGTGCAGCGCACTTCTAAATGATCTCGAGCTCTATCCTTCTGGTCCAGATAATGTGTTCGCCAACCGTATGACAGAGCATAGTAATGGGGTGAAAACTTAGGGTGGGGTGGGGTGGCGCGAAGACGTATGATACAGGCATCAGCTCCTCTACAACAATTACAGGAGCTTGATTGGATAATGTCTCTAGCAGAAAGGTTAAGAAATGACGTGTTACTGTTAGTGGAATCAACTGCAACAAAAATGGCGGGCTATTTGTTGAGTTATTATGCAAGGTGGATTACCGCCAAGGAGAAAAGGCAATGTGCGGTGGGGTGACGTGGGGCAGCCTATGTGCCTGACTCGCATTACCCCACGCTTTACATAAGCGCGTAGGAAAGCCATTTTAAAGGCACTCTTGCAGGCAGACCCCTGTGCCTTAAGGGCGGTTTGGCTTCAAAAAATGCATTCGAGATTTCCAGCGTAAAAGGTTACATATGAAGAAGGCAAGATGAAGCATACTAAGGCTGGCCGGCCATGTACAGGCTTAGCCCTATACATATGACATTCACAGAACGTTATGGTGGGTGCTTCTTGCTCGAAAATAGTGTGGGAAAGTATTTGTTTATTGGACTATAGAATTTTTGCACTAGTAAGGCTTATACTAATTAAATGAACAGCACTGTTCATCTTTCTATCTCCGCTCTATCTCCGACCTCCGGCCTTGGGTCTCATCTCTCATTTCTACATACCTCTCCAAATACGGTGATGTGAGAAATATAATTGATTCTCTTCTTGTCTACGTTAAATAAGAGCTTGACAAAGTAGATTATGTTTCCTTGAGCTGATCAATATATCCAGACAGCAATAAAAAAAACAACATCAAGAATAGAATGTCACAAACCGGTAACTCTGTAATTGTTTTAAGAAAAGTTGGCGACATTGTTGTCGAACAAAGACCAGTTCCTATCATTGAAGATCCTCATTATGTTAAGATAGCCATCAAAGCTACGGGAATATGTGGTTCTGATATTCACTACTACAGAAGCGGTGGCATTGGAAAATACATACTGAAAGCTCCAATGGTTCTTGGTCACGAATCAAGTGGACAGGTTGTAGAAGTTGGCAGTGCTGTCACAAGAGTCAAAGTTGGTGATCGAGTTGCTATTGAGCCTGGTGTTCCTAGCCGTTACTCTGACGAGACCAAGGAGGGAAGATATAACCTTTGTCCTCACATGGCATTTGCTGCTACACCTCCAATTGATGGTACTCTAGTGAAGTACTATTTGTCTCCAGAAGACTTTCTTGTCAAGCTCCCTGAAGGTGTTAGTTACGAAGAGGGTGCTTGCGTTGAACCTTTATCTGTTGGTGTGCACTCCAATAAGCTAGCTGGGGTCCGCTTTGGCAGTAGAGTGGTTGTTTTTGGAGCAGGCCCTGTTGGACTATTAACTGGAGCAGTCGCACGTGCATTTGGTGCCAGTGACGTCGTCTTTATTGATGTGTTTGACAATAAGCTAGACAGGGCAAAAGAGTTCGGCGCTACTCATACTTTCAATTCATCCAAGTTCCCTGCTGATAAAACTCAAGAATTGGCTGACGAAGTCGAAAAACTTTTGAGCGGACACCATGCAGATATTGTCTTTGAGTGTTCCGGAGCAGATGCTTGTATTGACGCTGGTGTTAAAATTACCAAAGTTGGAGGTACCATGGTTCAAATTGGCATGGGCAAGAACTACACGAACTTTCCAATTGCCGAAGTCAGTGGTAAAGAGATGAAATTGATTGGATGCTTCCGTTATTCGTTTGGTGATTACCGCGACGCAGTAAAGTTAGTTGCTTCGGGCAAGGTTAATGTAAAGGCAATGATAACTCACAGATTCAAGTTTGAAGATGCAGCCAAGGCTTATGATTTCAACATCGCCCATGGTGGTGAGGTGGTTAAGACTATAATTGCGGGTCCTGAATGAGAAGCGGGTACGCAATGTAATTTTTAATGACTTGTCACGTACTTTTTTTTTTCAATTTTGGCCCATCTACTTGTGCAGGCCAATTTGTGTTGCCAAGGAGAATCGATTATACATAAGCTGAATAAATATATCTTTGCTAAACTTAGTATAGACACCTTCCTTCCCGAACTCTGTTATGTTTGACTCTTTTTTCTATATAATGCAAGGAATAGCTGCCTCTGAGTTATCACTCACCTAATTTGATTACTATCGTCATCCTTACGTGTATGTGGGAGTAATTTAGTGCTCAGAATACAGACAGACCGCATTATATGGTGTACATGTTTAGGATTTCGCCTCCCTTGAGGAGTGCGTAGTATAAGTATAAGGCAAGGTATGGCTTATTGAGAAGGCCGTGTGCCAGTTAGCAATATGCGGTTCAGTACAGTATATTGCATGCATTTCGGGAGTGGTTGGTAATAAGTCGAGTTTCCAAATAGTAAGGAGTTTCTTTCTTAAACATCTTCATATACTGCTGTTCTTGGTCCAGGTAGTCCGTTCGTTCCGCGAGCTATACAGCGGAATATGGTAGACAGAAAAAAATCAACGTTGCCACAGTACATAGTAATGCACCTTGAAACTTAGGGTGAAGGAAGCGTGATAACTGGGGTGCTTGACTATTTTAATTTACGAAGAGTTTGTACGATCTTTTCCATATAAGTGCGCCATAGTACCACGCTAGAAAAATCTTGTCCACGTATCTCCGCAGACATTTTTGTTTAACTCCGTTTCTAATAGTAATCACACCACCTACCCTTCAGTCAAGTCTCATATGTTGTAGCAACTATTAGAAAACAGGACAGACCCCCTTTCGTGCGACTGTCTTGGATATACGGTTGACGTCACCTGTTTTGCAACCAATTAATTTCTTTTAACTCAAAATCCTACCTAGGATGCATTTCAAACTTAAAACTCAAAACTCTAAACAAAAAAGTGGGGGTGGGGTATGATTCGCGTATGCTTGAAATAGCGCGGTTGTGAAATCTTGAGCAGCAGGCACAGAGGCAAAGGATCCCGCTAAAGCGGCGTGAGCAGCTTTAGTGCGCATAGGTCGGCTAGCAGGCATATAGGTTGCCTTGGCGTAAACGTTCAAGGACAACATTATTAGATAATCCTAGGGGCTCATTTTCAAAACCCGAATGGAAAGAAAGCAGTCGTTCAAGAAATGAAACAAAAATAGTTCCGCTGATATGTGCAAAAACACGTAAAAACCTCCCTACGGTCGAAATTTTATCGTTCCAGCGGTTTCGCACGAATGTCATTGCTGCCACGCCATTCTTTCTACTCTTAGACAATTGCCACTATTCGAGGCATATAAAGTGAGAGAGCTAAACTCGACTAACTCTTCTTAGGTTCTATGGTCACTTTTATCGAGAAGTTCAATAAAAAAAAAAAAGAAAGAAAAACGAGAAAGATGTCTAATTCCCAATCATCTGCTGGGAGTGTTGCAGATATTCGAAATGCTTCCACCACTGACATTCATGTCACACCACCCATAGAAAAGGAGGGCTCTGATGAGTTCGTCCTAAATGAAGGGCCATTAGAACCACCATCGAGAGGATTTTTGGGATATCTTACTATCTACTTACTTTGTATTCCTATCTCTTTTGGAGGATTCTTACCTGGCTGGGATAGCGGTATTACTGCAGGTTTCATCAACATGGACAATTTCAAAATGAACTTCGGATCTTACAAGCACAGTACTGGGGAGTATTATTTAAGCAACGTGCGTATGGGTCTTCTAGTTGCAATGTTCAGTGTGGGGTGCGCTATAGGTGGCCTGATCTTTGCCCGCCTGGCCGATACTTTAGGCAGAAGACTAGCAATTGTAATCGTGGTGTTGGTGTACATTGTAGGTGCAATTATTCAAATCAGTTCAAACCACAAATGGTACCAGTATTTTGTCGGTAAAATCATATACGGTTTAGGTGCTGGTGGCTGCTCCGTGTTGTGCCCAATGCTTTTGTCGGAAATAGCTCCCAAGGATCTAAGAGGCGGGCTTATCTCATTATACCAACTGAACATGACCTTTGGGATTTTCCTAGGTTACTGTAGTGTTTACGGAACACGTAAATACGACAACACCGCACAATGGAGAATACCTATTGGGTTATGCTTTTTGTGGGCCCTAATTATCATCATTGGTATGTTATTAGTTCCAGAATCACCAAGATACCTAATCGAATGTGAAAAACACGAGGAGGCACGTACTTCCATCGCCAAAGTAAACAAAGTTTCACCAGAAGATCCATGGGTATATGGAGAAGCGGAAGAAATTATCGCAGGTGTGCTTGCCCAGAGGGAACAAGGGGAAGCCTCATGGAAGGAGCTTCTCTCAGTGAAATCCAAAGTTTTCCCACGTTTGGTTACCGGGATACTCGTGCAAACGTTCTTGCAACTTACCGGTGAAAACTACTTTTTCTTCTACGGAACCACCATTTTCAAGTCTGTCGGACTTACAGATGGGTTTGAAACCTCAATCATTCTGGGTACAGTGAATTTCTTCTCTACTATTCTCGCAGTTATGGGTGTGGACAAAATTGGTCGTCGCAAATGTCTTTTATTCGGAGCAGCAGGGATGATGGCCTGTATGGTGATATTCGCAAGTGTGGGGGTGAAATGTCTTTACCCCCATGGCGATGACGGTCCCTCTTCAAAGGGAGCAGGTAATGCTATGATCGTGTTTACCTGTTTTTACATATTTTGTTTTGCTACAACATGGGCACCTGTCGCCTATATCGTGGTTGCCGAGTCGTTCCCTTCGAAGTTTAAGTCTAGAGCCATGTCGATTTCGACTGCGTTCAACTGGTTGTGGCAGTTTTTGATTGGTTTCTTTACACCATTTATCACTGGATCTATCCATTTCTATTACGGTTATGTGTTCGTGGGGTGCTTGATCGCTATGTTTTTCTACATCTTCTTTCTCTTGCCAGAAACCATTGGGTTGTCTTTGGAGGAAATCCAGTTATTGTATGAGGAAGGTGTAAAACCATGGAAGTCTGCATCTTGGGTTCCGCCTTCAAGAAGGGGAAACATATCCGAACAAGCCCAGGTGGAAAAGAAAGACTGGAAGAAGTTTTTGAAGTTCTCGAAGGGGTCTTTGAAGATGCACTCCTCGCCTTAGTGGGGCAACATTACTGTTTACAATAAACACATCTTAAATAGACATCTGCAACCTCAGCTTTACTCAAATATATGAAGGTTAATATTCTTATAAGATATATATTATTTGTAATAAAAAAAAAAAAACGATATATGTCTTTTATTTCTAGATGGAATTTCTTTCTTTTACATTTTTACATTTTTTGGCAAGCCGAATTGTTAGCGTTAATAGTTTAAAAAATGACGATGGCGGTAATCTACAACACTCACAACACGAAGATAACTAAATATTTAGAAACTGATAAAAACGTGGTTCCGGATATTCACAGACATTCGATTCGTTATTTCATTAAAAAACTAATAAGGTACAAAGATACTAAACTATTGAAGATATTCCAACTACTATCGAGGTGTCTATCACTTCAAATTTACACTTGGTCAAGAACTTCTTTCACAGCGGCAATTGGTCCCTCATTGTAAACGGCCTTGAGTGAGTGAGTTAATTGAGCAACAAATTCCTTGTTATCACGTAGCTCAGGACCAAAGAGACAATCGATGCTTAACAATTCGTGGGGATCCGAACCGCCTTTAACGGCGGCTTTCTGTAGGATTGGAGCCATGGGATCCTCAATTTCGAATGGCTTCCCGTTCATATCCTTACCAGTCAAATAACGGAACCAACCAGCAACACAAACGGCCAGTAACTTGTACTTACTATCAGGTCTACGCAATTGCTCGTAAATTGAAGGTAGAACATACTTGGGCATCTTACCTGAGCCCATCAAACAAATACGAGCGACAGTATCCTGAATGGCTGGGTTGGAGAATCTATCCAACACTGAAGCAGTGTATTCTTCAAAATCGACGCCTGGTACTTTGGGCAACAATGGAATCACTTCCTCGTGCATTAGCACACGGATATACTTGTTGATAGTTGGATCGTTCACAACCTCATGTATATAAGTGTAGCCAGCTAGGTATCCCAGATATCCCATGGCCGAATGACCACCGTTAAGCAAACGCAGTTTCATCAATTCGTAAGACTCAACGTCTTTAACAACCTGCACGCCAACAAGCTCCCAAGGAGGACGGCCGTCAGAGAAATTGTCTTCTAGCACCCACTGGATGAAAGGCTCGGCTACGACAGGGCATTTGTCCTGAATTCCGTATGTGTCGGCGACAAATTTACGCTCGACGTCAGTGCAACGTGGTGTCACACGATCAACCATACTGTTGGGAGCAGTCACCTTATCAGCAATCCAAGCGGCAAATTTTGGATCCTTCAATTTGGCAAACTCAACAAGCATGGCCTTGAGTGTGATACCGTTCTGTGGCATGTTATCGCACGACATGATAGTGAAAGGATGACCACTTTCCTTGTAGCGCAGCAGCAAAGCCTCATACAGATATCCGTAAATAGTGTTTGGTCTTTCTGGGTGATTCAAATCGTTGACAATTGCGGCATCATCAGCCATCAAAGAGTGTGTGGCCTCATTGTGGTAATAACCGTTTTCTGTGACGGTAAGAGACACGATGTGTGTGTCTGGATGGGCCATCTTTGCGATGACAGCCCTTGGATCATCTGGTGCGTACATGTAGGCTGTAATGGAGCCAACAATATAGGCATTGGTGTCTTTGATACCGCGCTCCACAAGCGTGTAAAGACAGTCTTGGGCGTCCATGGCATCACGCATAAGAGCGTCTGCTTTCATTAAACCAACCCCACAGATGGACCAATCCTTAACGTTGTGTTCCTCCATTAGACGCTGCATAAAGACAGCCAAATGAGAACGGTGGAATGCACCAACACCTAGATGGACGATGCCTTGCTTGACACCTTCTCTGGGGTAAGTTGGTACCGGTAGAGTCGATTGGAAGCTCTTGAGTGTTTTAGCATTCAAGCTAGTAGCTGTTGTTTCCCCCGGGTTTAGTCATGTTTGTTATTACTGTTTGTTTTTGTCTTGATTTCTCGATAGTGTATTTCTAGTGAGAGGAAACGATTATTGCTGAGTGTTGTCGACTATTTATATATGAAATGGAATGGAGTTCAAGGCTTTCCGGGGAGTATTTCCCACCAAGGCATCTCTTGACTAGTGTAATCTCGGTAGGCTGGCTTTATTACTGTAGCATCTGTTTCCTGATACAGCAAGTACAGAAATACGAAAGAAGGCGTACAATTCACTCCACTTCTCCGCAATCAATACAAGAGGTTGATTGGACAAATCATCGAGTGCAAAGTTTAAGCAATGATGTATTATTGCATGGGAAGCAAATTGGCCATGGTGGGCTGACTGATGATTTGTTGCGTTATTATGCCACGATGAACCTGCGCCAAACACAGGCGCGCACGGTGGGATCAGGCACACCACCCCCACGGTGCAGGTATAGGTAAGCAGCGGCGAAAAGAAATGCGTAGAAAAGACCTGCTGTTTAAGGCACACACAGGTACTGGCAGGGGTGGGTAGTGCAGTTTGCGAATGTCGCAGCTATCCAATATAAGGCAAAAAGAAGGCATTATAGGTTGTTTATACATTGGGCTTTATTGTAAGTAATTATCGTTCATAGACACTATAGGGGGTTGCGGTGTTTATTGGACATCGCGATTCGTACACTAGGAAAGCGCATACAACATAACAATATCTCCCATCTTATCTCCGGCTCTGTATATTTTCAGTATCATACCATCGTAGAACAAATGCATCTTTCCAAAATTTCACATTCCCTTGAGTGCAAATAAAGAAACTAAAAAGACAGAAAAACCTTAGCTGCGGTCGGTATCTTTGCAACACTACTCAAAATTCCAAGAGTATGCATTACAAATAACTTAGGTGGTTGAGGTGTATGGGACATCAATTGGCAATTATAATTACATTTTTGAGTCTCGCCATCCATTAGTTCGAAATCGTCCGCGGAACGATTAACCTTTTCTGTTTCTCTTGTATCCGTTAAAGGAGGGACACAACGCGGAATACGCAAACAGGAAAAACCTCGAAGAAAAAATAAGGGGTGTCTAATTTTCCTTAGGATGTCCCCACCCCCACACGAAATACGTCATAGACAAATACTCTTTCATCGGTACTATGTAGAGTTAAGAATAATAATCATTTGGTTATATTGTCCAAACTGGTAAACATAACCCTTGAGTTGAATTAAATTCCCCCCACCCCCACAACAGAATAGTCCAGATGGTTTTCACAATAGTGTTTTGAGTGGTAGTAGTGGCGATGGAGGCAACAAGGGAGAAAACATCTAACGAGCATTTTCAGCATCCGTATCCCAAGGTGCTAGAAAGGAAATAAACAAAATCAAGATGAAATGATTCCGCGTGCATCCATTGAGCACAGAGAAGGGCTAAGTTAGAGCATATTTCGTTCGTCTTCGAGTAACGCGGGTAGCGATATGCACTGGGGGGTGCGAAGGCTTTGATAGCAGCATCTTGTCCACTGAAGATACGCGAATATTTTATTTTAGTATTTATAAAATGTTTTGGTGATATTAATAAGTTAAGAAAGACATCGATGGCAGTCGAATATAGAAATATATACAAGAATAAGGCGATGATAGGTTGCACGAATTTATGGCAACATTCAAGCAGCCTTATCCGAGTTCCTGAGCATTCCTTTTGTATTATTGTTAAGTCTGGTGAAACAGACAGTAAAAACACCCCACGAAAGGGGCGGGTAGCTTCCTCTCAGTCATCAAATATTATTTCTTTCACTACTAAAGTAGTGTTAAGCTGGGGTGGCAATCAATCAAGTCAGCAAGTACTACGTAAATAAAATTACTTATTTGGACGAAATAATATCAAATCTATTAAAGCAAATCAATACATATACTTTACAACCGTGTCTATTTAAAATTCAGGCTGCAACTAAATAATGCATTATGTTTATCAGCGCTGAAAAATGCCAAGTACGGCACGGAACTTGTGATGGAAAATTATTGAAAAAAAAATGCAGTACTAAAAGTTAGTAAAAACAGTGAACGAACAAAGGAAATGGGGGTATAATTGGAATTAGAATTTATCCGACTTTGGTCTTAAACAACGGGAATATTCTTTGCAACATATTCATAATATTGTGGCTTGCATTTGTAATTTAACAAATCTTCAATAGCGGATCCGTATTTGATCAACTGAGGTTCTTGCCAAGCAGATTGCATTATTCCAAGACCAAAGGGTCTGCCGTTGGCCTTTTTACACCTATTGGTAACGTAATCATTGGGTAACCAGCCTTAGCAGCTTGCTGGTAGGTAATTGACAAACCACTTGGAACCAATAGACCATCCAGCTTGAAATTTTCACCAGTATTAGGATCTGTATAGTTTAAGGCATGGTCAATACCTTCATCCCTAGAAGTTCTCTGGACGAATTCAACAGCTTCCCAGTAAGTATCATTCTTAATACCTCCCCAAGCCAGAGAGTCTAAGAAAGAGTCCTGACCAGATGAGAAGGCAGGATGTGTACTATCGTACCCACCTTCACTACCAGTATTTTTGTAATTATATGCGACAATGTCTTCCAAAGAGCGAATATTCGTGTTTTCCAGTTCACTTAAGTAAGACTTGATATTATTGTAAAAGTCAACTTTGACCACAGTAAATTCACTCTCATTTGTTGATCCAAGGTCCCAATTCCAGCCTTTATCTGAAATCACATCTAAATTTCCAAAGTCTGTATTGTTATAAACTGTGGCTCCTGCATCTTGAATAATTTTGATAACTTCTAAAAGTCTAGGAATCTCATCAGTTTTGGCAAGTGACCAAAGCTTTTTCCATGGCAAACCAAATCTAGCACCTTTCAGAGCCTTTTTGTCAGACAAAAATTTCACATAATCACCATCATCTGGAACATTACCGGTTTGATTTAGAGTATATACGTCTCTTTCATCAACCCCCACATGTATTGGAAAGCATATACTGCATCACGGACAGTTCTAGCCATAGGCCCAGTTGAATCCTGATGTTCCGACTCTGGAATTACACCAGATCTTGAAGTCAAACCAACGGTTGGTTTAAAACCAACAATACCATTTCTCATTGCAGGATCGATAATACTGCCGTCAGTTTCAGTTCCCAACGAAAACATTATCATGTTTGCAGCTACAGAGCCAGCGCTACCAGAAGAACTACCACCTGGATTGACAGTAAGATTGAAAGGACAACGTGCTTGGCCACCCCTGGCAGAGTAGCCCTCAGAGTAGTCTGATGATCTCATGTCTGCCCATTCACTTAATGTAGAGTGGCCAAACAATACAGCACCAGCATCTCTCAGTTTGGATACGACATGAGCATCACGTGGCACTACCGAACCCAAGAGCATCCATGAACCGCATGTAGTATCCATTTTATCCTTTGTAGCATAATTGTCCTTGACCAAAAATGGAATACCATGCAATGGACTTCTAACAACTCCCGCTGCACGCTCACGATCTCTTTCCTGAGCAATTGAAATAGCATCAGGATTGATTTGCAATATACCATTAACATATGGATCAACTTGGAAGTAGCGGTCTAGGTAGCAGCGAACAACATCCTCCGATGTCAAGACACCTTTTTCAAAGTAATCCTGCAATTGGTCTATGGTGGCGTCATTTAAAGTTATACCGTTACATGTATCCATTGGAAATAGTTCTTCTGACTGCGTTTGAGGATAAACGAAAGTGGTTATGTTTACCGCCTGCGTTTCAGCCGGAACGTTGGCTAATAACCGTTTCCATAGTTTTTCAATTGGTGAGGCTTCAACCAATACCAATGATAACCCTAATAATAAAGTGTTCTTGATTCTCATAGTTTTCTGGTGATCTGTTATTCTGAATTACATTCCAGATTTGAGAAAGATGATGATGCCATATGCCCCTCCATATATAGTAAAATTTAATACTGTATTTTCTCATCATTTTGGTCAATGTAAGACATATCACATTTGCATGGTGCTTTGCGGTAAAAAATAGAAAGATAAGGCATATCACTTACAGAGTTCAACCAGGTTTCGCAATCAACTTGTGAAAAACTCTGTTTTGTTATCATTATGAGAGCTGTTTGGTTGATGCAAATTTCAATTTTGGTCACATCTCCAATGAAAATAACAACGATAGCACTCTCACCCTCATGGTAAGAAGTATAAGCCTTCGAAGAAAAGCGAGAGGATTGAGATCGGTGCGGTTAAAATAGTGTTATTACGTTATCATAAAGCTTTTTTTCCACAGGTAATTGATGGCGGAGATAGTGAAAAAAAAAATCCATCTTCGATATGTAATTTGCCTATAACAGGCAAAAATACCAATAAACTATCCAATGCGGCGAATACATCGTTATCAACCAACTAAAATCCTCAATTGCATGCTATCGTGATAGGAATTCTCAACAGTAAACTTCGTGACGTCGCCCTAATATTTTTCAGATTTACTTCTTGACGGAGATATGCCCGTATACGTACATGATAACAGATTGGGAAAATGCATGATAAGCGAAGATCCCTCGTAGAACCCTTTTTACCAGATCCGATTTTCTTCTGTGCCAAATTTGTTGAGAATCATCACTCATTGCTTCAAACCTTTGATCGAAATAGTAAAAGAGATTTGTACGATAAGGTTAGTTTTATGTATATTGTCACGATATAAGGTATGTGCCTGCTTATAGCAGCGCATTTTATTGAAACCCTAATAATTACCAATTCTCAAGCAGAGGGTTTTATTTGCAGGAAGTTTAATAGCTTATTATAAACATAGTATCATATTCGGTATAGCTTTTAAGTTTATCAGCACCGATCAGAAATTAAAAATCCGAAAGGGGTAATAATGCTTAGAATACTCAAGACACGCTTGTTGTTGTCAGAGATGTCTTGAGGTCAAACAGACCCTCGAGAAGTACTAGATTTTTTTTTTTTGAGTGAAATTCAAGACACACGCCTTTCGAAAATCATGTTAACTTGGTGATAAATACTGGAATTCCATTTTTTGTTAAAGCAATAATATTATGTTGGTAGGAAATTAGAAATATTGAATAACTACAAAGAACTTTGTTGTCTCCTTTGAGTGTTTGCTTCCATTGATCCTATACATTATCAATCCTTGTGCATGTGCAGCCGTTCGATTCGATGCCGGTTTGAGTCTTGATTTACTGGTTTGTAGTTTTTATCATTTTCTAACACCGTATATGATAATTTCCAGTGACACGAATACAAGTCTTGGCCTGTCGTACTAGCAAAAAATGGACGGTAGTTGATTCCCGTTCCAACACTTTTATTATTGTGTTTGTGGTATTCCTTTATGAGAGTATTGATTTGCAGGGAATGTGGGCCTTCAAGACCTTGTTTAGCTTTTTCAAAAGCTTCGAGAAACCGGCGTGCTTGAAAATAAGTAGCTTGTATTCTAGGAATAGAAGCAAGAATAACTCAAATGCCCATTCAGGAAAGGCCAGGATGTGCATTGAGGTTGATGGGTATACTGCCCTCCTAGGCTACGATTGATTTATTCTACGAAATTAGGATATAAAGATAACAGTCTATTTATAGTACATCTTTGGAATAAAGCTCGCAAAGCATACATAGGATAAGCGGACGTACATTTCAGCAAGTTTCCTGGGATACTGAGTGTGTATGTACAAGTAACCTCTATTGAAAACTTTCCAATGCTGACAAACTACCAAATTTCTTTGTCTAAACGGCCAAAACCACATAGCGTTACAACGGATTACTAGGCTACTTGTGCTGTCTATTGCCCCCACATCATGTCTTGATGTAAATATTTTCATGGGTACTACGTTTCAATTATATCATGAAAAGAAAGCATTCAAGTTACTCACTAAGATAGAGAATAATAAAAAAGAGAAAAAACAAAACTAAGAAAACAGTCCTAATAATGGCAAGCAATTAACCCACTTTCAATACAAGTTTAACCTCTGATTAGATATCATTCTTTTGAATCCAAAATCCTCTTGGATTTTGGATACAGTTGGAATGGAAGTATCACTACTACACATGAGGCAAAAAAGGATTTCTTTCGAGAAGACATCTCTTACCGTTTTTTAAAACGCACAAATGGTATGATAGTTAGGGCCAAAGCAAAAAAATCCAACTTCCGATGAGTCCATGTGACAAGATGAATTGTAGTGGCAAGATTTTTATACGTAGCACTACCGAGTAGAAGACATCGTAAGGACAATGCCTACGAAAACAAGCGCCACGTAACGTGGGTAGCACACAGCAATGTACGAAAATGAAATTTGGAAAAGGATGAATACTGCATACATGAACCAAGACAAAGGAAACTCCAGGGTACGCCGGCTGTCCAACTAAGCAAAAACAATGAAAAAAAAATTCAACCTATGCTCATAATATGCAGTAAAAGAAGCTCTGGTACAACCGTGCTGTCATCAATTTAGGATTAGCATAACTTGTTTAGAAAAATGTATCATGCGAGGTATTCAAATACGTCCCCTATCGTGAAGCCCAAATATGCTACGCCTATTTCGATTAAGGCAATGTTGTACTTATCTACAAATACCAGCAGGAACAACTCGAAAATAAATACAGATCCGTAAAACAATGCCATGTACGAAGCGAAGTAAGTGACATTTTTCTCGACGAAATGTTTTTGAATGCCCTCAACAGGACTTCAAAAGTAAACTAATACAAACTAAGTTTCTCCTCCTCCCTCTGTTTGATTATATAATACCCATTTGTCGCCTGTGCAGTTTCTACGGCACCGACGATATAATATGTTCGCTACCAATGTTTTAGGAAGGAAAAAAAACAGTACAATTAAATTGACAGATGCTATCTAGGTCAGTAGCACCTTTACGAGACAGATCCGCCGTTGGTCATAAACCATAAAGCGAAAGAAGCGGCCCCATTTTCTTAGAAAACGCGCAGGATAGTCGTTTCTTGAAAGCGCAAAAGAGGCCATCGAGCGTAACCGGCTGGATTTCCGCAGCCGGAGGTTGAAAATTCCATTAGTGATTGATATGATGTGCCATCTGCCGACGGAGTTTTTCAAGTCATTTGAGCCCGGGTAGCGGACTGGTCGGTTAAATATGGTCACATGACTGTCACATGATCATGTCGGAACGCTCTGCACGACAAAAGCGTTCAACCTCGCGTGCAACCCTCGACAGCTCGGCGGCTAAGGAGGTGGTAATCAATCATATAGAAGAAGCTATAGGATGAGTGAGGTAAATGATGTGTGCCTGCGGTGGCTCAATGTCCTGTGGGTCTGTATTCATGTCACCGGCGCATAAGGCGACGTAGTGGTGGTATGTTATGATAATATGGAGGTTGATGTATGTATATATTCTCTTGATATTATGGGGCGCGGGGGGATAGAGGTGTATTCTAAGAATGGTGTGTGGCATTGTCATGTACTACAGTAACTAATGTTTAATATTATGCTATCCTTAGCCGCACTCGAAAGCCAAATTTTGAAGCTAGGAATACTTTAATATCAAAGTTATTCACTAATTAGAACAGAAAAAACAAGTGCATGGCCCTGTCAAGGCCTGGTCTATCGAGCCATTATCCAATGGTCATTCAATTTTATATAATCAATAGTCAAGATGAGACGACTCATTGAGTAAAAGTATATATTATTTAGATTGAAGACAACTGCTACGTACTAACAAGTACACAGACACATAAATTGACGTATATATAAGACCAGTCGATACGTCTTCACTGACCACTGAAAACGGTACCTGGAAAGTGTAATTGTTTGATGGTGCTTCATCTTTAAATTAGTGCCAAATTTCATCCATTTTCTTTACAGTTTCATGGTCTAAAGGCCCCTCGGATATAGACTCCAACGCACCAGAAACCTGACTAGCAGATCCCCCCAAAGATAATAGCATCACCAAATTCCCTTTTTAGAAAAGAATTGTGGACAATCCATCTATAGGCTAAACTATACTTAGATATACCTGTCTTCTTGGCGAGTTTGTTCCATTCTTCTAGCCCTTTGATAATAGCAGGTCTGTTATAAAGTTTCAAGTACATCTGCCCAATCATAGTGCTGTTGTCGAACCTACCCGATTTCTCCCCCAAGATCTCTTCTGGTGTTTCCGCCAAGAACCCTCTTGCAATTGGTGAATACGCATAGAGAGAAATATGCAACTCTTTTAACAAGGGGAAAAGGTCATTCACAATTGCCCGTGAGAGCGCGTTGTAGTTCCCTTGGTACACTGTTGGTAAGACGTAATCCTTGCTCTTTGCATAGTCATAGATGCGCTTCACATCCTCCGTTGAAAAGTTTGATAACCCAAACTTTTCAAACTTACCTTGTTCATACAGAGAGTTTATTGCGTCGAGGGTTTCTTCAAGAGGAATTTCAGGGTCTGGCGAATGCAGCAAAAAAGTTTCAACACTTGGAACGCCTAGTAAGCTCAATGACTCTTCAATGGACTTATTAATGTTATCCCTAGTTAAACATCCACCTGAAAATCCACTAGCCTTCGTATGAATAGTGAACCGGTCTGGAAGTTGCAATTCACCAATGGCCTTTTCATTATCTGGATAGATTCTTGCAGTATCTATATCTTTTACTCCTGCTTTTTATAGAACAGTTACTATCTCATTGGAATTTTGATTTGATAGCAGACTAAAAGTGTAGCCGCCGTATATTATTTTGATCAGTTCTGCCATTGCTTAAACTTGTATGTGTATGTACTATATCATTTCAAGTGTTCAGGAAATCCTAATAAGCCTGCGAGTACTAGCTGGCTAGTCTTTATATAGTAAATGAAACTGATAACTGACTCATTCAAGTGCTGACCAATGCGATCTGAGATTCTAAGGCTTTTTTGAGACTTATTTTCCTCAAAAAATATTTCAGGCACGACGATATGAAAGGATTAGATATTCTTCCATGTTTTTGCTTACGCAGCCAAGATCAATTGCTGAAATTATCCGAATGTTGAATTCATTACTAATAATATCCCTTTCCGAAAGAGCGCCAAGATTTAATAAAAGAGCCACACCTTGAGGGCAGATGTGGTTTTGGCATGGTTTGCCACCCAGTAGGCAGAGTAAGAACATTAAGGACATTTTGGAAGTAATGCAAAGAATGACTTACCAGAATGGCTCTATATCAAGTAAGCCATTCGGGGTAGCGTATGAAAAGAGCCCCGAAGGTATGATGAGAGGACTCTTGTTTGTAATAGTTTAGGTACATCCTTCCTTAGCATCTTCAAGTAAAATTGTGAAATTCACGAAGTGATTGTACAATTCGATCATTGTAGCTAGGACACATTTATGCTCGTTGTGATAACAGAATCAGGTCAGAAGTTTGCCAGTTACTTAAGTAAGGGAATTTCGACACACTAAAGTGGCAGTTTCACCTTCATAAGTCGGTACTAGTAATCCTTTCAGAAAATCTATTCATAGATAGTACGCTAAGACGATTTCATTTTAATATAATACACGGGATTGAATTGAAGGATTCTACAAACGCTATATAGAATAGGAAAAGAGCGTGTACCCAATATGGAATTAAAGTACTGTTTAGAAATCATAATAATGAAAATTCTGTTCACTCTGTAGTAACTTTTCAGGATGGATACTACAGATGCAATTGTTTCGTTGAAGAGTGTACACAGTTTTCAGAATAGCGAATAGATCCTTCGGTAACTTGTAAATTTT